>CAJQZP010000945.1:8647500-9087500 GCA_907164705.1 Parnassius apollo | reverse complement strand
ATGTTCACTACATGATCACTGCGCGGGAGTATAATTGGATGTTTTTGCGTGTAATCTAATGCGGAGTTCGAAAGACGACCACCAATGCGGATTAAACCATTCTCAATAAAAGGCCTTAAACGATTGAAAGCGGGCGAGCAAGGTTTGTTACCTTCAATATTTAAATATTCCACTGCAAAATGCTGTTTTTGCAGGGCGCGGAGCATTATAACCTCAGAGAAACTGAGATCATCAGCAGTCACTACAGTAGTGCTGCGGCGGGGCAATAATTTAGCAAACTTACACACGTACGCAATTATACGTAGAAGTTTACTCCAAGAAGAGATGCGGAGTGCGAGCTCATAAATCGCAGAATTAGAGACGGATGTGCACACAGCATGTGACAAAATCTTCTTCTCAGGCATGTCTGCAATAACCTCATTGTCTAAAGTACGAAGAGGCCATTGAGATGGATCTAACGAAGTCCACTGAGGCCCATGGAGCCACAGGGGGTTTGAAACTAATTTATTTGGCGTAACGCCACGTGAAAGTATGTCAGCGGGATTCTCAGTACCTGCGACATGATAAAAGTTATCAGCGCGAATATTGTCGGTAATCTGAACAACGCGGTTTGCAACAAAGGTCTGCCACTTGTGTGGCGAACTCTTTATCCAGTACAGAGCTACTTTTGAATCTACAAAGGCATAGACTGATATTGTAAGGTCAAGAGAATAATTGTCGAGTACTCTGCGAAGCAATTTTGAGAGTAAAACCGCTCCACAAAGCTCAAGGCGTGCAATAGATAGTGGTTTTGTCGGTGCGACTTTAGTCTTCGCACAAATCAACTGGACGGTGTTACCATTGACGCTCTTTACATGTATGTAAACTACGGCACCGTATGCGTGCTCGCTGGCGTCGGAAAACCCCAGGAGTGACGCAGTACAGTTTTTGGATACACCAACATGTCGCGGGATACGTAAATCATTAAGAGCTGGTAATTCAGCACAGAATTGCCTCCACATCTTAATAATTCTGCCGTCATAAGAAAAAAGGGCACATCTAACATTTGTTGACAAAATGAGTTGAATATACCATTCGACTCAGGATAAAACGGCGCATCTACTCAATTTTTTTAATTCCCTAAAATATCAATATTTTAGAAAATACCGTAAGAGTTTTGGACGTAACTGCTGATCAAAAATGGTATTTTTTAAGTAGAAAAGACGTATTCAAATTCAACATAAAAGAAAAGACTTATTTAACCAGTTGCTCCGTCATCTTTAACAATATTTGCATCGATTACTTAAATGAAAAGACATAAGTTAATAGTTTTAAAATAAAAAGACGCTTTTGGTTTCCTACGTCCAATCATTTTAGTATTCACAGTGATTAACATAATAAGTTAGGCGCAAATGACGTCGCGTTTAGCATCAATGATTAAATTACTTTGTAATTGAAAAGACGTAAATGACATTCCGACTTTTTTTATAGGCTTGAGATTATATTATTTATTTAACTTCTTAGTTGAAAAGACAGAAGTGGCCACTTGGGTCTTTTCTATTAAGAATTCGGGTACATCGTGGCGGTTAAAGGTGGGAAGTGCAGGAATGTATCGTCAGTTGCGCCCAAGTCGTTCGAGAGTGTGGTCACGTCACGTTTCGTTGCGAAAGAAGGTAAGAATGTTAAACGTATTGAACATATTTTGTAAAGTCTCCATTTATTCGTTTTTATTATAAAAATTATCTATGCATATAAATTGAAACTGAGTCGAATCTGTACATTAAATATTTTTCAGAAAATCCTATTGAAATAGTCATTATTATCGATACATAGGTTTAATCTATAGTTTTAAGAATTTTTGTCTGTCTGTCACTTTACCAAAAAAACTATCTACCAATTTTTAATTATTCTACATTTATTTTATTTTCAGACTTCTAAAATGAAGAAAGGCAGATCTTTAAAACTATTAAATATGGCAACTAATGTAATACAGGGTCCAGATTCAAATCCGCTAAATTCAGCGGAAACTGAAGTAGAAAAATCAGATAATGAATTGATACTGTTGAGTCAGATGCAGAACGAAAATGTCAGAGATTCAGAGTTGCTTTTACCGACCAGTAACATTGTTCAAGATGATTTAAATAAATTTCCAACAGCTGAAGGGACTATCGAAAATAAAGAAAATTTATTATCGCATAAAAGGATTAGTAGAGAATTAAAGACATCTGAGCTTAATTATTATTGTGAGGAGGAATCTCCTAAACTATCCCCAATAGTTTCAGATCAATATATTTTTGACTCTGACGATTCTGTCAAAGACAAAGATTATATACCGCCTACCGATTACAAAAGAAACCGCTCCTATTCCGATACCGATTCTCAGGAAGAATTTATTGATAATAGTCAAAATGTAATAATCCCAGAATCACCAGAGCAGGAAGAAAATTATTTATTATATACTAAAAAAAGGAACTATAAGAAAGAGAAAGAGATATGAGATGTCGTTAAAAACCAGAAAACAAATTAAAATATTGAAAAAGAGAACGGAAAAGTACCAATTAAAAAAAGGGCTGTACTGAATCCTGCAAAAAAAAATGTAGCACATACATTTCAGAAGACCGGCGCAAAGAAATTAATATTTTTTTTACAAATATGACGTGGTCAGAACAAAGAATTTTTATAAGACAAAATACTTCTATGACGCGACCAAACTAGGTGAAAGAATACTGAACAGACAAAATACTATTTCATACTTTTTACTGGATAGTGCCGGTACTAAATTTAATGTCTGTAAGACATTTTTTCTAGAAACTTTGGATTTTAATAGGAAAAATGATAAAGTTGTCAGAAATTCCTTAAAAATGAAAGAAGGAGATGTGGATAAAAGGGGCTTGAATCCAAATCCCAAGAAAATTAACAATGAAAATGTAGTAGAGCATGTCGAATCATTTCATCCTACGATATCGCATTATAGACGTGAGCATACTCCCAATGTAAGATACTTGTCTTCAGATATTGCAGTGCGAGCAATGTATAGTGATTATTGTGAGACCCACTGCACTGACCAGGAGAAACTGATCTCATACGAATACTACCGTAAGATCGTCAAAGATCGCAATATATCTTTTGCTAAATTAGGTCACGAGGAATGTGAATTATGTCAAAAATTCTTGATTCATAATTCTAGAACTGATCTACGTCACCGAAATTGTGAGGAATGTAAAAATTATGAGATTCACCACGAAAAGTACATTTTGGCTCGAGCCGAGTACCAGCGTAATGTTGACGTACAAAATAATACGAAAAGTGATTCTGATACTGCATATTTCGCCGTTGATTTACAGAAAGTTATAATGTTGCTGCGCATGGAGCAATTTAAAGCAGTGATGTTCTGTCCACGCTTAATTGTTTTCAATAAAAGTTTCGTACCAATCGGAGAAAAGAAAACAATCTTAAATTTTCAAATATTTTCGGTTCTTTGGCATGAAGCTATATCTGGTCGAAAGAAAGATGACATAGTAAGTTGCTTTAGAGCATTTTTTTTACAAAATCGTGACATGAAGCACTTAGTGCTTTGGCTAGATACCTGGGTGGATTGAAAAGTACTCGGCCTAACACAGATCCATTCAATTCTAAAAATCAAATCTACCCACATTATTTAGTTCAGTTCAGACTAGTTCATTGTGTGAAGTTTGAAACTTGTGCGATAATTAGTTGTGATTTTATAAATTTATTAACAAAGTAATCGGACATAATTTCCGCGAATGGAGCAAATCGAGCAGCGTGCCGTCATTAAGTACCTCCATAAGAAGGGGCTATCATCAAAAGCCATCCATGATGACATGGTCAGTACATTAGGCGATTGTGCTCCGTCATATTCATCCGTCAAAAAATGGATAGCAGAATTTAAGCGTGGTAGAGAGAGTGTGAAAGATGAACCCCGCTCTGGAAGGCCTTCGACGTCAACTACTGACGAAAATATTAAAAAAAGTACTTGATTTAATAATGGGAGACTGCAGATTAAAAATTAGAGAGATAGCCGAGATTATAGGCATCTCTTATGAACGAACTCAAAACATCATTGTCAACGAGTTGGGTTTCCACAAGGTGTCTGCGAGGTGGGTTCCGCGACTGCTTTCAGTTGAACAAAAAAGGACGCGATTGATTATTTCACGTGACTGTTTGGAGTTATTTGAAACCGATGCAGATGATTTTTTGAATCGTTTTGTTACTATGGACAAAACATGAGTTCATTACTGTACACCGGAAACAAAACAACAATCAAAACAGTGGAGAAGGCCTGGTTCACCACCCCCTAAAAAAGGCTAAGTCGATTTTGTCGGCAAATAAGGTGATGGCTTCAGTATTCTGGGACTCGAAAGGTGTGATTATGATTGATTATCTTGAAAGGGGTCAGACTATAAACTCTGATTACTACTGCACCTTACTACGTCGTTTACGAGAGGAAATAAAAGAAAAACGTCGAGGAATGCTCAGAAGAAAAGTCCTGTTTCATCAAGATAACACCCGTGTTCACACGTCAGTACAGTCAATGGCTGAAATTCACAACTGTGGCTTTGAACTGTTACCGCATCCACCGTATTCATCTGATCTGGCACCATCAGACTTCTTTCTGTTCCCTAACCTAAAAAAGCACTTGGGAGGTCAAAGATTTTCGACAAACGACGAGGTCAAAGCAGCTGTAGACGCATATTTTGACTCTAAGGAAGAATCATTTTTTTTCAACGGTCTAAATGCTTGGAAGGGGAGGTGGCAAAAGTGTATTGAACTTGATGGTGATTATGTAGAAAAATAAAAATATAACTGATTCAGTATGTGTTTATTTTCTTGGTTAGGCCGAGTACTTTTCAATCCACCCTCGTAATTGCGCTGCTCAGAATAAAAATTGGGCTCTATTTTCATATATGTTATACCTCATTAATTCAGATGAAGTTTCATTTGAAACTGTTACATTCAAATATCTTCAAGTTGATCACACATTTATGGCTGCCGATGAATTTCATCATAGAGTAGAAATGGCTATGAAAAATAAAAAAAGAATTTATGATTTCTAAGACTTTTATCAAGCTGTTTTAAGCACTAACTATAAATCTATTACAGTAAAAAAATGAATGTGGAGGATTTTTATAAATTTGATGACTGCTCTTCTGGGTACAAGTTACAAAACTCGAATCCACGGGCATAATTAAATGATACGTGCCAAATTACTTTTCGCAGAGGTTATCAATACGAGCTTTTTTATAAAACAAATTTCGATGGTGATGAACATTCACTGGATTTCTTAAGGGTAAAGAGTATTAAAAATGGAATACCTGCTCCCAAACAAAATTTTACTTTCAGGGGTATTACATCTGAACGAAAAATGAAAATAATTAGGGAATTAGGGCCACTCATGCCGGAAAACAGAAGAGTCTTTTGGCAAAATTTGTCAGTGAATGATGATGCGGTGGATCTTACAAGGAATTATGAAGACTGAACGTACAAATATTCTTTTTATTTTTTATATTTAAGGGCATTTCAAAAAGGCCAAGGGTAGCTTCAATCTGAGTTTAGCTTTAAGTGATAAATATCTGTTATACTTCTATTGCATTGTATTTATTACAAGAAAGAAGCTGACAGAATGACTAACTGTGTGGTAGAGAGAAATAAAAAGGCCTTTATTCTGTTTTTAGTTATTAAGGATAAATTTCCTTTGTGTTCTTATCATTTTTAGATTTTAACAAAAGTGATTGTTGCTCAAATATTAAATATAGTAATTTAATTGAACAGTAAAAACCCTGTTTAAAAGAAATTTAAGAATAATTTGAATTCACTCGTTGCACATTTAAAAATGTACGAAAAAGTGCCAGTTAAGTTTTATAGGTATAATTATGGTTTTGATGCTGTGAAAGCAAATTTTAGACTGATATAGCTTTTAGTATATTTTAATCATGTAATTGAAATTGCTCAAAACTTATGATAATTTAGAAAAACACTGAAGGGAAACTATTAATTTTATTTATTGCTTGCAATGACAATAAAACTATGATATGAAAATAATTAATAAGTAAATTATTAAATTTTAGAGGTATTTATTTTGTTTAAATGTTTTGAAACTAATTTGTGTTTAAGTTTTTGGTTTTGTGATTATTAGTCACACCCTGATGTGAAACTATTCGTAAATATTTAGTTTTTTAATTTTCTTAATAAACAAAATTTTAATTGTTTTTTGTCTATTATTCTTATTTAGTACGTCTTGGAAAAGGTATATTTTAAGAGTGATTTTATGAGTGTTACATAATGTAACTGAGTACGTTTAGATGACTCTAATACAATGCATTTAATATTAAAAATAACCTTTATTTTTAATATTAAATACATTATATATATAGTATATATATAGTAAGGTTATTTTTAATATTACATTTAATATTAAAAATAACCTTACTAATGTTACCACTCTCTTAAGTTTTTCCACCTTTTATCGTAGTAAGTCTGGTATGATACCCCTTTATTGCGGGTTGTTACTTTTTTGTGTCTAATTTTGTTACATACTTACTAAGAAGAAAAGTAGTAAATGACCATTTGCGTCCATTCAATTTCAAATTAACTTTCCGAGATATGTAAAAATGTTAAAAGAATGGCAGTTTTTTTTATTTACTAGGTTGGAAAGATGCAAATGGTTATATGCGTCTTTCCTTCGAAGTTTTTGCGTTACCGGGATTATTTTTTAAGCTAAAATGAAAAGGAAAATCCGTTTTATTTAAATAAATAAACAAATTATCAAAAAAAAAGTTCGTCTTTAAAATCTTCATGTCTCTAACTATCAATTTCAATTTTCATATTGATACATTTTAAAATATTTTAGACGCAGCAGGGTCTGAAAGAAAAATTCATCTATTTATTTTTTATCTCCATTTTACGTTTTTGTTAGTTACGTCCTTCTCTATTATGACGGCAGAATTGGCGGTGGTGGTATGTCGTCCCAATCTAAATTAAGTTGCCAAAGCTGCTTTATTAACAATTTAGCGTACGCGACTGTGGGAGCAACGAAACCCATTATGTCCCACAGGCGGGCGACAGTAGATAAGATGGCGCGCTTAGTGCACGTCACATCAGCGGGAACAGATATCTTAAAATAAAAGGTGTCACTATCAGTAGACCAATGCAAGCCTAGTATTTTATGTGGCATTGATTTATCGAACTCTACTTCTCCTGTAATTTTATGGGAAGTAGGGAGGTCATCTAAAACAGATCGACGGTTGCTATGCCATTTTATCAGGTCCCATTGGGCACCCTTGAATAAGTTTATCAGCTGCCGAGAGGTCTCACTGGCCTCGGATTCACTGGGCATAGAGAACGCGATGTCGTCCATATATAGCGAAGTAGATGCGATACGACTTGCAAGTGGATACTTTGCGCCGTCGTCATCAATGAGCTGTCTTACCGTGCGCAATGCATGGTATGGACTCGAAGTTAAACCGAAGCACACGCGATTGAAGTGGTACAACACAAGTGGGTCTTGTGGACGGAAGCGGTATAGGAAGCATTGGTAACGACGATCAGAATCGCGAACAACTATTTGCAGAAATTGTTGGCGACAGTCGGCTGTCATAGCGATTGGATGTAAGCGGAAAGTTAAAATTACATTGAACAAGTCGCCTTGCAAATTTGGTCCTGAATGCAGAATATCATTTAATGATCGCCCAGTGCTAGTCTTACTGCTAGCATCCAGGACGATGCGCAGACGCGTTGACTTCTTATCTTCGCGTAAGACTCCATGATGCGGTATGACATATATTGGAGCGGGTTCATGAGAGTCATACGGCGGTGCGGGGGATATATAATTATTAGCTAAGTATTCCTTTATGACGTCATCATATGCTAACCTTAATGTAGGCGAGGCTTGAAGTTTCCTCTCCAAGCACATGAATCGTCGTCGAGAGGTTTCATAAGAATCTCCGAGAGAGTAAACGTCATCTTTAAATGGCAGGGCGACAATATATCTACCAGTAAAAGAATCGCGGGATGTCGAAGATTTATAAAACTCTTCACATTCAATGTCTGAAGGACACTGAATGGGCGGTGCGGAGGGTGGCTGTTCAAGCTCCCAAAATCGTTGCACTAATTTGTCAACGGTAGGAGACTCTAGAACTGAGCAGCACGTTAAAGAATGATTTACCTGAAGTGTCGGCACTGAGCCCATAATAACGTAACCAAATACCGTATTCAAAGCTGAGGGCCCGGACAAGTCGTTAGACGAAAAAATTACGTCTGGACACAGTAAGTGCGGGAAAAAGGATGCGCCTATCAACACATCAATTTTATTAGGCATGCTATAACATTCATCAGCGAGTCTTATGCCATGGAAGTGTGATAAGACAGATGTGTCTACCACAGCGGTGGGCAAAAGGTCGGTGATTTGATCAACAACTAGCGTTGAAATATTGAAGTTAATATTCGAGTCGAATCGTGAGAAAATTTTAATATCAATCGATTTCGATTTTACAATTTTTTCAACTCCACCGAATCCCTTTACTACAGTACATTCGGTATCGTGATGTTGAACGCCTAAACGATGACAGCACTCTTTAGTAATAAAATGGCTTTGAGCCGCGGAGTCTAATAATATACGAATAATTTGTTTCTCTCCCTTAGCATCGTATGCAAAGACTTGAGCGGTTGATAGTAAAACAGTTCTCTGCGAACGACTTACGCGCGCGGGAGGCGGTGAACGTTGAGAAACATTCTTGAACGAAGTACACAGCGCGACGTCTGAACGCGCACCTGCGGTGAGGGGTGGCGAGTGTGCGGGCGCGGGGGCTGTAGACTTCAGTGTAACTGGCTGAGGCGGTGGAGAATGCGCCAGCGCAGGGGAAGCATTATCGCTTCTGCGGTGGAAGTGCAACAATGTGTGATGTTTAAATTTACAAACTCGACAACTATAATTTGAAGAGCAACTAGACACTCGATGACTTAAACTGAGACAATTCACACATGCATTGTTACTCTTTACGCATTTAAATCGTTCCTGCGGCGTCATTTTATTAAAGTCTGCACACTTAAATAGGTGTTGATGCACAATATTATCGCACAGACACTTTGAGCAACTAGTCGTCGTGCTTACGTATGCCTGATACTTCGGCGATGAAGTATTATTACAGCGACGATTATTATCGTTACCTCGTCGATTGTTTGGCGCGCTATTAGAATTTATACTAGAATCGGTGCGCTGCAAAACTTTGGAGCGGGTCTTAATAAAATTTACTAAATCATCAAAGGTAGGTACTATCGAGTTATGACTGTATTCGAAGGAGCGAATGGTATCCGGGTCCAGCTTCTTAAGCCCGATATGAAGAACAATTAAGTCCGCGAGATTATCTAACTTTAAGTTTTGTAAAGCGCGCACTGCACTTATAAAGTTATCAGTAAATAAATCAAAATTATTTGCGGTGGCCGATTGCAATGGCTTAAATTCGAACATCTGATTAATATATGTAGATGCTAGCATACGCCGGTCTTCGTATTTGTCAACGAGTGCTTGCAATAAAATCTTATAATTTTCAGCGCAAGGAGTTATACCTGAGCATACAGATAGGGCTTTGCCCGTTAGTTTACCTAGCAAATAGTATAACTTTTCAGCGTCGGTGAGCGATGGGTTGTCATGGACGGTTGATTTAAAGCTAGCATAAAATAAAGGCCATGAGCGAATGTCACCCGAAAATGGCATAAGTTCGATAGGCGGAAGTGTGAATCTGGCTTTAGATGGTGTACTAGTACTTTGTGAATTAGATTGCGAATATTGTAAATAAAGCCTATTTATTCTACCGCAAAGAGACTCAAACGCAATGAGGCTGTTATAATCAGGTTTAGCAATAGGGTTTATTTTTAATAAATGTGAATTATAATTATCTAAGACCTGTTTAAACTCAATACGTAAAGCATTAATATTAGAACTTCCATCAAGAAAACGCTCCATCGTGGAAGTGTTCGTGTGGATGTCCGAGGACATATCATATATTTTTTGCACTATTTCAAATAAAGCATCTCGTTTAGCTAACAATAAAACCAACTCAACATCAGGTGTGCCCTCATTATCCGAGGAATCGCTATTATTCGATGCTATTTGTTTTTTAGGCGGCATTACGGCTAAAGTTATACGGCAAAAATATAATTATAAGCGGGTAGTCTGTAAGCGACCTCGCTACGCGGTTGAATTATTAAATATTAGTTTTGTTAACGATGAACTTTAATTGTTAACTTTTATAATAATTATGAAGTTATTTATAACGAATATAATGCTTAAATATATATGCAAATAATAAATGTAATTTAACTGTATAGTCTATAGATGCAGTTAAAAATTGATGACGTGATGTGAACATACAACAAAATAATTTATATAGATAATTATATGCTTATTCATTCTATGAATATAGTTTTAAAATTACTATGGATGTCACCTATTAGGACCTATTTTAGTGTTCTAATAAGGGGCGGGGTCAATCCGAAGTCGGATTGAAATATAAATAATTAATTATATAAACGCTTATTACGATAACGATCTAATAAGGGCGGAAAGTCAAGGTCAATCCAGCGAGAAGTGACCATTAAAATGGAGACGCCAGTAACTTAAGGTATCTTCGATAAAGATTTAGTGGACTGTAATTTTGGTGCATACGGCAAAGGGGAAAATAAATAGGTGGGATAGCACGCACTGACCTGATGAGGGCTGCCTCGCCTTCCTCCTGGAGTGTCTGCTATACAGCGAGCTCGCCACGTGGTTCGGCGCACACGCACTCTCGGAACAGTTTCGTGAAGTCCCACACTCTCGACCTTTGCCCTTACGGGGGCGTCTCACACTTTTATGAGTTACAAAGACACAATGTCTGATGCGGTGAGTATTAAAGATAAACAAGAGAACTTAATGTTCGTCCTGCGCGGTTTGCGGTTAATATATATAAGACGCGATGGCTGGCCGTGCGTTGCGGATGGCGTAATGTCACTTAGTATAATGACGCGCGCCGAGATCCTTTCCTTCACCTCGGCGGCAGCGCGTGCGGTAGGAAAGGGAAGGAAGGAAGGAAACAAAAATATGCACTAGTCATGTTGATAAAGCAATGCGATGAGTAATGTAATGTTGATAAAGTAGATTGTTAACTGGCGTTACCACTGTGATATAGTTTAGTATAAATTACATTCTAAGACATAATAAAAATTATGTTATACGAAGAGTTTATTTTTTTATTATTTCTATAAACTGATTTTATGTGCCATAAATAATAAGAGAAGCTCTAATAATAGTCGATCAGTATGGTTTACTATGGATTATATTCTAAAAAGAGTTTATTTTCTCATTATTACTGCTGTAAGTGATTTTATGTGCCATATATAGAAATGTTGAGCCGTGTGATGGCCGTTAAGAATATCCACTACCCGATATCTTCCCGTGGGTGTCGTAAGAGGCGACCGAGGGAAACAGGTTGGAGATGGGCAGCAGCATCTTTCTGATAACAGCAATTATAGAACAAAAAAACTGCGGTTGCCAACCCGCTCGCCAAGCGTGGCAACTATGGCAATACACCCCCATGAGCAACGACACGAATAAACGGCTCCCAGTCCCCGGCGGCCCCGCTATTCCTGGCTACGGTGGCGACCAAGGTAACGGCGGGGGGCAGGGGGTGTTAAGAATCTCCGGTGGAGGTTCGCCTTCCACCTAAGACGACTCGACCTGGTAAAATATAACGCACGAACCCTGAGGACTGACGAGAAGATCCTGGAGCTGAAGAGGAGATAGACAAGTTGCGCTGGAATATTATAGTAGGGTGAAGTACCCAATTATCAGCACTTTCAGAGTTAGTCCTAATTTAAGCCTATTTATTATCGTGAAAAATAGTTCTTTATTCGTTAAGGCAAATTTAATAGTTCTAATATTCAATAAGGAAGACGATATTAAAAGAAAAACATGGTTGACCTCTATCCAAGATTTTTTAGAAAGGTAAGAATAAAAAATGGGTCTCTCACCATTTACTTGCACCATCGCCCCCAATTAATAGCATAGAGCGAGCTCATTATCAGCACATAATTATCACTGTTAGGAATTGCATTGAAAAATATTTCCATTCTTAAAATCTGTTTTTTTTATTTATTTTTTATATAGGTAGTTAGTAGGTAGGTACCCTGTAACACAAAACAATCACTTATAAGATAATAATACTTTTATAAAGTTGACAAAGTTTAACATTAATAAAGTTATCTTAGGTAGGAATTTAAATGATTTGTTCAGACTTACGAAAATATCACTAGAAAGTGTTTTACTTAAATATAATATGGTAACCGACCAATACTGTAAACTACAGTCGGGGCTCATATTATTAGAGCCATAGTAAAAAAGTAGATTAATTTTAGTTTAGGTAGAAATAGAATCAGGATGTGAAGGTTTTTTGTTTAGAATATATTTTATTAAGTATATTGCTTTATTAATACATTTAAGAAAACGGAACTTATGTATTTAATAAGTGCAATAAATATAAAAATATAAATTAAATCAATATTTAGTGACACCGCCTTTTGCTTCTATAACCGCCTGAATTCTCCTGGGCATACTTTCGATACATTTTGAGCAGTTTATCTTAATTGATTCACTCCGGTGCCAAACATCTATCAAACGCTCGATCAGTTGGCGTTTATTAGTGATGAGTTCTCTGGAAATTTCTCGTTTCATCAACTCCCAGAGGTTCTCTATGGGATTGAGGTCCGGCGAATTCCCAGGCCAGTCAAGAACTTTTACTTTCTGGGTATTTAAAAATTTCGTGACCTTTTTTGCTTTGTGGCAAGGAGCAGAGTCATGCATGAACGTAAATTCGCCATTCGGAAACCACTCCTGGACCTGGGGCAGCATTTTTGTCTCAAGGACCTGGATATATTGATCCTGCCGCATCGTTCCCTCCACAATGTATAGACGACCAGTGCCTTTGCTGCTTATTATGAACCATACCATGATGCTGAATGAGTGCTTCACTCGCTTGATTATGCAATCTTCTTTGAATTTCTCACCCTTCCTTCTTCTTACAAATACAGCTTTGTCCGACAAAATTTGCACTGACGATTCATCAGAAAAACAAACTTGAAATATTTATTATTATTTTAGTGTACAGAAATCAAAATTTAAATTTAATTTAAATTAATGTGGATCTAGCTTTTTACTTCCAGCAGCTTCAAGAATTATTCACCTACCTTATTCCAGTCTTCAGCAGTCCAGTTCTGGTGTTCTTTTGCCCATTGTAAACGCTTTGACATCATAGCCTGTGTAAGAAGAGGTTTTTTAGCCGGTCGACGACAAATGAACCCCAAGTCTTTCATGCGTCGACGAACTGTTGCTAGGGAAATGTTGATTCCAGCGTCCTGTACCTTCTTCGTAAGAATCTTCCGAGGTGCCTTCCTGTTTTCAACACAGATATCTCTGACTTTTCTTTCATCACGTGGCGTGGTAATTTTCTTTCGTCCACAATTTTTCGCACGTTTCGGCGTGAGGTCCACATTTGTGTCAAGTTTTTTTTTATTCGGTCAACTGATGCCCTCGAAACATTAGCAATCGATGCAATCTTTCTTTGGGAATGCCCAGTATGCAATAATAAAGTTTTAATTTCGCAAATTTTCCTTGGAGACAGATCTTTAGCTTTTCCCATGATTAAAATATATCCTGCAAATAAAATAACAAAATTTATGTGAAAATGATTTCTTTTAGCAACAAACATATTTAAGCAAGCTGCATATGGACAAACATTGTTAAAACACACCAACACTACAAAAAAAATTGATAAAAATGCATAAATAATCTCCAAAATACTCACCCGGACAACGAAACTGTTAAGCGTCGACTGACTGTGTTACAACAAAATGGCGACCATGTGACAGATTATCCACTCTTTAGTGTTGCCAGTTAGAAATTCATAATCTACACAGATCCATAAATTCATAATAACAAAATATAAACTTAGCAGACATAGTTTGAATGCAATATATATTGATTAAAATGCCAAATCGATTATTTAAGTAGATGGCTCTAATAATATGAGCCGCCTCTGTATGTAGGTATCAACAACCAACAACTTTCCTGTCCAATGAGTCATATACGACTCACAAGAACTTATTAGAATAAGTTCATGAGTCACCTGTGACTCATTTTTCTATATAATTTGAGGCATATTTTTCGGTATGTACGCGACGTGAAATTTTTTTAAAATATACGTGGACGTACAGCAAAAACCCTAATGTTTACAATGACAAAATAAAATTTCGCGATTTTTTTATATTTTTCATTTTATCAACAATAACTCTACAAGAAATTTGCAATAAATAAAACTCAAATACTGGAATGTAAGGATTTTATAAAAAAATATATACCTTCTGTGTATTAAATATCGGGAATTTGTCAATAAAACAAAAAATACAAATTATTCATCTAAATTTATTTTATCGCCTTCAAAGTAGGCCCCATCGCTTGCAATACAACATCTCCAACGCTTCACCCAGTCTTCCATACATTTTTCATTCAGCGAATTTTTTGTTATGGCTTCTATCGACTCAAAACGTTTTCCTCGAAGTGGTAATTTTAACTTGGGAAATAAAAAAAAGTCAGACGGAGCCATATCAGGTGAATACGGTGCTTGGTCGAGAACTTTTCTTGAATTTTTCGCTAAAAACTCTTTCACTATAATGGCTGTGTGTGATGGTGCATTATCATGGTGCAGCATCCATGAGTTCTGTTGCCACAAATCTGGACGTTTTCGGTGGATACTCTTACGCAAACGCTTCATGACGGCTAAATAATATTCTTTATTCACTGTTTCTCCCTTTGGAAGGAATTCGGAGTGAACCACACCACGGTAGTCAATAAAAACTGTCTCACCTTGATTTTGGAGCGACTTTGCCGCGGTTTTTTGGGTTTCGGCTCGTTTTCGAGACGCCATTCTGAAGACTGTTGGCTTGTTTGCATGCCATACTCATAAACCCATGTCTCGTCGCCAGTTATTATACGTTTCATAAAGGTCGGATCCGTAGAAGCTCGGGAAAACGTGTCTTCAGCGACATGCTTTCGCTGCGCTCTTTGAACAAAATTGAGCTCTTTTGGAACTAGTCGAGCGGTGACGCGTTTCATGCCTAAAATGTCAATGAGAATGTTGTGGACGGACTTAAAAGATATGTTCACTTCACTAGCCAACTCTCTCAGACTCATACGTCGATTTTCGAGCACTAGCTTCTTGATTTTGTCGATGTTTTCTTTGGTCGTAGCGGTTGAAGGTCTACCAGAACGAGGCAAGTCTACTACTACTTCTCGGCCTTCTTTAAAAGCCTTATACCATTCATAAGCCCTTGTTTTCGATATACACGATTCGCCGTAGGTATTTCGCAACATTTTTAGTGATTCACCACATGAAATATCATTCGAAACACAAAATTTAAGGCACACTCTTTGTTCAACAATATTTTCCATTGTAAAAATCGCCGAGAACTCAAAACTATGACCAACAAAAAGTGTAGTTTAAAACAAATTAAATGACAGATCCCGCTCAAACTTTGCGCGCTAAATCAGTACAGTGCTACCAACATGCAGTAAAAAAAATTAGAACGACCTCTTTTACGCGGGTCTTTTTATTGACTAATTTCCGATACTTTTTACACAGAGTAGTATTATAAAATCAAGCATGTTTCTCATTATAACATTCTAAACAGAATGCTTTTTCACACCCTTTGTACTCAGTGTGTACTTGCTTCGCTTTTCTTGCGAATAATCCTTCATTTTTCAATTTGACATAGCACCTTTCGGTGATTGTGCCTTTCGAGGTATTTCTTGTAGAGAATGTCCAGAATTACTTGAAGAAGCTATTGAAGATCTTGGAGAGCTACAGGAGATGGAAGATTTTTGAGGTTGATTTCTTTCTGTGGTTGATGCTACAGGTCCAAGGAAATGTCGGACTAGATGTTCTTGGACTTGTAAAACTGTCAACTTAAGACCGTCTGCCAACTCGTTGTAGATGCATCTGGCATTGATAATGGCGACTTGAAATAGGAAATCTATTGCTATCTTTTTGTACCACGTTAAACTTTTACGTAACGGCGAATGAAAGGAAGCAAGTTGATCTGAAATGTCAATGCCTTTTTTGGCATCATTGTAATCGATGATTGCATCAGGTTTCATAATGTCGCCGCGTTTGGTAGTGACGTTAGACATACCGTCTCCATGGCAGGTTGAGATCATAAGGACATCGCGTTTATCATGCCATTTTAGTACAGTATAGAGGTTGTCCTTTTGTCTAGCTATTTGTTCTCCCCTTCTTAGCTTCGCTTTTACTACTTCTTCTGGCAAATTTCTTTTATTTTTACGTAAAGTACCGCATAAATCAGTATTGCGACCTTTTAGATACTCAGCCAATGGCAAACTGGTATAATAGTTGTCAGCGACAATAATACGACCTGCATTTAAAGCGGCTCTGTAAGCTGTACCACTGTTGAACCAGGTTTATCAAGACTCTCTAATTGATGCGAAATCCCGGAATAAATTTGGTAGGACCATGTGTAGCTATTTATTGTGCAGGCCTTATATATTTTCATACCGTAGCGATCTGTTTTGGCTGGGTTATAAGTTTTTATTAGCAACCTTCCATGAAATTTGACCATTGACTCCTCAACGACAATAATATCGGAAGGTATATAAATACTACGAAAATTGTTCACCATTTTATGTATGAGTGGGTCTATTTTATAAGTTCTTTGCTCTCCAATGACACCTATTTGAATTTATGTAAAATGCCAGCATCTTAGAATGGAGCTGAACCTGTTATACGACATATTTATTCTGTGGATAAGAGGATTATAATATAATTTCCAGTAGTGCTCAATTGACGGTTTAGGATTGAGACCCATGTAGATTAGCACTCCATAGAAATGTTTTCAATTCCTCTCTAGTGACGTCTTTCCATCTCGTCATTCGACTAAATTGTGCAATTCGTAATTTCTTTAACAACTGAGCGTAATTATTGGTATGAATGACCATAGCATCAATTAAATCATCAGGTACAAAATAAGCATAAATTTTAAACGAACTAACTTTCCCATCTTCAGTAATTGCGTCGATATTTTGTACACCGTTATTGCTTATAAACGTTTCCCTCCCTAAAGGCAAAACATCTCTTTTCCATTCGGCATCAGATGGTTTGAATAACGATGAACTTGCGTTGCGAACGGTGTGGGTGACGGACTCTCATTACTTCTGCCTGCACTACCTACTTGCTATAAAATCTGTAATTACCTCGGATTCCTCGATGTCTTCATCTTCATCGTTGGGCTGATATTCTTCGTCACTTCCACTACTAAATGGTTCTTCATCTGAATTTTCTAAATACCGCAATAATTCTTCATCTGTATAATATCTTCTCTTAGCCTTTTTTAGATTTTTTTTTAATTTATAATCACAAATAGACCTTTTTCCAATAAAATATTAATTACATACATACATATAATCACGCCTCTTTCCCGTAGGGGTAGGCAGAGACCACTTCTTTCCACTTGCTACGATCCTTACATACTTGTTTCGCTTCGTCTACTTTCATTATTCCCTTCATACATGCTCTACGGTTTAGGGTACTCTTAACCTGGCCTTTTTTCAAGACGTATATTAATTAGAACCTCAAATAAACATTCAACTTTCTAATATAGTTGTAGTTATGACAGTCGATTGACATTTGACGGATGATTTGTCACTGTCATTTAAAAATGCACTTGGAGGTTGTGTTCACACATGACTCATTGAGAGTGGTAAATAAAATTTATCGCCCTACGTCCGTGAGTCACATGTGTCTCAAAAAAAAAAACTGAAAATAAAAATTGTTTATTCTTTATATATTATGAAAGTTATTTTTTATGATATAATAATGATTTTATTTAGCGTAACAATAAAAAAAACCTGTGGACGTGGGGCATTATCAAAATGGGTTGTATGGGGACAGGGAAGTTGTTAAGAAACATAAAATTGCACATAATAAAGGGTACCAGTAAGTACCTAAATAAAATAAAATAAAGGATAGGCTCTTGCTATCACTTCTTCTAATCCTCTAAGGATCTTCTCTAGTTCTTGTAATGAGTAAGTCTTCTTTCTTTTATTGTTTATTATTTTTCCAACTGGTCTATTTGGTTGTTATCTCTTTGACCAACTTGCGAGGTTCTGGGTGGTAAATTAAGTTTAATGTCGGAAAGAATTTGGATTTTTTTATTTGGTGGATACATACTCTGCTCTTGAGCTTTTCTTTTCTTAATGTTAAACGGGTGTTCATTTTCAGGTGAGGATGGTATATTCGTGTTATGAATAATAACTTCATGTTTAAATGTCTGGTGGTGATTAATGAAAGTTTCTTATGATTTATTTCCTTTTGTCTCCAGTATATTATTAGCTTCTGTGTCTCGGTTTTTAGTATCTATTGCCTCTCTTGCTTTCTTGTTGATCTTGTTTCTGGTGGTTTCTACTTTAGTTTTATTTACTTTAGTCTCCTGTGTAAGATTAGCTTCAGTCTCTTGTTTTTTAGTTTCTATTGTTCCTTTAGCTTTCTTGTTAATCTTGTTTCTGGTAGTTTCTTTTGTTTTGTTTTTTTCTCATCTTGTTTAAGTAATCTTTTCTTCTTGCGAGTCTCTTGTTCTTCTTCTTTAAGTTTCTAAGCTTTTAATTTGTCGTTTTCAGTCTTCTGCCATTCCGCTGATTACGTTTAATAAGCACGAATGATGATCTCTCTACATTTTTAACACCTTTTCGTTCAGGTGTTATTTTCAGCAATCAAAACGTCCTGTAATTTGACTGGTGTTAGTTAGTTAGTAAATATTGTTGACTATCAAGACATACCAATTGCGTACTACCAAGACAATCTTCAGTATTGTTACAACATTGTTCATTCGTTATAGAAGTTGTCATAGCTTGCATATCATCTACAAAATCTTCTGCTAATATTACTGGTAATTGATCAATGTTTTGAAATCCAACTGCTTCGAAATTTTAAATTTCGATGTGAGTTTCTTTGGTTGTGGACGTATCAGTTTCTTGATTGTCAAAAAAGCAACAAATTTTCTTCAAAATCCTTTCTGTTTCTGTCAGATTTTCAAGCGGCGTTCTTTGCAGAAATGTAACCTTTTCCTGCCCTACAATGTTTTCTAAAGTTTCGCGTGTCATAATTTTTTTTTATTTGAATTGTCTTGTAGTTTTAAACAGGGTTGGCTGATTTAAATCAGACCGATTTAAATCGCTTGATTTTGATAAAAAAATCATTGATTTAAATCAACATCTATAAATTAATGTAATGAGCAGAAAATGAAATAAAATTGGCTTAAAATAAGGTAAAATCTTTTATTGTTTTATGTTATTCTTATTATTCTACCACAAGTCTCATAAACTTTGAAAAATCAACAAAGACTGCAACGATAAGGTCTGTCAGTTTACTGTACTGTACAGTTTTAGTATACTTAATAAAATCAACCAAATAATTTTTAAGAAATTCACACTTAAGGTATGCACTGTAATTAATACAGTATTATTTTACTCTTAAATAATCTTTAAATCAGTCTCATACATATATTCATAAACTTTGGAAAATTAATCCAAAATAGATTAATTACATAAAATATAAAAGGACGCTTGCCTGCGTAAACATCTGAAATCAACAAAATAAAATATTTAGTTTTTACAATTGTACCTTTTAAAAAGAAAACCAAGTTTGCTAGCTTTTTCGTTCCCTAATTTATTTCGTAACTTCGACTGAACTAAACCAAATGTTGAAAAGATTCTTTCAACTGACGCCGAAGATGCTGTAGCTATGAACAAGATTGAAACTGCTTTAATTAAGGCATGGTTTGATCCATCATATTTTTCTATAATTGATAACCACCATTCCATTGCCCTTACATTTTTTAATCTCTTCGGTGAACATGATCTCGGTGAAAGACTCAGATTTGGCTTCATATTTAATTATTAACGGTAGCAGTCCAATATTTTGATAATATTTTAAGGCAAAGTCCATGGCTGAAACACGTTCTTCAGTTGTCAATTTGTGGTTATTTTTTGTTGGATCTATTAGAAACGCCAACAAATGTGCTGGAGTGATTGCTTGATTTTTTCTCATTTTTAAAGCATTAATCTGTTCCGCAGAAGCTCCGTTACTACCAAATGTGGCCTCTAACTCTATGAAGCACTGAACTGTGTCACTGAGTATTGCGTAGCTTGCTTGGAGCCTATCAAGTGCAACTGATATCGGTTTTGATATTTGTAACATATCTTCTGCCGATCTTTTGATTATATTACTCAGTTTTTGTGCAACGACTCTGTCAATGTTCTCTTTGTTTTCTTCACAAATTTTTATCAACTTAGGCCATGCTGCAAGATAACTTTCCAAGCAGTCAGTAAATGTGTTCCAACGTACATCTTGGGGAAGTATCAGCTGTTTTCCCTGCTCTTTCTTGTATTTAGCATTCGCAAAATGGTTATTGCGAAAATATTTCACGACATGAACTACTTGTTCCTTGACCTCACGCACTGACAAATCTTTAGATAGCAAATTTAGTATATGTGGTGCACAGCCAAAGGCAAAGATGTTAATATCGACGTGCTGATTTAGGTTTAGGTTATCGCACATTTTTTCCATATTAGAGGCGTTGTCTGTGACAAGGCTAGTTACCTGGCGTTCATGGTCATTTTTGCACTTTTTGATTAGATTTGATGCTAAGTCTGTCAGGTAATCCGCTGTGTGTAGACTACCTGAAGTGTCTATACTTTCATACAGGTATACTTCTCCGGTGTTTGTAGTCAAAGATACACAAATGATAGGGTCATTATGGACATTGGACCATCCATCGATGGACATACAAACATATTTTCCGTTTAGTTTTGTATCACTTATTTTCTTTTCTTCCATATAAATTTGATTCAGCAGTCGATCACCTATTGTTTTGCGGGTTGGGGGTCTATCCAGGCCGCAGCATCTCAATTGCTTTTAGTACTTCTGGGTGTTCTATAGATGAAAAAGGGCAATTTGTAGCGAACATTGCCCTTGCCATCTGCTTGTCTAGTTTCTCCTTTTGCACAAACACAAGAGCAGCGTACGTAAGCATAGTCGACAGGCCTGAGAGCCGAAATTCTGAATAATTGATAGATAGGTATGAATGTAAAATTCATATGTTGTTACCTGTGTTACATGTTTTCAAATGTTCCTTCAATCTGTTCACCAAACCCTGCATACTTTTTCCACATTTTCGGCATTCTGCTCGACATCCAGATTTCCCCTTTCTTTGTTTGACACTTCGATGAAATTTACCCAAACTGGGTCCTTTTTTCTTCCAGCGTTACTCATTATCGTCAAAATTTGCAAGTAATTTTAGAACAATGTCAACATTGTTAACAATTTCAAAGTATGCAAAGAAAAGAATGACAAATACCGAATTGTTTGACGTTTGTTTTTTTTTTTTTGTGTTGCCAGGTTCAAAATTTTAATCCTACTATGTCAAAAAGTGTTACCAAAACATGAATTTCAAAATATACAAAAAAACAAAATCAAAATAAATTAAAAAAATCATGATTTTTTTTAAAAAAAATCAGCATGATTTGATTAAAATTAAAAAATCATGATTTTTCCATCCCTGGTTTTAATTTGTCTTCTTTTGGTTCTTCATCGTGTTTACTTTCTTTACCCAGAAATTTATTGTAGTTAATTGCATCAGAGTTCCAGGGACATAAGACAGTAGTCCTGAATCTATTTATAATTGTCGTATCTTTGACATCAACCTCTAAAGCCTCCTTGAGAACAGGTACGAAATTGTTCCTTGTGAGTCTCCAAAGGATGATCTCTCCTCCATTTCAGGACACTTTCCTTCCATGCAGTTTTGAGAGGTCTAAATGCTGACACGTCAGCTGGCTGTAGAATCCGTGTGGCGTTAGGATAAATTGATATCAAAACAATCTGCAATTTGCTGCACAATTCACTTACTTCAAGACTGAGATGTGTTTTGTGTCCATCTACAAATAGTATGACGGGGAATGTTACCTTTCTTTTGTAGAGGTAAGGATGAAACACATTTTTGATATAATCATAGAAAAGTTCAGACTTTATCCAGCCAGTATCGCTAAGACCAATGCCTCACTCATCTGGAACTGATGACGTTACATCCTTGGGAAGCCTCTTGTTGGGAAACACTACTAATGGAGGTGTTACATCTCCGTTGGCGCAAAATATAAACAGTACAGTAAGGGCTGTTTTAGTTGTGGCGTGATCCACTTCATACATGTCTCTTTCTTCTCGTAATGAAATAACTTTACTATTTTTGGGACATAACTGAAAGTTAGTTTAATAGAGGTGTCTATGGAATGAAAAAACGGCCATCTTTACCATAAAATAAAGAATGTGATCTTATTTTGTACTATAGTAAACATATGTCATATCTATAAAGACTTTAGCTATAAGAATTTTGTTCCTATTTTAGGACTCTCTCTATGCTAGTAATTACTCTGAGTTTTAAACATACTTGGGTTTGTTTAAAAAGCATTTTCGAAATCAAACTTACAAACACTCAACCGAAGAAAGAATCCAGTTAATTATCGCTCGTAGAAAGAATCCAGTTATGTTAAATCGTTAAAATTTGCAAGATATACTATAGCTTGTATACTAAATGACAGCTATCATATTTCTATGGAGCAAAAAATTAAGGTTTAGTTGAAGAAAACGCACGATATGATCTTGACTCACCTCTAATATCCTTATACTGAACCGTACTTAATTCTTCATATGAGAAATGAAGTTGGCAGTATTCCCAAAGTCTTTGTAACTTTCTTGTACAATGTATAAATAACTGTTTTTTACCGACTTCAAAAAGGAGGAGGTATTCAATTCGACTGTGTGCTTTTTTGATATGAGTTACCAGAGAACTTCTCTTTGCGTGAACCAACTTTGATGATTCTTTTCTATCTGAAAGCCAGTCCTTCTCGTGTGGTCCCATATAAATTTAATCAAGATCTGACTAGCCGTTTTTGAGCTGTCTTTAATTATGTGTACTTAATTGACTTCGAATGCATTGATCATATTCTAATTTTATTTACATTGAAGTCTGCTATACAAATTTTTAAGTTTTGGCACTTCTTGTTTCACATTTTTGATGTAAAACGACCACACTGTAAATTTTTATGCACTCGCCCATTTCGTACATGTTCTAATAACAAACAGTCTTAAATAAACATATTATTGAATACAAACTCACCAAAAAATTTATCCCTAATTTCAAATTGAAGATACATCGACTAAATCTGTTTTAATTTGAATTTTTCACTCGAGTCGGTACAGGCCACTGGAGTGATCCGAGTCATTCGAGCTGACTTGAGTCACTCGTAATCCAAGTTCGAAAATCGATTGTGAGTAAAATAATAGCTACTCAAGTGACTCGAGTGAAACATGGCTCGAGTGCCATCATTAATATTTAGCCATAACTGCGCTAGCACTTACTAGTTTGTGGTAAGAACTGAGAGTTCTACTCATAGATAAATGCGTAAGAGCCGTTCTCAGGTGGCTTGCTCGTGACGCGACGGAGTTCCACTATTTTTTTAAAGTGATTACAGCATTAATAGAGTATTTAATAAACCTTACAGAAAATACAATTACTTAGTTGTTTATGGCGTAATGAATCATGTAAATAAGATTTTAACAGGACAAACGTACATTTTTTTCCCTTAGCGTTACGAACTTCACTTGTGATTAAAAAAACAATCAATGGCATAATCATTTTTTTAAATTATTACAAAGAAACATCGTTTGGCTTTTATTTCAAAATAAAACAATAAAAATCAGTGCACAAAAACTAAGATAATTTCAGTAAAATATATCCTAAGCGTCACTTCTTGTTCATTTCACTTGTTTTTATTTCAGTATTTACGAATCTATACACAGTGATAAAGAATCTTCGTATGAAAAAATAAGTAAAATTTTACTGTTTTAGATGTGAATAATTTAATATGTTTGTATCATTGTTCTTCTTTAAATGATTAAAGTATTTATCCTTCTTTAAAAATGGGACAGTGAGGCTATTGGAACTTGAAGTGACGCTAAAGAAAAGTAAAGCTAGGCTTACATTTCAGATTAATTGATAAACATTTTAAACAATCTTAGCTCGTAACAAATATTGTGCCGTCACAATAACAAATCTTATAAAACAAATAATTTGGTGCTAAGCACCGAGCACACGTTCTTTGGTAGATATTGACAATGTCGGAAACTATTTATTTTTATTCACTAAAGTCTTTATTCAAAAGTTTGTTTCAATATTTCCTACTTAAATTATTCTTATTAAATTTTTTGCATTCACAATGCAATTTTTATTATTGAAAATGAATTATTTGAAAAAGTCGTCCCGTCGCACAGCTATATGCTTAAATAATAGGGCAAAAAATATTAATTACGGAGTGGACTACAAAGATATTACTTACAATTTCATATTTATTTAAGAGCTATAATATTCTTTTCAATTTCTGCGCCAGTGTGCAGACTGCGCACTTGCATGACATACTGAAAAATGTTTACTGAATTTCAACGTGTTTGTTTGCAACGATGCGCGACGTTTAAGCCAGTGCCAACTGGCCGAAACGTCGATGCAAACTAAGATAAAACGCAGACTAAGCCAAATAAATGGTAAATAGTTAATTTTGAGCCAACTAATCATTATCTAATTATATATAATGGTTCTCCAAAAGAGTACCTACCCGAGAATCACTTGTGTCGCTATTATGATTCGAACCTTAAAAATTTATTTACGCCTCAGCGCGCCTATGAGGGAAATGAAATGTGATGAGTATTTACCAAATCAGTTGCTGCACAACCTTCAACAAATCACACGAAAATACAGTTATACATAATCAGAAGTGCACAAAAAATGCACAAATCGTATCAATCGTCATGCCACGAAACTAATGTTTGGTAGCGAAACGTTAAACTAATTAGTTTTACATTAAATAATTATACTTATTGCGAGTAATAATTTTCTCTTTACCCTTAAAATAATTACTTAGTTGCCCAGACAAGTTGTACAAAATGTAATCAAAAAATGTGGTTCCACTGCAGCTTAAACAGACCCAATTGTTACACAACATGCATTTTACCATTTCTCCCAAATTGAAATCTTTACGATTTTAACAGGTAAAACAAAGAAATGACCTTAACGACATTTTTCGTAAATTGTTTTCTTTGTTTGAAAGTGTTTGTACTAGTTCAGCTTTTATCGGAAGTCTTTTGGTTGATGATAAATGCTCATTGTATCTGCTGATTGGTTTAAGTATTCTCACTTTTTTCTTTGACATCACATTATCTACATTTATTGCAGATGATACTTTTTCAGCAATCGGGAATTGTTTGTCTGTCTAGTATTTCTTGGTTCTGCAATAAACCTGTCATTAAAGAAATTTCTGAGGAGTCAAGGAGATCATCACTTAATGTAGGGGGGATTATTGAATTCTGAAAATTCAATAGCATGGTTGAAGTTACAAAAAAGTGGCCCTTTACAATTGATTGACACAGAATCCTGCTGAAAATCGTCCACCAGGCTATTTAAATTAAATGAGCGCAGCAAATCAGGTTCGTTGAAATCGTCACCAACATCACTCACCATAGGAATTTCGCTCGTAGGACCAGTTTCTGTCACTACAGGTGCAGCAGAATTAACTGAAATACTCTCTCGAATAAAATTGTGTGATTTAGGAGTATAGCAATTACAAAAACCACGTGTTTCTCCACAAAAACAACTTAGTTGCCTGTATCGGATCTATTTTTTTTGATTAGTGGTAATTTGGTGCAACTGCATTGTTCCAGGTACCGCTACTAAATTATCTGGAACAATTCTTGAAATTCTCAATGTCTTGTTCAGGTATACAAAACATTTTACTAATGTACCGCTCTTTTGTAAAATGTTGTACGCATCATTAGCATTCGTTATGTCTTCTCCATATGAGACTTTTGTCTAATGTTTTCTTTATTGAGCCACCTATACCATCGGCTATGCTTTTTCTATGACCCGCTTCTGAAAAGGACCATGTCGAAAACACATATAACTTAGCCGTAAACAAAGTTAGCAAATAAAAGTTTTTTTTGCCTATACTGACTACTAGGCCCATCTGAAAAAAAGTGTATTTTGTTGAACTGTGTTACCATATTTTTGGAATGTCTTAAAACTGGCATTAGATGTGCCCAAATTGCATGCGGTTCGTGGCAACTGTTATCAGACACCGTAGCAAATGACTGTGAACTGTCTTTTGAAAATATCATGCCAGTGTGTAACGTAATTGAGTTTTTTGATGCTCCAAAATGAGTGCATTGAATTTCTTGTCCATATTTGCCCTCGTAATTTTCAGAGAAATCACATATAATAACGATCTCATCGTCTTTCAAGTTATTTATACAACTTCTGTACTGTCTTTGCTGTTCTTTCCAATTATAGTAATGGGTTTTAAAAGGTAGCATTTCTTTTTCTAATTTTGTTAGTAGCTCATGGATACTTACTTTCATCTGCTGTTTGTCTTTTTTGTGGTTAACTGTTTTCCAGCTTTCTGATAAGTGTGGCTGATTCTGGTCCATCTGCTCCATGCTATCTCTTCTGATTTGATGTTGTCGCAATGTTGAATAGATATATTTTTGCACTGCTCGCGTTTATTATACATACATGCATAAGATTTGGTGTCACATGTAGAAGCGGCTAAGAGCTCTTCAAGGTTCTTGTGTGTTATGACACCTTTGTGTTTAAGAGCTATGAACATGAACTCTATGTTGCTATGTTTAATACAAAGGCATGTTTCTCTTCTTTGTGCAGTTGGAGATAGTACATAATATGGTCTGTATGTACAAAATGTCGAGAAGCTAATTTTCCCTCCTTCGTTTTTATAAACTCGATATAGATTTTGCAAAGTATCTACTAAGTAACGGATTTGTGTCTTCTTTTTTCCTTTTGTCCTTGTTTCTCGTTTTCCTGCGGTCATTCTACTTATATCGTCTCGATTAAAAAAACAATCTAAATCTTCTAGAATTTCTTTTCTGACACTTCTATTATTCTTCTGTCTTATTCTAATGGGATATTTAAGGCCGAGAATTTCTGCTTCAGATTTCCTGCTTAATTTCTTTGGCTGCGTTTGGATAGCTACTTTAATTTTCAGTTTTTCTTCTAGCCGATTAACATTTTTATATAAGTTTTTAACTGTCTGTTCCATAAATTCCTGTCTTGCTTTTACTATATCATTTTCAGTTTGCAACTGTTTGATCGTGTTTTTCGCGTACTGCTTTTGACGACTCATTGTCTTTCGTAGTCTGTTAATAGTCTTTTTATACTGGTCTACTGCTTCTAAAGTTCTTTTGTGTACCGTCATTAATTTCTTGTACCTAACAGTATTAGCAGTATTTCTGGAACTATTAGGTGTTGATGCAGTCTTTGAAGTTGATGATGTTGAAGGCTCGTCAATATTATGGTTTGGTTTATTTTCAGCTTTTTTTCCTCTGTGACTGTTTTTTCTTTTGTTCTCTCCACTTCCTTCTTTGCTCTTCTTCTGTTCTTCTGTAAGATCTTTTATTTTTTTTATCATAATATGATTTCATGCGGTGAGATTTTTTTTCTCTGTGTATTTTTAGTTTTTCTTGATCTTTTTTTAATTTTCTCACGATATCGCTTAGCTCTTTCAGCAGGAGTAAGTGCCATGGTAGTATCTAAAATGAAGAACGAGTTGTTGAATTGAGTGTTTCTTGAAGTAAGATGCAAATATGGTTAATAAACGACGATTCTTTGATCGCAGTTCAAAGTGTTTATTCATAATAACTGGTATAAATATAATATGTATTTAGGATTGATTCCGTCCAGTGGTGCCTCCTTTTGAATTATTGATATTTATTCTTAATTACTACTTTGATTTAAAACGCTCAGATAGTGCACTAGATAAATACATAAGCAATTTTTTCATAAGTTTATAAATTGAAAAAAACAAAATATTTATAATATTTAATACCGTTTAATATATAACATAAGATTAAAAAAGTTTTTCTTTATTGCGAAAAACGGCCACTTAAGTTTTTAATAAAAAATTATTTGAATTCATCGATGTGAAAGCTATTTAGATAGAATTCATTTTTTTATATGTTTAACTGATGAACAGTTCATCAAAAGTTATTATTGTGATTAAAACAGCAAATTGATAATTTAATAATTAAATATCGAAAATTCACATGGAGGTGCCACTGGACGGAATCAGCCTTCTTAAGCTAAAAAAAGGATCTTACTGAATGTTTTAAATCATTTTTAGTTACCAAGGACTATGATTAATTGAATAACTTGATGAAATACAAATTAAGAAAAAACTTAATAATAGTATCATTACCTGCAAAATATTAAAAAAAAAACTAATATTTTCATCATATAATATAAATATTAATTCAAAGCGATGAAATTAAAAATATATTTTTTGAGGTTGGCGCCAGCGTTGACATTTATAAGGTATTAATTTTTCTTTATAAGTGCTGAAACGAACCTCAAAAACATCACTGTTAATTTTTTTATTTTCAATATTTTAGGTTTTTTAATTCATATTACAGTCTGTAAATTTACTTAACCAATTTTGATAAAAACCCTGTTTTCTGAGGGACCTTCTCCACGAGCGAAAGAATCGCGGCGATGTTATCGTCGTATCACTTTTTTCTATACACTCTCCCGCCGCGATAACTTCGCCGTATGTAACACATACAGCGAGTGTATAGAAAAACTTGTCCCGACATAAACATATTTAAATACATACATAATTAGTATATACAAATGAATATGAATATATACGTCTGTTTGGCAATACATATTTAATAGATGAGTCATGTAGAATGCGTTGTCTTTAATAAATGATCATAGACCAACTTTTTAAAAGCGTACTTATGGGAGATTTTCTGATGTCATCGGGCAAGGAGTTCCAAAGGCGTGTAGCCTGAACTGTGAAGAAGTTACCATAGAACTTGGTGAAGTGAACTGGAGTACAGATTTTGTTGTTAGAAGAAGAGCGTAGGACCCTATCATGAGATGTGGAAAGATAATGAAATTTACTCTTAAGATAAGAAGGTGAAGATGGATCATTTAATATGGAAAAAAGTACAAGTAATATTCTGGAGTTGCGCCTCTGCATGTTGTAAGCCAATTTAGCTTAGATCTGTATTGCGAAATATGATCATACTTACGAAGCCCAAAGATAAATCTTATACAGTTATTGAGGAGGCGTTCCAGCTTGTTCAGAAGATCTTGGGAAAATCAACTAGTACCAGTACTGTTATTGTTTTTTATTCTATGCCTTGTTTAATATTATCAATAACATTAATTAATGCAGTAGTGGTACTATGACCAGGACGAAACCCAGACTGATATATACTCAGTAGGTTATGTTTCGAAACAAAAGTAGAAATTTGCTTGTAAACACAGAATTCTAAAATTTTGGAAAGAAAGGGTAGAATGGATATTGGACGAAAATGATTGGAAAGAATGGGAGTAGGAACTTTTAGGAGAGGCTTTACAAAAGCCCTCTTCCAAAGATTAGGATACTGACCTGAACCAAGGGAAAAATTGATTATATGGGAAATTGCCGGGAGAAGGTGTTCTAGTATAAATACTACCATATGTCTACTAATCTCGTCGTAACCCACGGCCTTGGACTAAATTACTAAAATGGATTTTTCGACATCATCCTGAGAAACATAATAAAAATTAAAGGCAGTAACGTCTAGAAATTTGCACAGAAGCAATGGAAGCCCTAGTTTGGGAACGAATTGTAGGGTCAAGCGCTTTTACAGAAGCGAAATGTTGGTTGATTTCATCAAGTGACAGAGAAGGACCACAATCCAACGTAGCTGGTCTACAAAGACCGAAAGATTTTAGGAATTTCCACACTAAAACTGGAGAAGAGTTATTAATACAGTTATGAAAATATCGGCGTTTAGCTGCACGTACCATATGATTACACCTATTGCTGGCTGCTTTAAAAGATATCCAATTTTCTTCAGTTCGATCTCTCTTGAAACGAAGAAAAGCACGATTTCGTCTAGCCATTGCCATCCTTACGCCCTCTGTCATCCAAGGGGCAGGGGGACGCTTCAATCTAACCTTGTGAACAGGAGCATGAGCATCATAAAGGCTAAGAATATTGTGGTTAAGGATAGTGACTTTATCGTCAACAGTAGATGCTGCTATTAAAGAGGCTAGATCGAGATTAAGAGCGTCATTCCTAAGCTTGTCAAAGTCTATTTTAGAAAAACTGCGAAGATGCATTATAGTAGGGGAATATTTAGGAGGTTTAAGCATATACGATGCATAAATTAAGTCGTGGCGTGAGAAACCCAAAGCGGGTAACTGTCCATGCATCATCACATGTTCAGGAGAAGCAGCAAGGATTAGATCAATCAATGAGTCATCGGTTCCGATATTATGATGAGTAGCCTTTAAAGGGAGAATAGAAAGATTAACCGACTCAATTATTGAAAGAAACCTTTTGGAACGAGGGCAGTTTTTCAACAGATCAGTATTGAATTCACCCATGATTATACAGTGAGTGTACTCAGAACAAATATCAACAAGAGCCATATCTAAAGTGGCGAAGTAGTCGGTAGATGGGGGCAATACACTACCCCTAGAAGTATCCTGGTGCCCTTGACATCCAGTTCCACAAATAAAAACTTAGAAGAGGCGGAATAGCAGGAGGGAGATGCTAAGACAATTTTATAAGGAATTGATGCGTGTAGGTAGATTGCTACACCACCTCCACCTTTTCCAACACGATCATTCCTAACAGGTACAAAGCCGGGTAAGAGATATAAAGTTGACGGTAAAGAAGGTTTCAGCCAACTTTCCGACACTAATATAGCATAAATATATTCGGGAAAAAAATGAAGCTTCAAGTTCGGAATAGTGGCTCGGGATACTTTGAGCGTTAATATGACATATGTTCACAGAGTTGTTAAAAGACGTAAAAACTCCTTTGAGTAGTTCGTGTAAATTAAGCACGCTATCGTTGAGAGAATCATTACAAGAGTGAAATGACAAAGTAGAAGAATCATTTGCAGAGCTAAACGACTCAACATCAGACATATTACATATACTAAAATAATAAATAAATTAAATAAATATATAGAAAAAATTGAAAAAAAAAGTAAGTTAAGTAAACTATAACTATTAACTAACAATTACTAAACATAAACATCACCAACTCATCAGTTCACTGTTTACAGAGTAAACTTAATATAAATAAATTTTATATGCAAACTTATGATCTAAAATATCTAAAGTGGCAAAAATAATCTTGACTAATAATAAAGTTCCTAAGTAGATGTCACACAAAATATTACAGGAGAATGTTTACCAAGAGAAAATCGATTAAAGCAAAGTATAAGATCGACGCTGGCTGTATGATTCATGTGTCCTTTGTCTATAAAAGGCTAAAAAAAGTAATACAAAGTTGTCATTGTCAAATCAATCAAATCAAAACCCAAAATTTAACAAAAAAATCAAATTAAAAATATGTGGTAGGTACGTTTATAAAAAAATAAGTATTGTTACCAATATCAAGCATAGTATAAACAAACCTACTACGAGGGCGGCACTGAAAATTTCGGAAATCAAGGAAGTGACACAACATTACTATTTAAAAATGTATGCTTTTAGTTTTTTTTTGGGGGATGGTGATTTTTCACTGTGGCATGCTCATACCATTCTGCATTAACCGTTCTTTATCACTCAAGAGGAATAGTCGTAACATGGCCGGTTTTGGAGACAAACGTCCATTTTTTTTGCAACACTCCGTGAACGAACAATTTTTGTTGGCTTTAACTCATTTTCGAACACCCCAACTCGTGACTGGTTTTTTGTTTCGGGTTCGTACGCGTATATCCAGGATTCGTCACCTGATACGATGTTGTATACAGCATTTGAGGATCCTGCGTGGAATCTTTCGAGAGTTCTGACGCACCAAGTAACTCGAGCCGCTTTTTGCTCTTCACAGAGCGAATGCGGTATCCATCGGGAAAACAACTTTTTTACACCTAATTGTACATGCAAGATTATTTGTATTTGATTCATGCCAATGTTGCCTGAATTTCGCGGTATGTTACATGTCGATCTTCCTCAATCAGCTTACGCACAGCATCAACGTTTTCTTGGGTGACTGCAGTTTTTGGACGACCTTGACGGGGATCATCACTGAGCTTGACACGTCCACGTTGAAATTCAGCAAACCAGCGATAAATTTTGGTTGTGGATGGGGCTTCATCACCAAATGCAGAAATCATCCGGTCAACACACTGTTTTTGTGTTAAACCACTTTGAAAGTCATAATAAATCATCGCTCTTGAATTTTCTCGAGTCAATTCCATTTTCTCAACGACTAAACAAGTTTGACAAAACCTTGTGACAAGACCGAGCGTTTTTTTTTAAATAAATAAATGTATTCGATTTTTAAAACCAAGAAGTTTTCAATTAAAAAGATTTTAATATGACAGGAACAGTGGAAATATTCCATTCCCGATACTTTTAATGCAGTCTAGTAACCTCAACTAAGAAACAAAAGGAAACTAAACCCAAGCAAGTTATGTATTACAAGATAAAATCTCATTAAGTTTATATTTAGAGAAATAAAAATTCCTATACAGACTATACTATAAGAAGAAAACAACTTAAAAAAAATTGCAATTATACTGCTGTAAAAAAGTGAACAACTTATGACAACAGTACGGACAATATTGTTCTGTGCTACAGTCATTACAACCAAGAAGATGTGGGACACAACTAAATATATGTAAATCAATAATATAAAACAATGGATTACAAAAATAAAGGATACCTAGGAATACCATTATACGTAAATTAAGCAAGCTATTTTTTAGCAATTAAACGGCGGGACCTTTTAGAATCCTCTTTCTGCACCACCACACCAACTTGATTGCGAGGAGAAGTCTTGCACAGAATTTTTGTGCTTGAAGAACTTTGCAATGCTTGTATGGATTTCTTTACGCTATTAGTGATACTGCTGTTAGAAGCCATGCTAAGACTTGCTGATGAAAAATCAACAGGAAACTGTTTAATGAGAGTATCAATCTCGTCTTCAGTGAAGATTTTTGCCCGTTCATTATTGGGAAGTTTGATAAAAATTGCTCCATCTAAGGTCCACATATTCTTCATTTCAAAATGTTTGCAGGCTTTTTTAAGAACAGATTATCTAATTTTAGTTAAAAACTCAGACACAGATATTTGAGATCCCTTTAACTTAGTTTTAACTTTCCACACTTCAGACTTTGTGTTATGTTCTTGAAATTGTACAAGAATTGGATATGAACGACCATCCTTTTGAACACCAATTCGATAGCAACGTACTAAGGACACATTTGTAACATGTGGGATACCCATTTTCTTATGTATGATACCCAATATTTCTTGTTCGATATTAACTTCTGGGGAGTCAGAGATACCATTAAATAGAAGGATATTCTGTCTGTGCTGCATATCAATAGCATCAATTGACTTAGTGCAGGCTTGAATTTGTTGCCGAAGGAGATTGAGCATGGAGCAAACGATGTCCTTGAATTCATAAAACTCCTCGCGGAGTTGATTAAGAGAGGGATTAGTAGGTGTGGAAGCTGTTTTTTTTCAAAATCATCGTATATTTTATCTGGACATATATTTCCATTGGACTTCAAAAGAAAAGGTAATAAAGACGTAATTGATATGTAAATATAGTCCAAACACTGGTTAAAAATAATTTTAAAGTATATAAAATATAAGAGCTAATAAGACAGCTGTTACTTGTTACACACCTACCCACGAAAAAGACTACTAGAAAAACTTTCGCTCCTGAAGATATCGTTGAGAAGGAATTCTAAGCACGATCACCTGGTTGTCACCTTGACCTAGTAGGGATGCTGTTGTGTCGCATCTGTGAGCGGCAAGCAGGATGATGAGTATGGTAGCAAGTGTCCATCCTTTCTGTCTCAATCCCTCTAGCCACGCTTCCGGGCCATGAACACACCGTGGTCCCTCAATGGGTTCTCCGTCTCCTGCTTGGTTGGGTGTTGCATACCGATCTTGAAAAAGAAGTTTTGAAATAAGTGGAAAAGTAGGAGTAAATTCGTAAACATTTTGAAAACCAAAAAGCTGGTCTAAGCTTCTAAAAAGAGGCTCTACAAGTTCTGCACGAAAATGGGTACACCAGGAAGAGAAGTCAATTACGATATTTATGTAATCATGGTCTCCTCCGGGACAACTCATGCGTATTAGGGTTTTTGTCAGTTGCTCTTCTGTTAAGGTCATAGACTGGTGCTTGACGTAAGTGAAAATGGTGTCCGCAATGTTCGCCTCTGTTACCACCTGATATGCGCGCATCTCAGGCGACATCTTCCCAAAGCATCTAGGGTCGTTTTCTTTGAACTCCCGTTCCTTGGGCACTGCTACCATTACTCTCCATCCGGTTGGGATTATTCCTGAATCAATGCATTTGATGATCTCTTGACGGTCGAATATCTCAGTTAACAAGAAATGAAGACCACACTTGGTTGTCGGAGGTGGTCCTACAGGAAATTTTCCGTAGAGAGTACGAAAAGCCTTCGAGTCATACTCATAAATCCATTCTTCTGCGCAGAGGATAATAGCTTTATCAGATATAAATTCTATGGTATTGATGTGATAGTTCGAAATTTTTACTAATGTTGGAACTTACAAGATGGGGTGAAAACTCCCCAGAGCTTGTTGATGATGGGTCTTTATCGGAATTCATGTGGAGGGTTGTGTGTATAACAATCTAAGCAGAACTATGAGGCGCATCTTTAACCGACAACGGAGGTATGACACTTCCTAATATTGATATATTGTCAGAATCAAGCTCCTGAATCTCCTCTTTCTTTGCCACGGTTAGAAATATGCCTAGAGGAGCGTTCTCTGTGATGTGTTCTTCTAGCTCTCTCACTCCGGAAACACCTAGAGCTTCAGGAATCAAGATTAAACATCTGTTGTGAAGAGAACTGCGTGCTAGCTTTGACATGACCTCTCTCTCCTCATTCACAATGATAGACAGAAATCCCTCCAAGTGAAGGTTTGTGTTGCACTGATCCGTGGCGCAGGCTAGCGGTCCTCTCTCCCACATGTTAGAGTTGGGATTTGTCTCATTCCAGTGTGGAAAACCTCGGCAGTCGATCACGTGACTAAGAGCATTGAAGTGTTCACCCTCTCTGTCGCGCAGGGTGATAATGTACTGAACTTCAGTCAGCAGAGCACTGCACCATCCTTGAACTGCACACATTAACGAACAGTCTAGCTGAGACAGACTATAAGGGAGAGCCAAATTGATGTTTCCTTGGAAAACTATGAGTCCTGGTACCTCTACATATTGGCCTGCAGGATTTCTAAGCAGCACTATCCCTGGTCTTGAGGTAGGTGCAGGAAGGGAAACTGCCCTGACGTAGCTCACCGCCTCTTCTGTGTGGACAACCCGATATGGAATGTGGCGTGAGATTTATGGGGGCAAACTCTCAACATGCTCCATGTATTCCTTGTGACTAGTCACTTCTAGAGGGGGTTGTACTTCCCCTAGGATTCTCAGCACCAACCTAACCAGATGCATATATATTCGCTCGGCATTTTCTGGTGTCATGTAGGCACCTCGCGATATCACAGTAAAAGGAGTCCTTCATCGATGCATTTTATCAAAGAGAGGTATAATGCTGTCCTGAGATCCCACTCGTGTCCAGAAGCGGACAATCCCGCAAAAGCGTAAAGGTCCCCTGCCTTGCCACGGGACATTGTTGTGTCAAACAGCTTATAATAAGCCGTCTTCTTAGAGGCGTATATGGAATCAAAATATGTGACTCTCTTCGAAAAGAATTCTTTATCATAAATCATGAGATAAAAGACTAAACATGGGATGAGTGTGTCGATCATCACACCGCGGAACTCTGTTAGGTTGAGGAAGCTATCGGAGACGCTTTCACCGATTGCACTATTCTCCAGAGATGTTACAAATTGTTCTCCTCGTATGTGAATAATCCATGCGGCTAGTTTATGCGCCATGTGCACTGAGTATGACACTCTTGGACAGATTTCAACATTGGTCGGTACTAATCACCTGTCTTCAACCTGAGTGACGTTTTCAATGACCTTTGCCAAGGGAATTCCTTTATACGTACATGATTCTAGAGCGAAAGTCTCTGGGGGCAATTCCCATATGAAGCATTTCTTTTCTAGAACAAGAGCCATGGCGGTGGGAATAACTATACCCCCTGTACCATTCTAATAAGACACACAACCCGTAAAGAAAGTCTTCCTGAAAACAGATGTTATAATTTCTTCCCTGTTTTGCATAAAACGTGGCTGTCAGAGACGATCCTCAACCAAGTTAAGAAAGTGGTGCATCCGTTCCACATAGCACCTTATCGGAGAGCAGGGCAAGGCAGTCTGTGTGATAGCAGACCTGAGTGTACCTGTGCTGTTAACGGTTCTAGCTAGCTAGGGTCAAGTGTGTCTTTTCCTCTATCAACACTCTCAGTAGATCGTGAAGACCCTCACTCCCTTTCACCCAACTCCTTAATTTGAGGATAGTTTTAATGTTGTTAGTCACGCTTCCTACTTCTATAACCTGCAACGCTGCTTTGCGTGTCCTAGTCTTAGTCTGCGATCCTATATAGGGGGGTCCGAGGGCCTCTCTCATGGAAGCTATCAACTCTGGATTCACCTGACTAACTGATGAAAATGGAAGAGGGCACCATAGCTTATGTGACTTGGTCCCAGGGAATAATATCTATTTTGTCACATGGAGCCGGCATTGTTATGCCTTCTAACAGCAGGTCCCATAAGACTTCTCTCAAATGTTGTGTGAGAATAGTGACACATTCTGTGTGTTCAAGGCTGGCAGTGAAAGGGGGGTTGTTCACGAATGTAGTGACATGTGCGGAGTTCTAAAGCATGCACGCTTTCTAGCAATGCTTTTTCATCAATCCAGATGTTCATCGACGCCCCTTGAATATATCGAGAGGTGGCGAATTTCCCGATTACCTTCTCAATGTGCCCAATGTTTGATAACTGCCAAATCTTGCACAACAGTTTGTGGGGCTCACAGGTCTGATAGCTAGCAGGTCATTTTTCAGCTTCTCTTCTTCCGCCTGAGCGTGGGTGTTGAAGATAGCTAGCACTTCCCTGTTTTTGACCAATTGTGGAAGTCCTTCTTTTAAACGCTGGTGAAACATGTTCTCTGGTTGTGGGGGAAGATTTAAGGGGATACTGCCAGAATACTTAATAAGTTGCACATGATCTATGTGAGAAGGTTTACTTATATCAAAAAGAGCATGAACCTCCTTCCTGAATTGGTTGTACTGCAAAGCCCATCGAAAAATACTGAGCCCTAGACTAAGGGTATCTTGGGAAGCCCGAGCAGCAAGCTGCGGGAAGAGAACAGTAGGGTATCCACCAACCGAGCGATTCATCAATAGCAGTACCGTCATCCACTCGTCCGACTTCTCTTAATGCTCAGCGTGCCTCCTCCTTAGGACCCGTGCAGCCTCGAACACCGTCATCATATAAGCAGGAAGTGGTGTTTCGTCATCTCCCTCAACTGAGGTGCCACTGGAGAATAAACCAGCGATGAGTGCTTCGTTGTGTGCATTCGTGGTATGTATTGTTTGGTTGGCCTCGCTTGTCAATCTTGACGCCATTTTCAATGCCCCACTTACTTAAACACCATCCAAATAGTAGCGTCGGCCGTACTCCAATAACCTCCTGGACCTCCATGATTCAGGTACCTTGATCACTATCCCGGACGCCGTGCAGATGTCCTCAAGCACTCTGAGAAACTGTTTAGTATACTCGTCTGGTGGTAACTTTCGCTCTTGAACATATCGTTGAGAAGGAATTCTAAGCACGATCACCTGGTTGTCACCTTGACCTAGTAGGGATGCTGTTGTGTCGCATCTGTGAGCGGCAAGCAGGATGATGAGTATGGTAGCAAGTGTCCATCCTTTCTGTCTCAATCCCTCTAGCCACGCTTCCGGGCCATGAACACACCGTGGTCCCTCAATGGGTTCTCCGTCTCCTGCTTGGTTGGGTGTTGCATATCGATCTTGAAAAAAAAGTTTTTAAATAAGTGGAAAAGTATGAGTAAATCCGTAATCATTTTGAAAACCAAAAAGCTGGTCTAAGCTTCTAAAAAGAGGCTCTACAAGTTCTGCACGAAAATGGGTAAACCGGGAAGAGAAGTCGATAACGATATTTATGTAATCATGGTTTCTTCCGGGACAACTCATGCGTATTAGTGTTTTTGTCAGTTGCTCTTCTGTTAAGGTCATAGACTGGTGCTTGACGTAAGTGGAAATGGTGTCCGCAATGTTCGCCTCTGTTACCACCTGATATGCGCGCATCTCATCCAAAGTATCTAGCGTCCTTTTCTTTGAAAAACTTTGAATTGTGCCTAAGAGCATTGAAGTGTACACCCTCTCTGTCGCGCAGGGTGATAATGTACTGAACTTCAGTCAGCAGAGCACTGCACCATCCCTGCACTGCACACATTAACGAACAGTCTAGCTGAGACAGACTATAAGGGAGAGCCAAATTGATGTTTCCTTGGAAAACTCTGAGTCCTGGTACCTCTACACATTGGCCTGCAGGATTTCTAAGCAGCACTATCCCTGGTCTTGAGGTAGGTGCAGGAAGGGAAACTGCCCTGACGTAGCTCACCGCCTCTTCTGTGTGGACAATGGAGTGGTGAGATTATGGGGGCAAACTTAACATGTATTCTGTCAGGGGTTGTACTTCCCTAGGATGCACACTAACCAGACGCTATATATTTGCTCGCATTTTCGTGTTGACTCGATAGTAGGAGTCCTTCATCGATACATTTTATAAAGAGAGGAGTTGGAGGGGTCTCTTCGAAAAGAATTCTTTATCATAAATCATGAGATAAAAGACTAAACATGGGATGAGTGTGTCGATCATCATACCGCGGAACTCTGTTAGGTTGAGGAAGCTATCGGAGACGCTTTCACCGATTGCACTATTCTCCAGAGATGTTACAAATTGTTCTCCTCGTATGTGAATAATCCATGCGGCTAGTTTATGCGCCATGTGCACTGAGTGATCTATGACACTCTTGGACAGATTTCAACATTGGTCGGTACTAATCTCCTGTCTTCAACCTGAGTGACGTTTTCAATGACCTTTGCCAAGGGAATTCCTTTATACGTACATGATTCTAGAGCGAAAGTCTCTGGGGGCAATTCCCATATGAAGCATTTCTTTTCTAGAACAAGAGCCATGGAGGTGGGAATAACTATACTCCCTGTACCATTCCAATAAGACACACAACCCGTAAAGAAAGTCTTCCTGAAAACAGATGTTATAATTTCTTCCCTGTTTTGCATAAAACGTGGCTGTCAGAGACGATCCTCAACCAAGTTAAGAAAGTGGTGCATCCGTTCCACATAGCCCCTTATCGGAGAGCAGGGCAAGGCAGTCTGTGTGATAGCAGACCTGAGTGTACCTGTGCTGTTAACGGTTCTAGCTAGCTAGGGTCAAGTGTGTCTTTTCCTCTATCAACACTCTCAGTAGACCGTGAAGACCCTCACTCCCTTTCACCCAACTCCTTAATTCGAGGATAGTTTTAATGTTGTTAGTCACGCTTCCTACTTCTATAACCTGCAACGCTGCTTTGCGTGTCCTAGTCTTAGTCTGCGATCCTATATAGAGGGTCCGAGGGCCTCTCTCATGGAAGCTATCAACTCTGGATTCACCTGACCAACTGATGAAAATGGATGAGGGCACCATAGCTTATGTGACTTGGTCCCAGGGAATAATGTCTATTTAGTCACATGGAGCCGGCATTGTTATGCCTTCTAACAGCAGGTCCCATAAGGCTTCTCTCAAATGTTGTGTGAGAATAGTGACACATTCTGTGTGTTCAAGGCTGGCAGTGAAAGGGGGTTCTTCACGAATGTACTGACATGTGCGGAGTTCTAAAGCATGCACGCTTTCTAGCAATGCTTTTTCATCAATCCAGATGTTCATCGATGCCCCTTGAATAGATCGAGAGGTGGCGAATTTCCCGATTACCTTCTCAATGTGCCCAATGTTTGATAACTGCCAAATCTTGCACAACAGTTTGTGGGGCTCACAGGTCTTATGGCTAGCAGGTCATTTTTCAGCTTCTCTTCTTCCGCCTGAGCCTGGGTGTTGAAGATAGCTAGCACTTCCCTGTTTTTGACCAATTGTGGAAGTCCTTCTTTTAAACGCTGGTGAAACATGTTTCTCTGGTTGTGGGGGAAGATTTAACGGGATACTGCCAGAATACTTAATAAGTTGCACATGATCTATGTGAGAAGGTTTACTTATATCAAAAAGAGCATGAACCTCCTTTCCTGAACTGGTTGTCCTGCAAAGCCCATCGAAAAATACTGAGTCCTAGACTAAGGGTATCTTGGGAAGCCCGAGCAGCAAGCTGCGGGAAGAGAACAGTAGGGTATCCACCAACCGAGCGATTCATCAATAGCAGTACCGTCATCCACTCGTCCGACTTCTCTTAATGCTCAGCGTGCCTCCTCCATAGGACCCGTGCAGCCTCGAACACCGTCATCATATAAGCAGGAAGTGGTGTTTCGTCATCTCCCTCAACTGAGGTGCCACTGGAGAATAAACCAGCGATGAGTGCTCGGCATTCGTGGTATGTATTGTTTGGTTGGCCTCGCTTGTCAATCTTGACGCCTTTTTCAATGCCCCACTTACTTGAACACCATCCAAATAGTAGCGTCGGCCGTACTCCAATAACCTCCTGAACCTCCATGATTCAGGTACCTTGATCACTATCCCGGACGCCGTGCAGATGTCCTCAAGCACTCTGAGAAACTGTTTAGTATACTCGTCTGGTGTTAACTTTCGCTCTTGAACATATCGTTGAGAAGGAATTCTAAGCACGATCACCTGGTTGTCACCTTGACCTAGTAGGGATGCTGTTGTGTCGCATCTGTGAGCGGCAAGCAGGATGATGAGTATGGTAGCAAGTGTCCATCCTTTCTGTCTCAATCCCTCTAGCCACGCTTCCGGGCCATGAACACACCGTGGTCCCTCAATGGGTTCTCCGTCTCCTGCTTGGGGGTGTTGCATATCGATCTTGAAAAAAAAGTTTTTAAATAAGTGGAAAAGTATGAGTAAATCCGTAATCATTTTGAAAACCAAAAAGCTGGTCTAAGCTTCTAAAAAGAGGCTCTACAAGTTCTGCACGAAAATGGGTAAACCGGGAAGAGAAGTCGATAACGATATTTATGTAATCATGGTTTCTTCCGGGACAACTCATGCGTATTAGTGTTTTTGTCAGTTGCTCTTCTGTTACGGTCATAGACTGGTGCTTGACGTAAGTGGAAATGGTGTCCGCAATGTTCGCCTCTGTTACCACCTGATATGCGCGCATCTCATCCAAAGTATCTAGCGTCCTTTTCTTTGAATTTTTTTTTTTAAAAAAAAGGGGGGGGTTTTGGGGGGGGTTGGTTTTTGTGGGGGGAGGGGAAATGGTTTCTTTTTTTTTTGGGGGGTAGTTTTTTTTTCTGTTATATATTTTTTGTTTTGTTGTGTTTTTTGTTTTTTTTTTTATTTTTGGGTTGGGGGGGGGGGGGTGGTTTTTTGGGGTGTTTGTTTTGTGGGGGGGTTGTGTATTAAGTTTTGTTTTTTTTAGTGGGGATGTTTGTTTTTTTTTTTTTTTTTTTTTTTTTTGGGTGAAACTTTGACTTGTGCCTAAGAGCATTGAAGTGTACACCCTCTCTGTCGCGCAGGGTGATAATGTACTGAACTTCAGTCAGCAGAGCACTGCACCATCCCTGCACTGCACACATTAACGAACAGTCTAGCTGAGACAGACTATAAGGGAGAGCCAAATTGATGTTTCCTTGGAAAACTCTGAGTCCTGGTACCTCTACACATTGGCCTGCAGGATTTCTAAGCAGCACTATCCCTGGTCTTGAGGTAGGTGCAGGAAGGGAAACTGCCCTGACGTAGCTCACCGCCTCTTATGTGTGGACAACCCGATATGGAATGTGGCGTGAGATTTATGGGGGCAAACTCTCAACATGCTCCATGTATTCCTTGTGACTAGTCACTTCTAGAGGGGAGTTGTACTTCCCCTAGGATTCTCAGCACCAACCTAACCAGACGCATATATATTTGCTCGGCATTTTCTGGTGTCATGTAGGCACCTCGCGATACCACAGTAAAAGGAGTCCTTCATCGATACATTTTATCAAAGAGAGGTATAATGCTGTCCTGAGATCCCTCTCGTGTCCAGAAGCGGACAACCCCGCAAAAGCGTAAAGGTCCCCTGCCTTGCCACGGGACATTATTGTGTCAAGCAGCACATCATAAGCGGTCTTCTTAGAGGCGTATATGGAATCAAAATATGTGACTCTCTTCGAAAAGAATTCTTTATCATAAATCATGAGATAAAAGACTAAACATGGGATGAGTGTGTCGATCATCACACCGCGGAACTCTGTTAGGTTGAGGAAGCTATCGGAGACGCTTTCACCGATTGCACTATTCTCCAGAGATGTTACAAATTGTTCTCCTCGTATGTGAATAATCCATGCGGCTAGTTTATGCGCCATGTGCACTGAGTATGACACTCTTGGACAGATTTCAACATTGGTCGGTACTAATCTCCTGTCTTCAACCTGAGTGACGTTTTCAATGACCTTTGCCAAGGGAATTCCTTTATACAGGAGGTTTGACAATAAAAACGATTGATTACTAAAATTAACTCTTTAATTCACTTTACTATAAACTTATTTTAATGATTCACTTTATTCTTTTATGACGAAAGTTTGCTTGTACATGATTCTAGAGCGAAAGTCTCTGGGGGCAATTCCCATATGAAGCATTTCTTTTCTAGAACAAGAGCCATGGCGGTGGGAATAACTATACTCCCTGTACCATTCCAATAAGACACACAACCCGTAAAGAAAGTCTTCCTGAAAACAGATGTTATAATTTCTTCCCTGTTTTGCATAAAACGTGGCTGTCAGAGACGATCCTCAACCAAGTTAAGAAAGTGGTGCATCCGTTCCACATAGCCCCTTATCGGAGAGCAGGGCAAGGCAGTCTGTGTGATAGCAGACCTGAGTGTACCTGTGCTGTTAACGGTTCTAGCTAGCTAGGGTCAAGTGTGTCTTTTCCTCTATCAACACTCTCAGTAGACCGTGAAGACCCTCACTCCCTTTCACCCAACTCCTTAATTCGAGGATAGTTTTAATGTTGTTAGTCACGCTTCCTACTTCTATAACCTGCAACGCTGCTTTGCGTGTCCTAGTCTTAGTCTGCGATCCTATATAGGGGGTCCGAGGGCCTCTCTCATGGAAGCTATCAACTCTGGATTCACCTGACTAACTGATGAAAATGGAAGAGGGCACCATAGCTTATGTGACTTGGTCCCAGGGAATAATGTCTATTTAGTCACATGGAGCCGGCATTGTTATGACTTCTAACAGCAGGTTCCATAAGGCTTCTCTCAAATGTTGTGTGAGAATAGTGACACATTCTGTGTGTTCAAGGCTGGCAGTGAAAGGGGGGTTGTTCACGAATGTACTGACATGTGCGGAGTTCTAAAGCATGCACGCTTTCTAGCAATGCTTTTTCATCAATCCAGATGTTCATCGATGCCCCTTGAATAGATCGAGAGGTGGCGAATTTCCCGATTACCTTCTCAATGTGCCCAATGTTTGATAACTGCCAAATCTTGCACAACAGTTTGTGGGGCTCACAGGTCTTATGGCTAGCAGGTCATTTTTCAGCTTCTCTTCTTCCGCCTGAGCCTGGGTGTTGAAGATAGCTAGCACTTCCCTGTTTTTGACCAATTGTGGAAGTCCTTCTTTTAAACGCTGGTGAAACATGTTTCTCTGGTTGTGGGGGAAGATTTAACGGGATACTGCCAGAATACTTAATAAGTTGCACATGATCTATGTGAGAAGGTTTACTTATATCAAAAAGAGCATGAACCTCCTTTCCTGAATTGGTTGTCCTGCAAAGCCCATCGAAAAATACTGAGCCCTAGACTAAGGGTATCTTGGGAAGCCCGAGCAGCAAGCTGCGGGAAGAGAACAGTAGGGTATCCACCAACTGAGCGATTCATCAATACCGTCATCCACTCGTCCGACTTCTCTTAATGCTCAGCGTGCCTCCTCCATAGGACCCGTGCAGCCTCGAACACCGTCATCATATAAGCAGGAAGTGGTGTTTCGTCATTTCCCTCAACTGAGGTGCCACTGGAGAATAAACCAGCGATGAGTGCATTCGTGGTATGTATTGTTTGGTTGGCCTCGCTTGTCAATCTTGACGCCATTTTCAATGCCCCACTTACTTAAACACCATCCAAATAGTAGCGTCGGCCGTACTCCAATAACCTCCTGGACCTCCATGATTCAGGTACCTTGATCACTATCCCGGACGCCGTGCAGATGTCCTCAAGCACTCTGAGAAACTGTTTAGTATACTCGTCTGGTGGTAACTTTCGCTCTTGAACATATCGTTGAGAAGGAATTCTAAGCACGATCACTTGGTTGTCACCTTGACCTAGTAGGGATGCTGTTGTGTCGCATCTGTGAGCGGCAAGCAGGATGATGAGTATGGTAGCAAGTGTCCATCCTTTCTGTCTCAATCCCTCTAGCCACGCTTCCGGGCCATGAACACACCGTGGTCCCTCAATGGGTTCTCCGTCTCCTGCTTGGTGGGTGTTGCATATCGATCTTGAAAAAAAAGTTTTTAAATAAGTGGAAAAGTATGAGTAAATCCGTAATCATTTTGAAAACCAAAAAGCTGGTCTAAGCTTCTAAAAAGAGGCTCTACAAGTTCTGCACGAAAATGGGTAAACCGGGAAGAGAAGTCGATAACGATATTTATGTAATCATTGTTTCTTCCGGGACAACTCATGCGTATTAGTGTTTTTGTCAGTTGCTCTTCTGTTACGGTCATAGACTGGTGCTTGACGTAAGTGGAAATGGTGTCCGCAATGTTCGCCTCTGTTACCACCTGATATGCGCGCATCTCAGTCCAAAGTATCTAGCGTCCTTTTCTTTGAAAAACTTTGACTTGTGCCTAAGAGCATTGAAGTGTACACCCTCTCTGTCGCGCAGGGTGATAATGTACTGAACTTCAGTCAGCAGAGCACTGCACCATCCCTGCACTGCACACATTAACGAACAGTCTAGCTGAGACAGACTATATCCTCTCAGCAGTCCGGGCCAAAATAGCTGCTTTGGCGCATCTGTCAAACCCTAAACGAGTGTTATATTGCCTACGTGGCGCGTGTCATTAAAATGGCAATATCTTAATATTTATGTATGGGAACTATATAATATGATATGTTGTTAGAATTATTGTTAAATAAGCTAATAGAATATGTGTAAATGTGTACGTTCACCCTTTTGGTATGTTATAAATTTGGTGGTAAAATTGCTAGAAGCGATTTTTTTCTAGTTTGTTGAATATAAAATGTAATCATTAAAAAATTAAGCAATTATTTCAATAAATATTTACTTCATTTACTATACGATAACACACTTTACAACAATGAATAAAAAAAACACAACTCTACGTACAGTTTTTTCACACCACAAGCTCTACAATAATGTGGGCCACTTAAGATGACCCGAAACAGGCACAAAAAAAGGCACATTTTGTACTTCAATATCGACGACACCTGAGGCACAATGGGCTATAAATCTTAACTTATGCTATAGTTTGGTCTTTGTTCTTAATATAAACAGTTTCAAACATTACAACTATTCAGTTATTAAGAAATGAACGAGTTGTAACAAACACTTGAAAAAGTGACCCTAAAAAAATGCTTTCAAACTTTTGCATTTGTAACGAACAATTTTGTAATTTATTTACATGTGAATGTACATTCCTAAATATAATAACATTTTCTAAGTTAAAAACAAAACAAATAAGGCATCTTTTATACAAAATTATGTTAGAAATCATCAACTAAAAGTTACACATTCACTACAAAAAGCATCAAGTATGACGTAGTACCCAGCTATGCTAGTATGGATACTTTCTGTGGTGACTTCTTTAATAATTGTAATCATGAACATAAAATTAAAATGAAATACAAATTAGTTATTTTTCTTTGCTTTTTATATTTTTAATTAACATTTGAATGTTATTATAAAAAATGTTTGACAATTCTTTTTTGCCAAAATAAAGATTTATATTTTTGTTATTTAGATTTTTTTTAATTTTACTTAATTTGAAGTGACCCTAGCCTAGTGATAGCTTGCGTGCGAGATCCATAATAAAGTTTAAGCAATGCACGCGTTAGCTTGCAACTGGATGGGTGACCGTTTCGTACTTTGAGGCTATTCCAACTAAAGCACCGCAACGAGCTAAGGATTATTGCTTAGCAATAAAAACTACTACGTACAAAAAGCAATCTCTTCCAGATAACCTTGGGCTAAGAGTGAAAACAAAGAGTGTTTCACTTGTCAATCAAGTACAAAAAAATATAATGACATGCACATACAAAAAGTAAAACAATTTATTGACAAAAAAAATAAAACGAAACAAATAAAAATCCACACCAAAAATTATCGTAAAAATATACCAACACTGGCATTCCCAAAGTCGTATCCATACTATACAACCTGCTCTCTAAGATGGCGGATTTCATGTGAATAACTTTACGACCCATGTCTGTCCACAACCGCCAGGTGGACGAGAGATTTAAGCAATTTGTTATTTTTAGTTTTATGAAATATTTAATCGAAACTATACAATTGTAATTATTGTTATGTTTGTAAATAAGTATGTTAACGATATTAAGACAATTTTTACCATTCACAATTGTACTTTTAATTTAAAACAATTGAAGTTAATACGATCATGGTTTCAACATGGCGGTCGAAATGGCAAGCAATGTTTGATAAAATGGAACAATTTATGTACAAATCGTCATCTAATATATTTTATATTAATAGAAAAGTATTTATGACTTACCCATTCATGTTTATCTTTAATATTGACTTCCGAAATCACTTCAACAATTAATACTTTGCACGTAAACACACGACACCGCGTCACAGAACGAGCAACTGAACGGAATAAATGTATTACTATTTCACAGCTTCTATGGTTGGTTTATGAAGCGTGTGTGATATTAATTGCCGTCTTTGTTTAATTCTCTGCATGTTGTACCAGTTATAGGGAGATACGTATACTTTTACTAGGGCTGTTTCGAATCTGAAGTTTATAAGTAACCAGCAACCTTCTGATGGTTGTGGACAGATGCGTACTTTTTGACAGGAACCTTTAGAAGGTTTTGGACTGACGAGACGATAAGGGAGAGCCAAATTGATGTTTCCTTGGAAAACTCTGAGTCCTGGTACCTCTACACATTGGCCTGCAGGATTTCTAAGCAGCACTATCCCTGGTCTTGAGGTAGGTGCAGGAAGGTAACTGCCCTGACGTAGCTCACCGCCTCTTATGTGTGGACAACCCGATATGGAATGTGGCGTGAGATTTATGGGGGCAAACTCTCAACATGCTCCATGTATTCCTTGTGACTAGTCACTTCTAGAGGGAGTTGTACTTCCCCTAGGATTCTCAGCACCAACCTAACCAGACGCATATATATTTGCTCGGCATTTTCTGGTGTCATGTAGGCACCTCGCGATACCACAGTAAAAGGAGTCCTTCATCGATACATTTTATCAAAGAGAGGTATAATGCTGTCCTGAGATCCCTCTCGTGTCCAGAAGCGGACAACCCCGCAAAAGCGTAAAGGTCCCCTGCCTTGCCACGGGACATTATTGTGTCAAGCAGCACATCATAAGCGGTCTTCTTAGAGGCGTATATGGAATCAAAATGTGTGACTCTCTTCGAAAAGAATTCTTTATCATAAATCATGAGATAAAAGACTAAACATGGGATGAGTGTGTCGATCATCATACCGCGGAACTCTGTTAGGTTGAGGAAGCTATCGGAGACGCTTTCACCGATTGCACTATTCTCCAGAGATGTTACAAATTGTTCTCCTCGTATGTGAATAATCCATGCGGCTAGTTTATGCGCCATGTGCACTGAGTATCTATGACACTCTTGGACAGATTTCAACATTGGTAGGTACTAATCTCCTGTCTTCAACCTGAGTGACGTTTTCAATGACCTTTGCCAAGGGAATTCCTTTATACGTACATGATTCTAGATCGAAAGTCTCTGGGGGCAATTCCCATATGAAGCATTTCTTTTCTAGAACAAGAGCCATGGCGGTGGGAATAACTATACTCCCTGTACCATTCCAATAAGACACACAACCCGTAAAAAAAGTCTTCCTGAAAACAGATGTTATAATTTCTTCCCTGTTTTGCATAAAACGTGGCTGTCAGAGACGATCCTCAACCAAGTTAAGAAAGTGGTGCATCCGTTCCACATAGCCCCTTATCGGAGAGCAGGGCAAGGCAGTCTGTGTGATAGCAGACCTGAGTGTACCTGTGCTGTTAACGGTTCTAGCTAGCTAGGGTCAAGTGTGTCTTTTCCTCTATCAACACTCTCAGTAGACCGTGAAGACCCTCACTCCCTTTCACCCAACTCCTTAATTCGAGGATAGTTTTAATGTTGTTAGTCACGCCTCCTACTTCTATAACCTGCAACGCTGCTTTGCGTGTCCTAGTCTTAGTCTGCGATCCTATATAGAGGGTCCGGGGGCCTCTCTCATGGAAGCTATCAACTCTGGATTCACCTGACCAACTGATTAAAATGGATGAGGGCACCATAGCTTATGTGACTTGGTCCCAGGGAATAATGTCTATTTAGTCACATGGAGCCGGCATTGTTATGCCTTCTAACAGCAGGTCCCATAAGGCTTCTCTCAAATGTTGTGTGAGAATAGTGACACATTCTGTGTGTTCAAGGCTGGCAGTGAAAGGGGGGTTCTTCACGAATGTAGTGACATGTGCGGAGTTCTAAAGCATGCACGCTTTCTAGCAATGCTTTTTCATCAATCCAGATGTTCATCGACGCCCCTTGAATATATCGAGAGGTGGCGAATTTCCCGATTACCTTCTCAATGTGCCCAATGTTTGATAACTGCCAAATCTTGCACAATAGTTTGTGGGGCTCACAGGTCTGATGGCTAGCAGGTCATTTTTCAGCTTTTCTTCTTCCGCCTGAGCCTGGGTGTTGAAGATAGCTAGCACCTCCCTGTTTTTGACCAATTGTGGAAGTCCTTCTTTTAAACGCTGGTGAAACATGTTTCTCTGGTTGTGGGGGAAGATTTAACGGGATACTGCCAGAATACTTAATAAGTTGCACATGATCTATGTGAGAAGGTTTACTTATATCAAAAAGAGCATGAACCTCCTTTCCTGAACTGGTTGTCCTGCAAAGCCCATCGAAAAATACTGAGTCCTAGACTAAGGGTATCTTGGGAAGCCCGAGCAGCAAGCTGCGGGAAGAGAACAGTAGGGTATCCACCAACCGAGCGATTCATCAATAGCAGTACCGTCATCCACTCGTCCGACTTCTCTTAATGCTCAGCGTGCCTCTTCCATAGGACCCGTGCAGCCTCGAACACCGTCATCATATAAGCAGGAAGTGGTGTTTCGTCATCTCCCTCAACTGAGGTGCCACTGGAGAATAAACCAGCGATGAGTGCATTCGTGGTATGTATTGTTTGGTTGGCCTCGCTTGTAAATCTTGACGCCTTTTTCAATGCCCCACTTACTTGAACACCATCCAAATAGTAGCGTCGGCCGTACTCCAATAACCTCCTGAACCTCCATGATTCAGGTACCTTGATCACTATCCCGGACGCCGTGCAGATGTCCTCAAGCACTCTGAGAAACTGTTTAGTATACTCGTCTGGTGTTAACTTTCGCTCTTGAACATATCGTTGAGAAGGAATTCTAAGCACGATCACCTGGTTGTCACCTTGACCTAGTAGGGATGCTGTTGTGTCGCATCTGTGAGCGGCAAGCAGGACGATGAGTATGGTAGCAAGTGTCCATCCTTTCTGTCTCAATCCCTCTAGCCACGCTTCCGGGCCATGAACACACCGTGGTCCCTCAATGGGTTCTCCGTCTCCTGCTTGGGTGTTGCATATCGATCTTGAAAAAAAAGTTTTTAAATAAGTGGAAAAGTATGAGTAAATCCGTAATCATTTTGAAAACCAAAAAGCTGGTCTAAGCTTCTAAAAAGAGGCTCTACAAGTTCTGCACGAAAATGGGTAAACCAGGAAGAGAAGTCAATAACGATATTTATGTAATCATGGTTTCTTCCGGGACAACTCATGCGTATTAGTGTTTTTGTCAGTTGCTCTTCTGTTAAGGTCATAGACTGGTGTTTGACGTAAGTGGAAATGGTGTCCGCAATGTTCGCCTCTGTTACCACCTGATATGCGCGCATCTCATCCAAAGTATCTAGCGTCCTTTTCTTTGAAAAACTTTGACTTGTGCCTAAGAGCATTGAAGTGTACACCCTCTCTGTCGCGCAGGGTGATAATGTACTGAACTTCAGTCAGCAGAGCACTGCACCATCCCTGCACTGCACACATTAACGAACAGTCTAGCTGAGACAGACTATAAGGGAGAGCCAAATTGATGTTTCCTTGGAAAACTCTGAGTCCTGGTACCTCTACACATTGGCCTGCAGGATTTCTAAGCAGCACTATCCCTGGTCTTGAGGTAGGTGCAGGAAGGGAAACTGCCCTGACGTAGCTCACCGCCTCTTCTGTGTGGACAACCCGATATGGAATGTGGCGTGAGATTTATGGGGGCAAACTCTCAACATGCTCCATGTATTCCTTGTGACTAGTCACTTCTAGAGGGAGTTGTACTTCCCCTAGGATTCTCAGCACCAACCTAACCAGACGCATATATATTTGCTCGGCATTTTCTGGTGTCATGTAGGCACCTCGCGATACCACAGTAAAAGGAGTCCTTCATCGATACATTTTATCAAAGAGAGGTATAATGCTGTCCTGAGATCCCTCTCGTGTCCAGAAGCGGACAACCCCGCAAAAGCGTAAAGGTCCCCTGCCTTGCCACGGGACATTATTGTGTCAAGCAGCACATCATAAGCGGTCTTCTTAGAGGCGTATATGGAATCAAAATGTGTGACTCTCTTCGAAAAGAATTCTTTATCATAAATCATGAGATAAGAGACTAAACATGGGATGAGTGTGTCGATCATCATACCGCGGAACTCTGTTAGGTTGAGGAAGCTATCGGAGACGCTTTCACCGATTGCACTATTCTCCAGAGATGTTACAAATTGTTCTCCTCGTATGTGAATAATCCATGCGGCTAGTTTATGCGCCATGTGCACTGAGTTTATCTATGACACTCTTGGACAGATTTCAACATTGGTAGGTACTAATCTCCTGTCTTCAACCTGAGTGACGTTTTCAATGACCTTTGCCAAGGGAATTCCTTTATACGTACATGATTCTAGATCGAAAGTCTCTGGGGGCAATTCCCATATGAAGCATTTCTTTTCTAGAACAAGAGCCATGGCGGTGGGAATAACTATACTCCCTGTACCATTCCAATAAGACACACAACCCGTAAAGAAAGTCTTCCTGAAAACAGATGTTATAATTTCTTCCCTGTTTTGCATAAAACGTGGCTGTCAGAGACGATCCTCAACCAAGTTAAGAAAGTGGTGCATCCGTTCCACATAGCCCCTTATCGGAGAGCAGGGCAAGGCAGTCTGTGTGATAGCAGACCTGAGTGTACCTGTGCTGTTAACGGTTCTAGCTAGCTAGGGTCAAGTGTGTCTTTTCCTCTATCAACACTCTCAGTAGACCGTGAAGACCCTCACTCCCTTTCACCCAACTCCTTAATTCGAGGATAGTTTTAATGTTGTTAGTCACGCTTCCTACTTCTATAACCTGCAACGCTGCTTTGCGTGTCCTAGTCTTAGTCTGCGATCCTATATAGAGGGTCCGAGGGCCTCTCTCATGGAAGCTATCAACTCTGGATTCACCTGACCAACTGATGAAAATGGATGAGGGCACCATAGCTTATGTGACTTGGTCCCAGGGAATAATGTCTATTTAGTCACATGGAGCCGGCATTGTTATGCCTTCTAACAGCAGGTCCCATAAGGCTTCTCTCAAATGTTGTGTGAGAATAGTGACACATTCTGTGTGTTCAAGGCTGGCAGTGAAAGGGGGGTTCTTCACGAATGTAGTGACATGTGCGGAGTTCTAAAGCATGCACGCTTTCTAGCAATGCTTTTTCATCAATCCAGATGTTCATCGACGCCCCTTGAATATATCGAGAGGTGGCGAATTTCCCGATTACCTTCTCAATGTGCCCAATGTTTGATAACTGCCAAATCTTGCACAATAGTTTGTGGGGCTCACAGGTCTGATGGCTAGCAGGTCATTTTTCAGCTTCTCTTCTTCCGCCTGAGCCTGGGTGTTGAAGATAGCTAGCACCTCCCTGTTTTTGACCAATTGTGGAAGTCCTTCTTTTAAACGCTGGTGAAACATGTTTCTCTGGTTGTGGGGGAAGATTTAACGGGATACTGCCAGAATACTTAATAAGTTGCACATGATCTATGTGAGAAGGTTTACTTATATCAAAAAGAGCATGAACCTCCTTTCCTGAACTGGTTGTCCTGCAAAGCCCATCGAAAAATACTGAGTCCTAGACTAAGGGTATCTTGGGAAGCCCGAGCAGCAAGCTGCGGGAAGAGAACAGTAGGGTATCCACCAACCGAGCGATTCATCAATAGCAGTACCGTCATCCACTCGTCCGACTTCTCTTAATGCTCAGCGTGCCTCTTCCATAGGACCCGTGCAGCCTCGAACACCGTCATCATATAAGCAGGAAGTGGTGTTTCGTCATCTCCCTCAACTGAGGTGCCACTGGAGAATAAACCAGCGATGAGTGCATTCGTGGTATGTATTGTTTGGTTGGCCTCGCTTGTAAATCTTGACGCCTTTTTCAATGCCCCACTTACTTGAACACCATCCAAATAGTAGCGTCGGCCGTACTCCAATAACCTCCTGAACCTCCATGATTCAGGTACCTTGATCACTATCCCGGACGCCGTGCAGATGTCCTCAAGCACTCTGAGAAACTGTTTAGTATACTCGTCTGGTGTTAACTTTCGCTCTTGAACATATCGTTGAGAAGGAATTCTAAGCACGATCACCTGGTTGTCACCTTGACCTAGTAGGGATGCTGTTGTGTCGCATCTGTGAGCGGCAAGCAGGACGATGAGTATGGTAGCAAGTGTCCATCCTTTCTGTCTCAATCCCTCTAGCCACGCTTCCGGGCCATGAACACACCGTGGTCCCTCAATGGGTTCTCCGTCTCCTGCTTGGGTGTTGCATATCGATCTTGAAAAAAAAGTTTTTAAATAAGTGGAAAAGTATGAGTAAATCCGTAATCATTTTGAAAACCAAAAAGCTGGTCTAAGCTTCTAAAAAGAGGCTCTACAAGTTCTGCACGAAAATGGGTAAACCAGGAAGAGAAGTCAATAACGATATTTATGTAATCATTGTTTCTTCCGGGACAACTCATGCGTATTAGTGTTTTTGTCAGTTGCTCTTCTGTTAAGGTCATAGACTGGTGTTTGACGTAAGTGGAAATGGTGTCCGCAATGTTCGCCTCTGTTACCACCTGATATGCGCGCATCTCATCCAAAGTATCTAGCGTCCTTTTCTTTGAAAAACTTTGACTTGTGCCTAAGAGCATTGAAGTGTACACCCTCTCTGTCGCGCAGGGTGATAATGTACTGAACTTCAGTCAGCAGAGCACTGCACCATCCCTGCACTGCACACATTAACGAACAGTCTAGCTGAGACAGACTATAAGGGAGAGCCAAATTGATGTTTCCTTGGAAAACTCTGAGTCCTGGTACCTCTACACATTGGCCTGCAGGATTTCTAAGCAGCACTATCCCTGGTCTTGAGGTAGGTGCAGGAAGGGAAACTGCCCTGACGTAGCTCACCGCCTCTTATGTGTGGACAACCCGATATGGAATGTGGCGTGAGATTTATGGGGGCAAACTCTCAACATGCTCCATGTATTCCTTGTGACTAGTCACTTCTAGAGGGAGTTGTACTTCCCTAGGATTCTCAGCACCAACCTAACCAGACGCATATATATTTGCTCGGCATTTTCTGGTGTCATGTAGGCACCTCGCGATACCACAGTAAAAGGAGTCGTTCATCGATACATTTTATCAAAGAGAGGTATAATGCTGTCCTGAGATCCCTCTCGTGTCCAGAAGCGGACAACCCCGCAAAAGCGTAAAGGTCCCCTGCCTTGCCACGGGACATTATTGTGTCAAGCAGCACATCATAAGCGGTCTTCTTAGAGGCGTATATGGAATCAAAATGTGTGACTCTCTTCGAAAAGAATTCTTTATCATAAATCATGAGATAAAAGACTAAACATGGGATGAGTGTGTCGATCATCATACCGCGGAACTCTGTTAGGTTGAGGAAGCTATCGGAGACGCTTTCACCGATTGCACTATTCTCCAGAGATGTTACAAATTGTTCTCCTCGTATGTGAATAATCCATGCGGCTAGTTTATGCGCCATGTGCACTGAGTTTTGGATCATGACACTCTTGGACAGATTTCAACATTGGTAGGTACTAATCTCCTGTCTTCAACCTGAGTGACGTTTTCAATGACCTTTGCCAAGGGAATTCCTTTATACGTACATGATTCTAGATCGAAAGTCTCTGGGGGCAATTCCCATATGAAGTATTTCTTTTCTAGAACAAGAGCCATGGCGGTGGGAATAACTATACTCCCTGTACCATTCCAATAAGACACACAACCCGTAAAAAAAGTCTTCCTGAAAACAGATGTTATAATTTCTTCCCTGTTTTGCATAAAACGTGGCTGTCAGAGACGATCCTCAACCAAGTTAAGAAAGTGGTGCATCCGTTCCACATAGCCCCTTATCGGAGAGCAGGGCAAGGCAGTCTGTGTGATAGCAGACCTGAGTGTACCTGTGCTGTTAACGGTTCTAGCTAGCTAGGGTCAAGTGTGTCTTTTCCTCTATCAACACTCTCAGTAGACCGTGAAGACCCTCACTCCCTTTCACCCAACTCCTTAATTCGAGGATAGTTTTAATGTTGTTAGTCACGCCTCCTACTTCTATAACCTGCAACGCTGCTTTGCGTGTCCTAGTCTTAGTCTGCGATCCTATATAGAGGGTCCCGAGGGCCTCTCTCATGGAAGCTATCAACTCTGGATTCACCTGACCAACTGATGAAAATGGATGAGGGCACCATAGCTTATGTGACTTGGTCCCAGGGAATAATGTCTATTTAGTCACATGGAGCCGGCATTGTTATGCCTTCTAACAGCAGGTCCCATAAGGCTTCTCTCAAATGTTGTGTGAGAATAGTGACACATTCTGTGTGTTCAAGGCTGGCAGTGAAAGGGGGGTTCTTCACGAATGTAGTGACATGTGCGGAGTTCTAAAGCATGCACGCTTTCTAGCAATGCTTTTTCATCAATCCAGATGTTCATCGACGCCCCTTGAATAGATCGAGAGGTGGCGAATTTCCCGATTACCTTCTCAATGTGCCCAATGTTTGATAACTGCCAAATCTTGCACAATAGTTTGTGGGGCTCACAGGTCTGATGGCTAGCAGGTCATTTTTCAGCTTCTCTTCTTCCGCCTGAGCCTGGGTGTTGAAGATAGCTAGCACCTCCCTGTTTTTGACCAATTGTGGAAGTCCTTCTTTTAAACGCTGGTGAAACATGTTTCTCTGGTTGTGGGGGAAGATTTAACGGGATACTGCCAGAATACTTAATAAGTTGCACATGATCTATGTGAGAAGGTTTACTTATATCAAAAAGAGCATGAACCTCCTTTCCTGAACTGGTTGTCCTGCAAAGCCCATCGAAAAATACTGAGTCCTAGACTAAGGGTATCTTGGGAAGCCCGAGCAGCAAGCTGCGGGAAGAGAACAGTAGGGTATCCACCAACCGAGCGATTCATCAATAGCAGTACCGTCATCCACTCGTCCGACTTCTCTTAATGCTCAGCGTGCCTCTTCCATAGGACCCGTGCAGCCTCGAACACCGTCATCATATAAGCAGGAAGTGGTGTTTCGTCATCTCCCTCAACTGAGGTGCCACTGGAGAATAAACCAGCGATGAGTGCATTCGTGGTATGTATTGTTTGGTTGGCCTCGCTTGTAAATCTTGACGCCCTTTTTCAATGCCCCACTTACTTGAACACCATCCAAATAGTAGCGTCGGCCGTACTCCAATAACCTCCTGAACCTCCATGATTCAGGTACCTTGATCACTATCCCGGACGCCGTGCAGATGTCCTCAAGCACTCTGAGAAACTGTTTAGTATACTCGTCTGGTGTTAACTTTCGCTCTTGAACATATCGTTGAGAAGGAATTCTAAGCACGATCACCTGGTTGTCACCTTGACCTAGTAGGGATGCTGTTGTGTCGCATCTGTGAGCGGCAAGCAGGACGATGAGTATGGTAGCAAGTGTCCATCCTTTCTGTCTCAATCCCTCTAGCCACGCTTCCGGGCCATGAACACACCGTGGTCCCTCAATGGGTTCTCCGTCTCCTGCTTGGGTGTTGCATATCGATCTTGAAAAAAAAGTTTTAAATAAGTGGAAAAGTATGAGTAAATCCGTAATCATTTTGAAAACCAAAAAGCTGGTCTAAGCTTCTAAAAAGAGGCTCTACAAGTTCTGACACGAAAATGGGTAAACCAGGAAGAGAAGTCAATAACGATATTTATGTAATCATGGTTTCTTCCGGGACAACTCATGCGTATTAGTGTTTTTGTCAGTTGCTCTTCTGTTAAGGTCATAGACTGGTGTTTGACGTAAGTGGAAATGGTGTCCGCAATGTTCGCCTCTGTTACCACCTGATATGCGCGCATCTCATCCAAAGTATCTAGCGTCCTTTTCTTTGAAAAACTTTGACTTGTGCCTAAGAGCATTGAAGTGTACACCCTCTCTGTCGCGCAGGGTGATAATGTACTGAACTTCAGTCAGCAGAGCACTGCACCATCCCTGCACTGCACACATTAACGAACAGTCTAGCTGAGACAGACTATAAGGGAGAGCCAAATTGATGTTTCCTTGGAAAACTCTGAGTCCTGGTACCTCTACACATTGGCCTGCAGGATTTCTAAGCAGCACTATCCCTGGTCTTGAGGTAGGTGCAGGAAGGGAAACTGCCCTGACGTAGCTCACCGCCTCTTATGTGTGGACAACCCGATATGGAATGTGGCGTGAGATTTATGGGGGCAAACTCTCAACATGCTCCATGTATTCCTTGTGACTAGTCACTTCTAGAGGGAGTTGTACTTCCCCTAGGATTCTCAGCACCAACCTAACCAGACGCATATATATTTGCTCGGCATTTTCTGGTGTCATGTAGGCACCTCGCGATACCACAGTAAAAGGAGTCCTTCATCGATACATTTTATCAAAGAGAGGTATAATGCTGTCCTGAGATCCCTCTCGTGTCCAGAAACGGACAACCCCGCAAAAGCGTAAAGGTCCCCTGCCTTGCCACGGGACATTATTGTGTCAAGCAGCACATCATAAGCGGTCTTCTTAGAGGCGTATATGGAATCAAAATGTGTGACTCTCTTCGAAAAGAATTCTTTATCATAAATCATGAGATAAAAGACTAAACATGGGATGAGTGTGTCGATCATCATACCGCGGAACTCTGTTAGGTTGAGGAAGCTATCGGAGACGCTTTCACCGATTGCACTATTCTCCAGAGATGTTACAAATTGTTCTCCTCGTATGTGAATAATCCATGCGGCTAGTTTATGCGCCATGTGCACTGAGTTTGTCTATGACACTCTTGGACAGATTTCAACATTGGTAGGTACTAATCTCCTGTCTTCAACCTGAGTGACGTTTTCAATGACCTTTGCCAAGGGAATTCCTTTATACGTACATGATTCTAGATCGAAAGTCTCTGGGGGCAATTCCCATATGAAGCATTTCTTTTCTAGAACAAGAGCCATGGCGGTGGGAATAACTATACTCCCTGTACCATTCCAATAAGACACACAACCCGTAAAGAAAGTCTTCCTGAAAACAGATGTTATAATTTCTTCCCTGTTTTGCATAAAACGTGGCTGTCAGAGACGATCCTCAACCAAGTTAAGAAAGTGGTGCATCCGTTCCACATAGCCCCTTATCGGAGAGCAGGGCAAGGCAGTCTGTGTGATAGCAGACCTGAGTGTACCTGTGCTGTTAACGGTTCTAGCTAGCTAGGGTCAAGTGTGTCTTTTCCTCTATCAACACTCTCAGTAGACCGTGAAGACCCTCACTCCCTTTCACCCAACTCCTTAATTCGAGGATAGTTTTAATGTTGTTAGTCACGCTTCCTACTTCTATAACCTGCAACGCTGCTTTGCGTGTCCTAGTCTTAGTCTGCGATCCTATATAGAGGGTCCGAGGGCCTCTCTCATGGAAGCTATCAACTCTGGATTCACCTGACCAACTGATGAAAATGGATGAGGGCACCATAGCTTATGTGACTTGGTCCCAGGGAATAATGTCTATTTAGTCACATGGAGCCGGCATTGTTATGCCTTCTAACAGCAGGTCCCATAAGGCTTCTCTCAAATGTTGTGTGAGAATAGTGACACATTCTGTGTGTTCAAGGCTGGCAGTGAAAGGGGGGGTTCTTCACGAATGTAGTGACATGTGCGGAGTTCTAAAGCATGCACGCTTTCTAGCAATGCTTTTTCATCAATCCAGATGTTCATCGACGCCCCTTGAATAGATCGAGAGGTGGCGAATTTCCCGATTACCTTCTCAATGTGCCCAATGTTTGATAACTGCCAAATCTTGCACAATAGTTTGTGGGGCTCACAGGTCTTATGGCTAGCAGGTCATTTTTCAGCTTCTCTTCTTCCGCCTGAGCCTGGGTGTTGAAGATAGCTAGCACCTCCCTGTTTTTGACCAATTGTGGAAGTCCTTCTTTTAAACGCTGGTGAAACATGTTTCTCTGGTTGTGGGGGGAAGATTTAACGGGATACTGCCAGAATACTTAATAAGTTGCACATGATCTATGTGAGAAGGTTTACTTATATCAAAAAGAGCATGAACCTCCTTTCCTGAACTGGTTGTCCTGCAAAGCCCATCGAAAAATACTGAGTCCTAGACTAAGGGTATCTTGGGAAGCCCGAGCAGCAAGCTGCGGGAAGAGAACAGTAGGGTATCCACCAACCGAGCGATTCATCAATAGCAGTACCGTCATCCACTCGTCCGACTTCTCTTAATGCTCAGCGTGCCTCTTCCATAGGACCCGTGCAGCCTCGAACACCGTCATCATATAAGCAGGAAGTGGTGTTTCGTCATCTCCCTCAACTGAGGTGCCACTGGAGAATAAACCAGCGATGAGTGCATTCGTGGTATGTATTGTTTGGTTGGCCTCGCTTGTAAATCTTGACGCCTTTTTTCAATGCCCCACTTACTTGAACACCATCCAAATAGTAGCGTCGGCCGTACTCCAATAACCTCCTGAACCTCCATGATTCAGGTACCTTGATCACTATCCCGGACGCCGTGCAGATGTCCTCAAGCACTCTGAGAAACTGTTTAGTATACTCGTCTGGTGTTAACTTTCGCTCTTGAACATATCGTTGAGAAGGAATTCTAAGCACGATCACCTGGTTGTCACCTTGACCTAGTAGGGATGCTGTTGTGTCGCATCTGTGAGCGGCAAGCAGGACGATGAGTATGGTAGCAAGTGTCCATCCTTTCTGTCTCAATCCCTCTAGCCACGCTTCCGGGCCATGAACACACCGTGGTCCCTCAATGGGTTCTCCGTCTCCTGCTTGGGTGTTGCATATCGATCTTGAAAAAAAAGTTTTTAAATAAGTGGAAAAGTATGAGTAAATCCGTAATCATTTTGAAAACCAAAAAAGCTGGTCTAAGCTTCTAAAAAGAGGCTCTACAAGTTCTGCACGAAAATGGGTAAACCAGGAAGAGAAGTCAATAACGATATTTATGTAATCATGGTTTCTTCCGGGACAACTCATGCGTATTAGTGTTTTTGTCAGTTGCTCTTCTGTTAAGGTCATAGACTGGTGTTTGACGTAAGTGGAAATGGTATCCGCAATGTTCGCTCTGTTACCACCTGATATGCGCGCATCTCATCCAAAGTATCTAGCGTCCTTTTCTTTGAAAAACTTTGACTTGTGCCTAAGAGCATTGAAGTGTACACCCTCTCTGTCGCGCAGGGTGATAATGTACTGAACTTCAGTCAGCAGAGCACTGCACCATCCCTGCACTGCACACATTAACGAACAGTCTAGCTGAGACAGACTATAAGGGAGAGCCAAATTGATGTTTCCTTGGAAAACTCTGAGTCCTGGTACCTCTACACATTGGCCTGCAGGATTTCTAAGCAGCACTATCCCTGGTCTTGAGGTAGGTGCAGGAAGGGAAACTGCCCTGACGTAGCTCACCGCCTCTTATGTGTGGACAACCCGATATGGAATGTGGCGTGAGATTTATGGGGGCAAACTCTCAACATGCTCCATGTATTCCTTGTGACTAGTCACTTCTAGAGGGAGTTGTACTTCCCCTAGGATTCTCAGCACCAACCTAACCAGACGCATATATATTTGCTCGGCATTTTCTGGTGTCATGTAGGCACCTCGCGATACCACAGTAAAAGGAGTCCTTCATCGATACATTTTATCAAAGAGAGGTATAATGCTGTCCTGAGATCCCTCTCGTGTCCAGAAGCGGACAACCCCGCAAAAGCGTAAAGGTCCCCTGCCTTGCCACGGGACATTATTGTGTCAAGCAGCACATCATAAGCGGTCTTCTTAGAGGCGTATATGGAATCAAAATGTGTGACTCTCTTCGAAAAGAATTCTTTATCATAAATCATGAGATAAAAGACTAAACATGGGATGAGTGTGTCGATCATCAAACCGCGGAACTCTGTTAGGTTGAGGAAGCTATCGGAGACGCTTTCACCGATTGCACTATTCTCCAGAGATGTTACAAATTGTTCTCCTCGTATGTGAATAATCCATGCGGCTAGTTTATGCGCCATGTGCACTGAGTGAGTATGACACTCTTGGACAGATTTCAACATTGGTAGGTACTAATCTCCTGTCTTCAACCTGAGTGACGTTTTCAATGACCTTTGCCAAGGGAATTCCTTTATACGTACATGATTCTAGATCGAAAGTCTCTGGGGGCAATTCCCATATGAAGCATTTCTTTTCTAGAACAAGAGCCATGGCGGTGGGAATAACTATACTCCCTGTACCATTCCAATAAGACACACAACCCGTAAAGAAAGTCTTCCTGAAAACAGATGTTATAATTTCTTCCCTGTTTTGCATAAAACGTGGCTGTCAGAGACGATCCTCAACCAAGTTAAGAAAGTGGTGCATCCGTTCCACATAGCCCCTTATCGGAGAGCAGGGCAAGGCAGTCTGTGTGATAGCAGACCTGAGTGTACCTGTGCTGTTAACGGTTCTAGCTAGCTAGGGTCAAGTGTGTCTTTTCCTCTATCAACACTCTCAGTAGACCGTGAAGACCCTCACTCCCTTTCACCCAACTCCTTAATTCGAGGATAGTTTTAATGTTGTTAGTCACGCTTCCTACTTCTATAACCTGCAACGCTGCTTTGCGTGTCCTAGTCTTAGTCTGCGATCCTATATAGAGGGTCCGAGGGCCTCTCTCATGGAAGCTATCAACTCTGGATTCACCTGACCAACTGATGAAAATGGATGAGGGCACCATAGCTTATGTGACTTGGTCCCAGGGAATAATGTCTATTTAGTCACATGGAGCCGGCATTGTTATGCCTTCTAACAGCAGGTCCCATAAGGCTTCTCTCAAATGTTGTGTGAGAATAGTGACACATTCTGTGTGTTCAAGGCTGGCAGTGAAAGGGGGGGTTCTTCACGAATGTAGTGACATGTGCGAAGTTCTAAAGCATGCACGCTTTCTAGCAATGCTTTTTCATCAATCCAGATGTTCATCGACGCCCCTTGAATAGATCGAGAGGTGGCGAATTTCCCGATTACCTTCTCAATGTGCCCAATGTTTGATAACTGCCAAATCTTGCACAATAGTTTGTGGGGCTCACAGGTCTGATGGCTAGCAGGTCATTTTTCAGCTTCTCTTCTTCCGCCTGAGCCTGGGTGTTGAAGATAGCTAGCACCTCCCTGTTTTTGACCAATTGTGGAAGTCCTTCTTTTAAACGCTGGTGAAACATGTTTCTCTGGTTGTGGGGGAAGATTTAACGGGATACTGCCAGAATACTTAATAAGTTGCACATGATCTATGTGAGAAGGTTTACTTATATCAAAAAGAGCATGAACCTCCTTTCCTGAACTGGTTGTCCTGCAAAGCCCATCGAAAAATACTGAGTCCTAGACTAAGGGTATCTTGGGAAGCCCGAGCAGCAAGCTGCGGGAAGAGAACAGTAGGGTATCCACCAACCGAGCGATTCATCAATAGCAGTACCGTCATCCACTCGTCCGACTTCTCTTAATGCTCAGCGTGCCTCTTCCATAGGACCCGTGCAGCCTCGAACACCGTCATCATATAAGCAGGAAGTGGTGTTTCGTCATCTCCCTCAACTGAGGTGCCACTGGAGAATAAACCAGCGATGAGTGCATTCGTGGTATGTATTGTTTGGTTGGCCTCGCTTGTAAATCTTGACGCCTTTTTCAATGCCCCACTTACTTGAACACCATCCAAATAGTAGCGTCGGCCGTACTCCAATAACCTCCTGAACCTCCATGATTCAGGTACCTTGATCACTATCCCGGACGCCGTGCAGATGTCCTCAAGCACTCTGAGAAACTGTTTAGTATACTCGTCTGGTGTTAACTTTCGCTCTTGAACATATCGTTGAGAAGGAATTCTAAGCACGATCACCTGGTTGTCACCTTGACCTAGTAGGGATGCTGTTGTGTCGCATCTGTGAGCGGCAAGCAGGACGATGAGTATGGTAGCAAGTGTCCATCCTTTCTGTCTCAATCCCTCTAGCCACGCTTCCGGGCCATGAACACACCGTGGTCCCTCAATGGGTTCTCCGTCTCCTGCTTGGGTGTTGCATATCGATCTTGAAAAAAAAGTTTTTAAATAAGTGGAAAAGTATGAGTAAATCCGTAATCATTTTGAAAACCAAAAAGCTGGTCTAAGCTTCTAAAAAGGGGCTCTACAAGTTCTGCACGAAAATGGGTAAACCAGGAAGAGAAGTCAATAACGATATTTATGTAATCATGGTTTCTTCCGGGACAACTCATGCGTATTAGTGTTTTTGTCAGTTGCTCTTCTGTTAAGGTCATAGACTGGTGTTTGACGTAAGTGGAAATGGTGTCCGCAATGTTCGCCTCTGTTACCACCTGATATGCGCGCATCTCATCCAAAGTATCTAGCGTCCTTTTCTTTGAAAAACTTTGACTTGTGCCTAAGAGCATTGAAGTGTACACCCTCTCTGTCGCGCAGGGTGATAATGTACTGAACTTCAGTCAGCAGAGCACTGCACCATCCCTGCACTGCACTGACATTAACGAACAGTCTAGCTGAGACAGACTATAAGGGAGAGACCAAATTGATGTTTCCTTGGAAAACTCTGAGTCCTGGTACCTCTACACATTGGCCTGCAGGATTTCTAAGCAGCACTATCCCTGGTCTTGAGGTAGGTGCAGGAAGGGAAACTGCCCTGACGTAGCTCACCGCCTCTTATGTGTGGACAACCCGATATGGAATGTGGCGTGAGATTTATGGGGGCAAACTCTCAACATGCTCCATGTATTCCTTGTGACTAGTCACTTCTAGAGGGAGTTGTACTTCCCCCTAGGATTCTCAGCACCAACCTAACCAGACGCATATATATTTGCTCGGCATTTTCTGGTGTCATGTAGGCACCTCGCGATACCACAGTAAAAGGAGTCCTTCATCGATACATTTTATCAAAGAGAGGTATAATGCTGTCCTGAGATCCCTCTCGTGTCCAGAAGCCCGGACAACCCGCAAAAGCGTAAAGGTCCCCTGCCTTGCCACGGGACATTATTGTGTCAAGCAGCACATCATAAGCGGTCTTCTTAGGGGCGTATATGGAATCAAAATGTGTGACTCTCTTCGAAAAGAATTCTTTATCATAAATCATGAGATAAAAGACTAAACATGGGATGAGTGTGTCGATCATCATACCGCGGAACTCTGTTAGGTTGAGGAAGCTATCGGAGACGCTTTCACCGATTGCACTATTCTCCAGAGATGTTACAAATTGTTCTCCTCGTATGTGAATAATCCATGCGGCTAGTTTATGCGCCATGTGCACTGAGTATGACACTCTTGGACAGATTTCAACATTGGTAGGTACTAATCTCCTGTCTTCAACCTGAGTGACGTTTTCAATGACCTTTGCCAAGGGAATTCCTTTATACGTACATGATTCCAGATCGAAAGTCTCTGGGGGCAATTCCCATATGAAGCATTTCTTTTCTAGAACAAGAGCCATGGCGGTGGGAATAACTATACTCCCTGTACCATTCCAATAAGACACACAACCCGTAAAGAAAGTCTTCCTGAAAACAGATGTTATAATTTCTTCCCTGTTTTGCATAAAACGTGGCTGTCAGAGACGATCCTCAACCAAGTTAAGAAAGTGGTGCATCCGTTCCACATAGCCCCTTATCGGAGAGCAGGGCAAGGCAGTCTGTGTGATAGCAGACCTGAGTGTACCTGTGCTGTTAACGGTTCTAGCTAGCTAGGGTCAAGTGTGTCTTTTCCTCTATCAACACTCTCAGTAGACCGTGAAGACCCTCACTCCCTTTCACCCAACTCCTTAATTCGAGGATAGTTTTTAATGTTGTTAGTCACGCTTCCTACTTCTATAACCTGCAACGCTGCTTTGCGTGTCCTAGTCTTAGTCTGCGATCCTATATAGAGGGTCCGAGGGCCTCTCTCATGGAAGCTATCAACTCTGGATTCACCTGACCAACTGATGAAAATGGATGAGGGCACCATAGCTTATGTGACTTGGTCCCAGGGAATAATGTCTATTTAGTCACATGGAGCCGGCATTGTTATGCCTTCTAACAGCAGGTCCCATAAGGCTTCTCTCAAATGTTGTGTGAGAATAGTGACACATTCTGTGTGTTCAAGGCTGGCAGTGAAAGGGGGGTTCTTCACGAATGTAGTGACATGTGCGAAGTTCTAAAGCATGCACGCTTTCTAGCAATGCTTTTTCATCAATCCAGATGTTCATCGACGCCCCTTGAATAGATCGAGAGGTGGCGAATTTCCCGATTACCTTCTCAATGTGCCCAATGTTTGATAACTGCCAAATCTTGCACAATAGTTTGTGGGGCTCACAGGTCTGATGGCTAGCAGGTCATTTTTCAGCTTCTCTTCTTCCGCCTGAGCCTGGGTGTTGAAGATAGCTAGCACCTCCCTGTTTTTGACCAATTGTGGAAGTCCTTCTTTTAAACGCTGGTGAAACATGTTTCTCTGGTTGTGGGGGAAGATTTAACGGGATACTGCCAGAATACTTAATAAGTTGCACATGATCTATGTGAGAAGGTTTACTTATATCAAAAAGAGCATGAACCTCCTTTCCTGAACTGGTTGTCCTGCAAAGCCCATCGAAAAATACTGAGTCCTAGACTAAGGGTATCTTGGGAAGCCCGAGCAGCAAGCTGCGGGAAGAGAACAGTAGGGTATCCACCAACCGAGCGATTCATCAATAGCAGTACCGTCATCCACTCGTCCGACTTCTCTTAATGCTCAGCGTGCCTCTTCCATAGGACCCGTGCAGCCTCGAACACCGTCATCATATAAGCAGGAAGTGGTGTTTCGTCATCTCCCTCAACTGAGGTGCCACTGGAGAATAAACCAGCGATGAGTGCATTCGTGGTATGTATTGTTTGGTTGGCCTCGCTTGTAAATCTTGACGCCTTTTTCAATGCCCCACTTACTTGAACACCATCCAAATAGTAGCGTCGGCCGTACTCCAATAACCTCCTGAACCTCCATGATTCAGGTACCTTGATCACTATCCCGGACGCCGTGCAGATGTCCTCAAGCACTCTGAGAAACTGTTTAGTATACTCGTCTGGTGTTAACTTTCGCTCTTGAACATATCGTTGAGAAGGAATTCTAAGCACGATCACCTGGTTGTCACCTTGACCTAGTAGGGATGCTGTTGTGTCGCATCTGTGAGCGGCAAGCAGGACGATGAGTATGGTAGCAAGTGTCCATCTTTTCTGTCTCAATCCCTCTAGCCACGCTTCCGGGCCATGAACACACCGTGGTCCCTCAATGGGTTCTCCGTCTCCTGCTTGGGTGTTGCATATCGATCTTGAAAAAAAAGTTTTTAAATAAGTGGAAAAGTATGAGTAAATCCGTAATCATTTTGAAAACCAAAAAGCTGGTCTAAGCTTCTAAAAAAGAGGCTCTACAAGTTCTGCACGAAAATGGGTAAACCAGGAAGAGAAGTCAATAACGATATTTATGTAATCATTGTTTCTTCCGGGACAACTCATGCGTATTAGTGTTTTTGTCAGTTGCTCTTCTGTTAAGGTCATAGACTGGTGTTTGACGTAAGTGGAAATGGTGTCCGCAATGTTCGCCTCTGTTACCACCTGATATGCGCGCATCTCATCCAAAGTATCTAGCGTCCTTTTCTTTGAAAAACTTTGACTTGTGCCTAAGAGCATTGAAGTGTACACCCTCTCTGTCGCGCAGGGTGATAATGTACTGAACTTCAGTCAGCAGAGCACTGCACCATCCCTGCACTGCACACATTAACGAACAGTCTAGCTGAGACAGACTATAAGGGAGAGCCAAATTGATGTTTCCTTGGAAAACTCTGAGTCCTGGTACCTCTACACATTGGCCTGCAGGATTTCTAAGCAGCACTATCCCTGGTCTTGAGGTAGGTGCAGGAAGGGAAACTGCCCTGACGTAGCTCACCGCCTCTTCTGTGTGGACAACCCGATATGGAATGTGGCGTGAGATTTATGGGGGCAAACTCTCAACATGCTCCATGTATTCCTTGTGACTAGTCACTTCTAGAGGGGGTTGTACTTCCCCTAGGATTCTCAGCACCAACCTAACCAGACGCATATATATTTGCTCGGCATTTTCTGGTGTCATGTAGGCACCTCGCGATACCACAGTAAAAGGAGTCGTTCATCGATACATTTTATCAAAGAGAGGTATAATGCTGTCCTGAGATCCCTCTCGTGTCCAAAAGCGGACAACCCCGCAAAAGCGTAAAGGTCCCCTGCCTTGCCACGGGACATTATTGTGTCAAGCAGCACATCATAAGCGGTCTTCTTAGAGGCGTATATGGAATCAAAATGTGTGACTCTCTTCGAAAAGAATTCTTTATCATAAATCATGAGATAAAAGACTAAACATGGGATGAGTGTGTCGATCATCATACCGCGGAACTCTGTTAGGTTGAGGAAGCTATCGGAGACGCTTTCACCGATTGCACTATTCTCCAGAGATGTTACAAATTGTTCTCCTCGTATGTGAATAATCCATGCGGCTAGTTTATGCGCCATGTGCACTGAGTTTCTGGATCTGGATCTGACACTCTTGGACAGATTTCAACATTGGTAGGTACTAATCTCCTGTCTTCAACCTGAGTGACGTTTTCAATGACCTTTGCCAAGGGAATTCCTTTATACGTACATGATTCTAGATCGAAAGTCTCTGGGGGCAATTCCCATATGAAGCATTTCTTTTCTAGAACAAGAGCCATGGCGGTGGGAATAACTATACTCCCTGTACCATTCCAATAAGACACACAACCCGTAAAAAAAGTCTTCCTGAAAACAGATGTTATAATTTCTTCCCTGTTTTGCATAAAACGTGGCTGTCAGAGACGATCCTCAACCTAGTTAAGAAAGTGGTGCATCCGTTCCACATAGCCCCTTATCGGAGAGCAGGGCAAGGCAGTCTGTGTGATAGCAGACCTGAGTGTACCTGTGCTGTTAACGGTTCTAGCTAGCTAGGGTCAAGTGTGTCTTTTCCTCTATCAACACTCTCAGTAGACCGTGAAGACCCTCACTCCCTTTCACCCAACTCCTTAATTCGAGGATAGTTTTAATGTTGTTAGTCACGCTTCCTACTTCTATAACCTGCAACGCTGCTTTGCGTGTCCTAGTCTTAGTCTGCGATCCTATATAGAGGGTCCGAGGGCCTCTCTCATGGAAGCTATCAACTCTGGATTCACCTGACCAACTGATGAAAATGGATGAGGGCACCATAGCTTATGTGACTTGGTCCCAGGGAATAATGTCTATTTAGTCACATGGAGCCGGCATTGTTATGCCTTCTAACAGCAGGTCCCATAAGGCTTCTCTCAAATGTTGTGTGAGAATAGTGACACATTCTGTGTGTTCAAGGCTGGCAGTGAAAGGGGGGTTCTTCACGAATGTAGTGACATGTGCGGAGTTCTAAAGCATGCACGCTTTCTAGCAATGCTTTTTCATCAATCCAGATGTTCATCGACGCCCCTTGAATAGATCGAGAGGTGGCGAATTTCCCGATTACCTTCTCAATGTGCCCAATGTTTGATAACTGCCAAATCTTGCACAATAGTTTGTGGGGCTCACAGGTCTTATGGCTAGCAGGTCATTTTTCAGCTTCTCTTCTTCCGCCTGAGCCTGGGTGTTGAAGATAGCTAGCACCTCCCTGTTTTTGACAAATTGTGGAAGTCCTTCTTTTAAACGCTGGTGAAACATGTTTCTCTGGTTGTGGGGGAAGATTTAACGGGATACTGCCAGAATACTTAATAAGTTGCACATGATCTATGTGAGAAGGTTTACTTATATCAAAAAGAGCATGAACCTCCTTTCCTGAACTGGTTGTCCTGCAAAGCCCATCGAAAAATACTGAGTCCTAGACTAAGGGTATCTTGGGAAGCCCGAGCAGCAAGCTGCGGGAAGAGAACAGTAGGGTATCCACCAACCGAGCGATTCATCAATAGCAGTACCGTCATCCACTCGTCCGACTTCTCTTAATGCTCAGCGTGCCTCTTCCATAGGACCCGTGCAGCCTCGAACACCGTCATCATATAAGCAGGAAGTGGTGTTTCGTCATCTCCCTCAACTGAGGTGCCACTGGAGAATAAACCAGCGATGAGTGCATTCGTGGTATGTATTGTTTGGTTGGCCTCGCTTGTAAATCTTGACGCCTTTTTCAATGCCCCACTTACTTGAACACCATCCAAATAGTACCGTCGGCCGTACTCCAATAACCTCCTGAACCTCCATGATTCAGGTACCTTGATCACTATCCCGGACGCCGTGCAGATATCCTCAAGCACTCTGAGAAACTGTTTAGTATACTCGTCTGGTGTTAACTTTCGCTCTTGAACATATCGTTGAGAAGGAATTCTAAGCACGATCACCTGGTTGTCACCTTGACCTAGTAGGGATGCTGTTGTGTCGCATCTGTGAGCGGCAAGCAGGACGATGAGTATGGTAGCAAGTGTCCATCTTTTCTGTCTCAATCCCTCTAGCCACGCTTCCGGGCCATGAACACACCGTGGTCCCTCAATGGGTTCTCCGTCTCCTGCTTGGGTGTTGCATATCGATCTTGAAAAAAAAGTTTTTAAATAAGTGGAAAAGTATGAGTAAATCCGTAATCATTTTGAAAACCAAAAAGCTGGTCTAAGCTTCTAAAAAGAGGCTCTACAAGTTCTGCACGAAAATGGGTAAACCAGGAAGAGAAGTCAATAACGATATTTATGTAATCATGGTTTCTTCCGGGACACCTCATGCGTATTAGTGTTTTTGTCAGTTGCTCTTCTGTTAAGGTCATAGACTGGTGTTTGACGTAAGTGGAAATGGTGTCCGCAATGTTCGCCTCTGTTACCACCTGATATGCGCGCATCTCATCCAAAGTATCTAGCGTCCTTTTCTTTGAAAAACTTTGACTTGTGCCTAAGAGCATTGAAGTGTACACCCTCTCTGTCGCGCAGGGTGATAATGTACTGAACTTCAGTCAGCAGAGCACTGCACCATCCCTGCACTGCACACATTAACGAACAGTCTAGCTGAGACAGACTATAAGGGAGAGCCAAATTGATGTTTCCTTGGAAAACTCTGAGTCCTGGTACCTCTACACATTGGCCTGCAGGATTTCTAAGCAGCACTATCCCTGGTCTTGAGGTAGGTGCAGGAAGGGGAAACTGCCCTGACGTAGCTCACCGCCTCTTATGTGTGGACAACCCGATATGGAATGTGGCGTGAGATTTATGGGGGCAAACTCTCAACATGCTCCATGTATTCCTTGTGACTAGTCACTTCTAGAGGGAGTTGTACTTCCCCTAGGATTCTCAGCACCAACCTAACCAGACGCATATATATTTGCTCGGCATTTTCTGGTGTCATGTAGGCACCTCGCGATACCACAGTAAAAGGAGTCGTTCATCGATACATTTTATCAAAGAGAGGTATAATGCTGTCCTGAGATCCCTCTCGTGTCCAAAAAGCGGACAACCCCGCAAAAGCGTAAAGGTCCCCTGCCTTGCCACGGGACATTATTGTGTCAAGCAGCACATCATAAGCGGTCTTCTTAGAGGCGTATATGGAATCAAAATGTGTGACTCTCTTCGAAAAGAATTCTTTATCATAAATCATGAGATAAAAGACTAAACATGGGATGAGTGTGTCGATCATCATACCGCGGAACTCTGTTAGGTTGAGGAAGCTATCGGAGACGCTTTCACCGATTGCACTATTCTCCAGAGATGTTACAAATTGTTCTCCTCGTATGTGAATAATCCATGCGGCTAGTTTATGCGCCATGTGCACTGAGTTTCTGGATCTGGATCTGACACTCTTGGACAGATTTCAACATTGGTAGGTACTAATCTCCTGTCTTCAACCTGAGTGACGTTTTCAATGACCTTTGCCAAGGGAATTCCTTTATACGTACATGATTCTAGATCGAAAGTCTCTGGGGGCAATTCCCATATGAAGCATTTCTTTTCTAGAACAAGAGCCATGGCGGTGGGAATAACTATACTCCCTGTACCATTCCAATAAGACACACAACCCGTAAAAAAAGTCTTCCTGAAAACAGATGTTATAATTTCTTCCCTGTTTTGCATAAAACGTGGCTGTCAGAGACGATCCTCAACCAAGTTAAGAAAGTGGTGCATCCGTTCCACATAGCCCCTTATCGGAGAGCAGGGCAAGGCAGTCTGTGTGATAGCAGACCTGAGTGTACCTGTGCTGTTAACGGTTCTAGCTAGCTAGGGTCAAGTGTGTCTTTTCCTCTATCAACACTCTCAGTAGACCGTGAAGACCCTCACTCCCTTTCACCCAACTCCTTAATTCGAGGATAGTTTTAATGTTGTTAGTCACGCTTCCTACTTCTATAACCTGCAACGCTGCTTTGCGTGTCCTAGTCTTAGTCTGCGATCCTATATAGAGGGTCCGAGGGCCTCTCTCATGGAAGCTATCAACTCTGGATTCACCTGACCAACTGATGAAAATGGATGAGGGCACCATAGCTTATGTGACTTGGTCCCAGGGAATAATGTCTATTTAGTCACATGGAGCCGGCATTGTTATGCCTTCTAACAGCAGGTCCCATAAGGCTTCTCTCAAATGTTGTGTGAGAATAGTGACACATTCTGTGTGTTCAAGGCTGGCAGTGAAAGGGGGGTTCTTCACGAATGTAGTGACATGTGCGGAGTTCTAAAGCATGCACGCTTTCTAGCAATGCTTTTTCATCAATCCAGATGTTCATCGATGCCCCTTGAATAGATCGAGAGGTGGCGAATTTCCCGATTACCTTCTCAATGTGCCCAATGTTTGATAACTGCCAAATCTTGCACAATAGTTTGTGGGGCTCACAGGTCTGATGGCTAGCAGGTCATTTTTCAGCTTCTCTTCTTCCGCCTGAGCCTGGGTGTTGAAGATAGCTAGCACCTCCCTGTTTTTGACCAATTGTGGAAGTCCTTCTTTTAAACGCTGGTGAAACATGTTTCTCTGGTTGTGGGGGAAGATTTAACGGGATACTGCCAGAATACTTAATAAGTTGCACATGATCTATGTGAGAAGGTTTACTTATATCAAAAAGAGCATGAACCTCCTTTCCTGAACTGGTTGTCCTGCAAAGCCCATCGAAAAATACTGAGTCCTAGACTAAGGGTATCTTGGGAAGCCCGAGCAGCAAGCTGCGGGAAGAGAACAGTAGGGTATCCACCAACCGAGCGATTCATCAATAGCAGTACCGTCATCCACTCGTCCGACTTCTCTTAATGCTCAGCGTGCCTCCTCCATAGGACCCGTGCAGCCTCGAACACCGTCATCATATAAGCAGGAAGTGGTGTTTCGTCATTTCCCTCAACTGAGGTGCCACTGGAGAATAAACCAGCGATGAGTGCATTCGTGGTATGTATTGTTTGGTTGGCCTCGCTTGTAAATCTTGACGCCTTTTTCAATGCCCCACTTACTTGAACACCATCCAAATAGTAGCGTCGGCCGTACTCCAATAACCTCCTGAACCTCCATGATTCAGGTACCTTGATCACTATCCCGGACGCCGTGCAGATGTCCTCAAGCACTCTGAGAAACTGTTCAGTATACTCGTCTGGTGTTAACTTTCGCTCTTGAACATATCGTTGAGAAGGAATTCTAAGCACGATCACCTGGTTGTCACCTTGACCTAGTAGGGATGCTGTTGTGTCGCATCTGTGAGCGGCAAGCAGGACGATGAGTATGGTAGCAAGTGTCCATCTTTTCTGTCTCAATCCCTCTAGCCACGCTTCCGGGCCATGAACACACCGTGGTCCCTCAATGGGTTCTCCGTCTCCTGCTTGGGTGTTGCATATCGATCTTGAAAAAAAAGTTTTTAAATAAGTGGAAAAGTATGAGTAAATCCGTAATCATTTTGAAAACCAAAAAGCTGGTCTAAGCTTCTAAAAAGAGGCTCTACAAGTTCTGCACGAAAATGGGTAAACCAGGAAGAGAAGTCGATAACGATATTTATGTAATCATGGTTTCTTCCGGGACAACTCATGCGTATTAGTGTTTTTGTCAGTTGCTCTTCTGTTACGGTCATAGACTGGTGTTTGACGTAAGTGAAAATGGTGTACGCAATGTTCGCCTCTGTTACCACCTGATATGCGCGCATCTCAGGCGACATCTTCCCAAAGTATGTAGCGTCCTTTTCTTTGAACTCCCGTTCCTTGGGCACTGCTACCATTACTCTCCATCCGGTTGGGATTATTCCTGAATCAATGCATTTGATGATCTCTTGACGGTCGAATATCTCAGTTAACAAGAAATGTAAGACCACACTTTTGGTTGTCGGAAGTGGTCCTACAGGAAATTTTCCGTAGAGAGTACGAAAAGCCTTCGAGTCATACTGAAATCCATTCTTCTGCGCAGGGGTTAATAGCTTTATCAGATATAATATCTATGGTATTGATGTGATAGTTCAGTTCGAGATTTTTACTAATGTTGGAACTTACAACTTCTACTTCTCAGCACCAACCTAACCAGACGCATATACGGGTGGTCCAAAAGGTGACGTCCAAAAATTTTTTTTGGAATGCTTACCTTTCGGGCTACATGAAAATACCCCATGTATGTTCCGCGATTTTTCTTAGTTTACGAGATATGATTTTTTTTGTATTATTTTGAAAATGTTGACTTAGCGATTCAAAATTTTTTTTCTTGAAAATTCTGCTCTCTTTTCTACTTTTTTTATTCTTAGCGTAGTCTTCATGAGTTGGACTCTTTGACATAAAAAAATAAGCTGCCAACCATTAATACAAATTGCAAAAATTTTAATCGAAAACAAATTATGCAGATATGATTGAATCAAAGTTTAATTTTGAAATTTAAACTAAAAATTAAATAATGAGTTCCATGACTTTAAAGTAATTTTAAAAACTTCGCAAGACCCTAAGCTTTAGTTATAATACAAAAAAAAGGTGGTCAATGGGCCTTTTTTATCCCTAGTCGACCTTTAATTGCACAGAGCCAAAAAGTTCAAAAATAATCGTTTTATTATGCACCTATTGTTTATTACTAAGGATAATTAGATTTTATATGAAAGATTATGACATGGTATGTCATAATCTCGTAATAAATAAAACAATTTGGTTTTTTAATACTTATTTTATTTTACAACCAATTCTTAAAGTACCCCCCCCTCCACTTCAATACACAGTCTACAACGCCTTAGAAAATTTTGTTTCAGGCTTCTAAAAGCATTTGAATTTTGTCTGATTTTTGTTTCCGCCTCCGTTAATTTATCTCGCAGTTCTGCTTCGGTGTTTGTTTCGTTTTCGTACACCATCTCTGGTGAACGTGCAGGCCAATGAATCGGTCCGCCACGCCCAATCCATCTATTGGGGAATCTTTGATTAAGGTGCTCCCGTACCTCTCTTGCATAGTGGCAAAGAGCACCATCATTTTGGTAAATCATATCCCTTCTTGTCAATAAGTTACTTCGCCTAATAAGCCGTTTAAATTGTTTTGTAAAAAGTCTAAATATTGAGCTCCGTTTAACCTAGCAGGCAATTCAAAAGGTCCTATAAGTTCCCCGTTCAAAATTCCTGACCACAAGTTTACACTATAATGTGTTTGAAAATTTGAAGGCCTTGCCTTGTGTGGGTTTTCAACAGCCCAACTATGGTATTTGTGGATATTGAAGACTCCTGTTCTTTCAAATCTAGACTCGTCTGTCCACAGAATTTTATCAAAAAAACCTGGATCCTCCACAGTTCTTTCCAGCATTGTTCGACCATGGGACATACCTCTCTCCTTCTCTGATACATTGGCAAAGACGGCACAACTTCCCTATGGTACCTGAGAACTATAGATTTGTAGTATAATTGTCTCACAGTGAGGACCCTACAGTGTTGATACAAAGCGTGTGAGGGATATTTGAAAGGGAGAAGACATAGCACTTTTAGAATGGCTCTTTGAGCCCTTTCTAGTCCCAGCATATGGGTTTTCGCTGCACCTCCCCACACTGCAATACAATACGTTATGACAGATTGGCAAAGAGCCTTGTATACATATAGGAGGAGGTCGCTATCTGCAATTTCTCCTAGGTTCTTAAAAATATAAATGAGCTTTCTTACTCTACTCGCGACATTTGAAATTTGACGGTTCCTAGTTAACTTCTAGTCAATTGTCACTCCTAGATATCGCACGTGTTTAACCATTTCTAGTTCTTCACAACCACATTGTCTGCCAGGAAGTAAGGGTATTGTATTGCATGGGAAAGTGTGCATCTTGACTTTAAAGCTGCTGGAGGGTTTAGTAGCCTCTGTTATCCTGAAACATAGATATTTAGTCTTTTCTATGTTTAACGATAGCAGACTATTTTCCAGAGCCTTCGAAACTTCACACAGTCCTCTTTCTGTAAGTTTTTGCACACCGTCCCAAGTCTGATCATGAAATATCAGGACAGTGTCATCTGCGTACATTAATAAATCAGCTCCTTCTAATTCTATGTTGCAGAGATGGTTAACGTAGAGCAGGAAAAGAGTTGCTCCAAGAGTGCTTCCTTGTGGGACTCCGTAATCACAGTTTGTTTCGTCACTTATGTGTGTGCCAATTTTGATCTGCTGGCTTCGATTATTTAAGTAGTCTGCAAACCAGTCATAGGGGATCCCACGTATACCCATTCGCTCCATTCGTTTCAGAAGTATCCTCGGTGACACAGTATCGAAAGCCTTTCGTAAGTCTAAAAAGACACCAACACAGTGATAATTGTTATCTAAATAGTTTGTCACTAGTGTAGTAAGTCTTAAAACAGCATCTTCTGTAGATTTATTCTTCCTAAAGCCATACTGATTAGACGAGATGAGGTTTTTTTTGGTCAAGAAATTTCGTAAGTCTAATATTAACTATTTTTTTCCAGAATTTTAGAAAGCGTGCTTAAAAGTGCAATTGGTCTATAATTGCTTGCTAATTGTTTTTCTCCGCTTTTGAATATTGGGGTTATAATGGCTTTTTTGAAAGCAACTGGGAAAACCCCTGTTTCCAGGCTCAAGTTATACAAATAACATAGGGGATCAACGAGAATATCTATCGATTGTTTTATGATCTTTGTACTAATCTTATTCCATCCCGGTGTTATATAATACATATAGTGTTACGTATGCGTGTATTAAAGTACTTCAAGATAATTGTATCATTTCAAGTAAATTATGTTTTTGTATTTTTTTTATCTAAATTATAACATCACTACTTATAATTAAATGTCCGTGGTACCACTCTAATAAACGTTGCATACATTCTGAACACATGGCAATTTTTTTTCAGTGTTTTATATCATTTTATTCATTTAAGCGATACTGATTCCATATCACTTTACAGTTTTAAAATTGAGGAATAAAAAAGTTTGCTACTAATTGATTTATAATAAGAACACATTTCTTACTTTGATAAAAGCTTTATTATTCAAATTAAAGTAAAAATGTATCTCGTCAAGAGACTTATTGGGCACTGTTTATACAAATATTAAAAATAAATCAGAATTATGTTATGAGTTTTACTTTAGTTTACTATGGGGCGTTTATTGGTTATATTGCCATTCTAATGTACCGACATCAGAAAGAAAATAATGAGTCAACTCTATTCTTGTATCCTCGGTGGTGAATATTGCATCTGGGCCTGAAGTAATATTATTATCTTCTCTGGGGATGTTAACTAAACAACTTTCATGTGCATTCCGTCGCCACTCACCTGGAATGACTTCTCCTTCATAATTTTCAGTATCGTATTCATTTTGTGGTAGTGCACCGGTTTGTTTTATATAATTGAACAAATGTATACACGCCAATGTTACAATAGTAGCTTTTTCTGGGATTAGTTCAATAGGTTTATGGAAAATCTGAAATTTATTTGCTAACTGCCCAAACACATTTTCAACTACCCTTCTCCCTCGACATACACGATAGTTAAAAATCCTCTTTGGGGAGCCTTTCATATGATTCCTATCATAAGCTTTCATAATATGGGTTTGCAATGGAAAATCGTCATCACCCAAAAACAAGAATGGTATTGGTGTATTCCGTTCGGGTAGAGGATTTTTATCTGGTAAATTCAAAGCATTATCATTCATTAACAACCTGCATAATGCAGAATTACTGAAGACACCGCCGTCTGAAATCCGACCCTGACATCCCACATTAGTGTACAAAAAATTGTAATCAGCATCTACTAAAGCAAAAAGAACAATACTGAAATAATGTTTATAGTTATAGTATTCACTGCCACTCCTTGGAGGACATTTCAATTTTACGTGTTTCCCGTCCATTGATCCAAGACAATTAGGTACTTGCCATCTTTTAAAATATGCATCTGCAATGTTTCTCCATTCTTCCGGTGTCCTTGGTAGCCAGAATAAATAAAAAAGTGGAATAATCCTCAAATAATAAAAAATAAATTCTGAACACATGGCATATTTTTCCTTTAGTGTTTTTATGTAAATTTATTCAATAAGCGATGCAGATTCCGATATAAAGATACAAACAAAATAAATTGAGAAAAAAGGCAATTTCATTCTTAAATATCTATGGATTTAGGGATGTTAAAATATCTTCAATATGCTGGGTACTATTACGAGTTAGAGGTGAGATATCTTCCTCAAATGTTTTTGGAGGTGAAACTGTCTCGTGGGATTGGGCGGAGTATACGGATGTTGAGTAGTTTGTAGGTGCAGCCGAATAGTATCCCGGATGACTGTGTGTTGACGATGGTCTTGAAGCCGAATAGTATCCCGGATGACTGTGTGTTGACGATGGTCTTGAAAAATCCGAAAACATATCGGCTCGAATGCCAGTTTCGGCTTCAAATATTATATTATTGATCCGATGTCTTACAATAGCTTTCGTTGACCGCTCCATTTTTCTTAACTGGGCAGCAATATAATCTCCAAACAAACCATCCTCATCTTTTTCTAGTATCTTTGAGGCATTTTGTCGTTCGGAGATATTCTTCATAATACTCAGTGCTTCGGACACCATCTCATCTTTTTGATTAATTCTAGGACGTTTATTTGGTCTTGGCAACTCTGATAGATTTTTTTCTGTTGATTGTGATAAATTATTTTCTGTTGATTGTGAATCTGACTCCTGTTGTGAATGGTGTTCCGCCGGCTTATCCTGGATGAGCAGATAATTTATCATTTATATTATTAAGCTTTTAGTTAGCATATAACAAAGTATCGCATTAAAGAGTACACAATTAGGTAACCATTACATCGGATTTGATAGACCACAAATCCTTGCGAAAGAACATCGATTCCTACCAAGGATGATACGTGAGGCTATTGAAATTAAAAAACATCCTAATTTCAATAGAGAAGGAGGCTGGGTACTACCACCTGCTTGGGATCCTATAATTAATAAAATTAAAACTAAACCCAAGCATACCACTGCAAGACTTCAAAATACAGTTAGTTCATTCTGCGTAGATCGGACCAAAGACAATAATTAAAAAGCTGAAGGTACTCCGGGTTAACTTTGACATCGGGACGTCAGTCACCTCAGTCCCCCGTGACCATGGGTGCTGGAAAGCACCTGAAACGTCGGGTATTAAAATTAATATAAATAAAACGCGATAAAATCCGTAAAAGTAGTTTTAATCAACAAATGTACCTATTCATAATCATCTTCAAAGTAGTTAGAGTAACAGGTTAGGACAGACTCGTTAGTACCGTAAGTACTCGGTGATGGAGTTGGCTGCATCCGGTCTTCAGGTAATGTATGTTGTGTTTGAGAAGGCCCAAGTGAGATCGCTGGCGGAGGTGAATATACACGTGCTTGAGATGGTCCCTGCATCCGGTCTTGAAGTATTGCGTGTTGTGTTTGAGAATTTACAGGCGAGATCGCTGGTGGTGGTCCACGCCCAGGATTGTTCATCGGCTTTGGAGGTATTATTTGCTGGTTTATCATAGGTATCTTGCGCAAATCATGCTGTAGGCCCATTTTCCTTTAAATATGTTTAAAATTTGCATTTTTACATCTATTTTATCGCAAACACTAAGTCGTTGCAGCATGGGTACCAGCTACAACGCAAAGTCGCGATCTTCGTCATTTACAGTTGTTTCATTTTGTTAAACATTAAAATTTCTCTCCAACAAATTTAATAGAAATTGTTCAAATGACTTATTATTGTAAGGCGAAGGAAGTGGAGGACGCAGTCGCTCGGTATTTAAAGAATCAGTACCGTCGCCATCGTCGTTTCAGTACTTATGTTACTTGCAGTTTGCCTTGGATCTATGGCTAGCAAAAGAAACATCAGCCGTTCAAAGTATAAATAGGTTCATCTTTTTTTGGCGCTCTGCCCCGACTTGGTCGTTTACGTAAACATTGTAGTCTTAATTCAACACAACAAACAATTCCGTAAATTTAGAAATGATTAAAACAATATTGTTTGTTACAGATATTTAGCAGCACAACAAAGTTTTTATGACCTCTCACTTGACTCATCTCATTGCACCCTCAATATTGAGAAGTGTAATTACGGTGACTTGCGACAAGCTATGGTGTGTTTTACAGCCTTTGTACATGGCTGAAAAAAGGATTGAATAAAATTAGCGAAACAGTTCAATATTAGAGCTCGTTTTCCTAACGTTATTGGCGCCATAGACGGAAAGCACATCAGGATAGAAAAACCTAATAATGCAGGCTCGGAAGATTTCAATTATAAAAAATATTTTTCTGTGGTACTGATAGAATGGGTAGATTCTGATTACAAATTCGTATTCGCAGACATCCTCATCAGATTCAACGTTTACCAAAAATTCTAATGTGGGAAAACGGTTGGAACATGGGACTTTGAACATTCCATCAGAAAATACGCTACCAGGCTATGAAAGTGCTCGCATTCTGCCATATTATATAATTGGTGATAAAGCATTTGGATTATCCAAAAACATATAGCGGCCTTACGCTAAAAGAGATTTGAACATAGTTAAGAAAGTACTTAATTATCGTCTTTCTAGAGCTCGCTGATTCGTCGAATGTACTTTCGGCATCTTAGCCAATAAATGGCGCATTTTACACAGACCTTTAGGGCTATTACGCACTGTCGACTAGTCGCCGGCGACTCAGTCCCTCGGCGACCGAAACATGGGAAACAGGGCCCGGAGACCGAGCCGAGCGACAGTATTCCAAGTACATTCGTGCAGAATGGACGTTGAAGAACTTGCAATAGTAACGGCGCTACTAATTATAAAAAGAAAGACAAATAAAAAAAAATCAAAAGAGTATTGGGGAATGTTTAAAATATTTTATGAAGACGTTAGAAAATATCCTCGTAAATTTTTTAATTATGCAAGAATGTCTGTGAGTTCGTTTGATGTCTTATTGTGTCTTCTAAAACCACATATAACTGGCATAGATACAAATATGCGACCATGACCTCCGGAAGAAAAACTTTTTATAACACTAAGATAAGTGACAATTCAAATAAAATTCATTCCTAACATTTATTTTTTACGCGATTTTAACACAATTTACATTACATTCCCGGACACATCTATCGGCCAAACCTAGTGTTTAAAGTGTTGACAATCCCTAGCTAAAAATAAGTGTTAAGTGGTGCAATAAGTTTTTATGCAGTTTTTTACGAAAACGATGGCCAGTAAATCAGCTTCACACCTGCAAAAACTTATTGCTCCTCCTAACATTTATTTTTAGCTGGTCTCCAGTCAAAACTTAAAACTCAAGGTGGGCCGATAGATGTGTCCGGGAGTGTGTTTAGAGTTACAGATAATGCCATCCACGAAGATGCGCGATTAAATTTAAATAGAGCATCTTTCGTGCTGTTCATAATACTCTTTCCTGATTAGTCAATTTCTATTAGTGTGCGTTTGCATTCATCGATAATTAGCGTGTATCGACAGATGTTTAACACATGCGGAAGATAGCACACATGCATTTGAACAAAGAGTGGGGCGCGTCTTCGTGGATGGCACTATCTGTAAGTCTACTCTTCGATGACATAATTTAAAAATATACGGTAAATAATTATAAAACATGTATTTTTTTAAAGTACTTAATGAAATCAATATTATAAACGAACGCACAACAAAAGGAAATATTCAAAATAGATCCAAAATGTCAGAATCTTGCGAGGTATTTGAAGTGACAGTAGAAAATCGCGACTCTGGGCGTTCACGTTCTGAAGGAGTTGAAGTTGGTAGCGTATAATAATGTTGTGCTTCAGGGCGTGATTGTTGACTTGGTGCTGTTGAACGCCCGGCCTCCGGTGTGAAGTAACCACGCTCATACTCGTACTCATTAAAATTTCGCCACATTGTGTTTGGATATATATTATTTTGAGTAGAGGATCGGAATGATTCGATTACACTGATTAATTGAATTTTCGCAGCTGACTTTTTGTGCTCCGGAATTGCCCTAAATGATGATAATAGGGACATCAGGAACATTCTGTCCTCATCTTGTTCCAAAATATCCTCCTTATTTTTGCGAGTTTCAATACACTTGTTTAATGTGGTTAACAGTTCGCTTGTGCCATCATTTGACGTTTTTTTCTTTTTTCTTCCGACTATATTTTCTCTCGAGTAAGGTCCTAAAGGTTCTTGATCATTTGTCAAATGTTCTTGTTCAGCAATGTTACTCTCTGTGTTCAAATTACCAACGGTATTCTTCAAAAATAACAGCTGATTATAATAAATATAGGGAGTTTTATGGGAAGCAGCAGATCCGCTTTTAGTATTTTTTAATCTTCGTACTTCTCGCGAAAAGCAGCTTCTTATATTTTTCCACTTCTTTTGAAGTGAATGACCTGTAAATAATGTATATATTTAAATTATTTTTTAATTCCAGATATCTTGGAAGCGGTTGTAAATTTGTAGATTTACATTACTCATACAGACTTGGGATTTCAACTATAGCTGAAATAATAGGAGAAGTTTGTCATTTTATATGGGTTGTACTAAAAGACATGTGTTTACCGCAACCGACAAAAGAAAATTGGTTAAAAATCGCAAAAGATTTTCATTTACGGGCCAATTTTCCAAATTGCATAGGTGCCGTAGATGGTAAGCATGTAAGAATTATAAAACCATACAACAGTGGATCATTGTGTTATAATTACAAACACTTCTTTTCTGTAATTTTGCTTGCCATTTGTGACTCTGACTATAAGTTCATATACATAGACGTTGGTTCCTATGGAAAGGATTGCGATTCAACTATATTTACAAATTCAACGTTTTATCAAAAGCTAATGAACAATGATTTGCAAATACCCGAACCTAAGCCCGTTTCATCGACAAACCCTATACCAGTACCGTTTGTTATTGTGGGTGACGAAGCATTTGGACAAACTGACAAAATTATGCGACCGTTCGGTGGATCAAATTTAACAACAAAGAAAAAAATATTTTATTATAGGCTTTCTCGTGCACGACGCCATATTGAATGTTCATTCGGCATATTAGCAAACAAGTGGCAGATTTTTCACAGACCTATCAACGTGAATTTAGATCTAGTGTCATGCATCATCAAAACATGATGCGCTCTTCACAACTATGTCCGAGAAAGAGACGGATATAAATTTGAAGATACCCTGAGCATTCCTGGCTTTGAAGAAGTCCCAAACGGTTTCCAAAGAGCTACGCGACGTGGTGCATCATACAGAGATGTATTTGCTGATTACTTTACAACTGAGGGTCAATTATCTTGGCAGATGAGCAGTATTAATTAATAAAAAATAAATGGCATTTCTTACTTACCTGAGTTTTTTTTTCTTCGTCTCATAATTCTTCACCTCCAAATAACTCCACTATTTCTTCCCACTGTTTTTTCTTCAAATCCCGATTAGCATATTCCTCACTTTGTAAATCTCAAATAGCTTTTCGGGATTGTATTTCCGATATAAATTTATCCGTGTCAAAACTCATTGTGCGCGGCCGTCCGGTCGTTACGACAGTTGCTCGCAGTGTGAATGCTTTCATTTGAAACCGTGCTCCTATTGGTCGCCGGCGACCGGCAGTTGCCTGTGTGTCGCCACTGCGCGGCGAGTCGCCGAGTCGCCCGGGCAACCGGTGACTAGTGCGTAAACACCTATTTAAACTATACAATATTACAGTCGTCGACAACTGAGTCGCCGGCGACTAGTCGACAGTGCGTAATAGCCCTTAGACGTTAACAGGGACTTCTGTGATAGTATAATCAAAGCCTGTTGTATTCTTCATAATTACGTTCGTGTTCATGACGGAATAGAGTTCACAGATAACGTTTACGATTGTCCACTGACTGATTATAACAGTAATAGCTCTGCTATGTTATCTGGCAATAATATAAGACAGTATTTGTGTAGTTATTTTTTAGCCTCCAAGGTTTGCCATGGCTATATGAAAAAGTATAGTTTATAGTCCAGCTGGCGTTCGCGTGGGGTTCTACACCTAACCTTCACCTAAATATTGTACCAATAACCTACCTACCCTACACCTACCTATCCTATACTTACCTTACACCTACTTATCCTATACCTTATCTTACTTACTTACTTACTTACTTATCTACCTACCCTACACCTACCTACTTACCATACAAACCTTCTCCTGACAGTAACGAACACAAAAAAAAAAATAATTATGGCAGATTCACAATGCAAACATTTTAGCTTTTAATCGCAGCTTTTTTAATTTTTTGATATCTATTCGCCAATCAGAGGACGTGGATAGCTGTCAGCGTTACGAAAGCAGCGATAAAAATCTAGAATCTTTGTATTGTGAATCTAGCATTACGGTAGATTAACAATGCAACGATTTCACCTTTTTATTGCTGTTTTACCTCGCTGACGGCTATTCAACCAATCAGAGGACGTCAATAGCTGTCAACGTGAAAAAAAGCTGCGACAAAAAAGCTGAAATTGTTGCATTGTGAATTTAGCATTACCCAATTTGGTGCAGTCGTTCGAAAGTTATGTGCGTAAATACATTTCGGCGATTCATTTTTATTTAAGTAAGTATATACAGTAGTAAGTATATAATGTACCTAATAAACGCAATTACAATTACTTATACTTACATGCATTTGTTTTTTCTTCGGTCGACATTTCTCCCCACCTCACAATACCGACTAGTTGTATTGTGACCTCGTCCCATTTGTTTTTTTTTAAAATTGACATCAAAATATTCCTTACATAATTTATTTAAAAGTACTAAGGTCCTAGACAAAGTCACATTTTCAATAACGATAACGAAATTAGATAACACCGAAATGTATGAAACTGACATAAGTTTCGAAATATCACGTAATGGATCGTTTTCGATCGCTAATTGCTAGGCAACGTTAAACTGCGTAACGAAGCTATAAAGAAAACGATCAACACGAACGATATTACCTTACCAATGTGTAGACAAGTGGCACTTTTGACATTCTAAATCGCAAGTTGAATCGTTCATTCGACAACTTAGCGAACGCTTAAGCCCTTTAGAAAAGCAAAACAACATGGCTGTTTGTTAGTCAGCTGTAGGTATTATTTTCATCAATTCATTTCTCGTGTTTTTTTTTTAAATTCATTCATTGCATTTACTAAAGGCTACGCACAATGAGAATGTGTAGTTATGGTCACAAATGAAACAATTACCGGCAAAAAATGGAAAGAGTTACTAAATTCAAATTCAAAATTTTTTAAAATTCTAATTTATTGCTAGAATTTTAAAAAAATATTAAAATATTATAAATTGTTGTACACTTAAATTATTGATAGGTCTTCGCGAATCTGAACGCCCGAAGACCTATCAATTATCTAAGGTTGTACATATTTCCGTTTGAAAGAGCACATTTCAGCGACTTTTCAATGATTTACAGAATATCTATATTTATTAATTGAACATTATAGCGTGTGTAATTGCTCAACTGTGCGAATGTTTGTACTCAGTTGTTTAATATTAAGTATTGTTAGATATGTAGACAAATACTAATATATGAAAATTTACTAAATGTTTCATTTGTCGCTTGGTTGGACTAGGAAACTTACTAACGCGTGTCCAGTGGCAAATTTCAAATTTTGAAGACTCGTAAAAAAAACTACACCTTTAATACAAATTACATTTATTTTAATATTAAGACAACATATGCGGATTTTGTTTTTTGAAAACCACGTTTTCCAAATGGCCACCATCAACCCTGACACACTCTCGAGTCGATCACGCATGTTTTCAAAAACGCATTTACAGAGCGACTTGGGAATCCTGCTGATTTCTGCTCGAATATTTTCTTTAAGCTGTTTCACAGTGTTCGGATTTGTTTTGTAAACGACAGATTTTAAGTATCCCCATAAGAAAAAATCACACGGAGTTAAATCTGGTGACCTAGGCGGCCACGGTATGGTGCCGTTTCGGGCAATGTTTTTTCCAGGAAATAACTGCTGCACTGCATTCATCGACACACCAGCAGTATGAGCTGTAGCCCCGTCCTGGCGGAACCGTGTGTTTCGGTTGAAATATGAAGTATTCTGCAATTATAGTCCAAAAAAAAAATTCTTATCATCTCAGCATATCTCTCCGAATTCACTGTTACAGTTTTACCACGTTAATCTTCAAAGAAATACGGACCTATTATAACAGACGCAGACATTGCACATCAGACTGTAATTTTAGGTTTATGTAAAGGCTCTTGATGCATTTGTCTTGGGTTGGAAACATCCCAATAACAAAAATTTTGCCTATTTATATATCCTCCAATGTGGAAATGGGCTTCGTCACTAAAGATTATGTTATTCATCCGAGTAGCAGTACGAAATTTCAACATTATCATTTCCGCATTAGTTTTCTTAATGCAAATTTAGAATCGTGTAAATCTTGAATAATTTGAATTTTGTACGGATGAAACTCGAGTTTTTTTTCGCATTATAACCTGTAAAGTTGATTTGCTAATTCCCAATGTCGATGAACGTGTACGAAGTGAATAACGACGACTTTCAATTACAGAAGCCATAACATGTTCAAGATTTTCCTCCGTAGTTACCGTTGGTGTTGGTCACGGTCTGGATCTATTTAATGCTGATCCTGTAGCTCTGAACCTTGCTAACTGAATGAGGTTGATCGATGATCAACCTCATTCAGTCTTGGGTCCATCACGTAATCGACGAAAACCGTAACTTCGAAATCTGTCACTGGACACCCTGTATTAAAAAAGTAAAGTAACGTGATGTGACCCTTTCACAAGTTTTTTTACTGGCTTACAATGTTTGTATATTAGTTCTCGCAACTTTTTGTGGCGGGTAAAAGGATTCCATTGCGAGACTTGCATTTTTTAGTTGTTATGTTTTTGGTAGGATCGATTTATCAATTAATAAATCAGTCTTTACATTTATAGAGACGACATTTTAAATATTTCTTATTGGGTGTCATCATTTACCTGTGCTTGTCCTAACTTGATTAGGGTCAGTGGCGTATATAGCACTTTCCTTTCATACTCTTTCAGCCATCATCTTTGTATCTACACGCTCGCAGCCCATGTATTCTGGATGTGTTATTAAAATAAAAAAATATTCGAAATTACATGTTATAATTCTAAAATTCAACCAACTCTTTTATTTTATTAGACCTACTTGAATACATACACTTAACCATTTACTAAATAAATAACAATATTAAACTTTCAATATACTTAAAATACTATCAGTACTATAAATAAATCCAATTAGTACTAAAAATTCTTTAAATCAGTTTAAAATAAAGTATTTCTAACATTATCTTAATTCTTAAACTAATTTTTACGAACGAATTTCAATAGTAGTCGATATCTAAGCGTGAGGTCGATTGGATTTTTTCATTTGAAATTTCTCAATAGCAGCTTGGAGTTTGAATAAAAAAATCTAATAAGTACTAAATTTAAAAAATTTTAAGCAGTTGAAAATACAGTATTTCTAACATTATGTTAAACTCGTTTTTACGGACGAATTTCCATAGTAGCCGATATTTAAGCGTGAGGTCACGACTTCGATCCCGGGTTCTCAGTATGTGTGCGGATAATGGCAATAGGCTCACCCATTGTTACATGGGACTTGTAACATAATTGGCGAAATGTGGGTGTACAGTACAACAATTCCTAACATTCCGTGGAATACAGGCGTGATGAATTTCGTACCAATGGAGTATGATTTAATTGCTCTGTACTGTCTTTACTCCGATAGTAGTCAAACCATGATTGTTTAATGTATGCAAACATGCGTAACACTTGATTACGCTCAAGGTCAACCTTTATCCTACGAGTCTCCAGATCATACAGCTGCCTGTTTCGTTTCTACTGCCGAAGACGTAGATGTTCAATGGATATGAACTCGCTCGTCGCTCTATCGAATGATGAGAGTGTACGCCTCTGGGGTGTCCTTAGTGTCCTTCGTGCAGGGGAAGCCGTTACCCCAGATCTCGGGGTTGATGGTAACCGTCGCCTGCTGGTTGACGGAGGGTAGAAGGTGCAGGTTACACCCTTGAACTCCTCGCAGATTGATCGTATAATGTTGATGACTGTGTGATGGTGTTTGTGTGCGGTGGTTGCCAGCTAGTAGATGGCGTATGAGTAGCAGGCGCGGGTGGCTTATTGCCACAGATTCTGTAAAAAATGAAGTTAAAAAAGAATTAGTCAATAAAGTATTTATAAATACTTTGTTGCGATTGCAAAATTAATTGCATCTTGTTGGTGTGTGGCCAGTGGTGGACTCAGGCCCTGTTTTGGCGATGGGATGAGTTGTGATAGTCCCTGAAAAAAAATTACATTAAATCTTCATTTAAGTTGTACCTAACCATAACATATCATATAAAAAACATATAGTGATATTATTCATTTAGTGATATTAGTAGGTAGGTACACGTTTTTAAATATTCAAGTGATCACCTAACCCTGAATTTTAAATGAAGTAGTGCAAAATTTACGAAGCCTTGTTTCTAAATACTGGATTGGCCCTCCACAGTTAAATTTCCGACAAGTACCTACACCCTATTGAAAAAGTCGTGAGGTTTTGGCGAATACTCGGCCCACCACCGGTACCAATTGCATGATGCCTTATTAGCGATGTTTTTTTTTTATTTTGACTTCCAGTCTGTCCAAACCTTCGAAATAAATTAAGCAAAATGTAGGAAAGTTAGGAATGAGTAATAATGTATAATAAATAATAGGTGGTTAACATAGACAAAATAAAGCATAAAATGATTATGACCATATATAGCTGTGCAATTGTTACCCTTTTCCATTTGTCTGCCGATTTATTTACTCCACCACCGATTGAGTTCAATATTGTTGTCAACGCGCACCACAGCCGCTCGGATTTCAAGCGCCCTTGAGGCCCACTTCGGGAATTTGATAGATGGCCGTGACTGCAATTGAACAAAGAATATATAAGCAACTGATTGTTAGGATCACGTCATTGTTTACATGGATCATTCTCAAGTCATTTGAATTTAATCAGGTTCATGGTTCAGGTGAATAATTCCTAACCTTTCCATGAACTTTTCAAACGGGTTGAAAATTGTTCACCACTAGCTCGCACTCGTGGTTCCATTGTAATTATCCTTAAAAATTAAAAGAAAAACGAGTCAGTTCCCCCCTTGTTTACCATTATAAATATGTAATATACATGATATCCAAAAAACTTGTTTAATTTTGGCACTCACAATTAATTGACGAAGTTAGGGAACTTACCTTTTAATTATTTAGTTAATTTCACCAAGCAAACTTTACTTTCATATGTCTTAATAAGATATCAAGTATTTTTTGTTTATATTTAGCGCGCCCGATCGACACAATTGACGTTTTGAATTTGACGTTTCATTTCGAGACCATAGCCAAGAAGTTGACTTTGGTAGAATGAACGCTTCGACTTAGCGTTATGTCACCTTGTCTACCACTTTAAGTTCGATATAGTTAAGTCGAAATAGATTTCAGAAATGGATTAGACACGGAGCGAATGCCACTTGTCTAGGCCCTCAGGTCTCGCTGTATCATCGCGATGTGTTTATTCTCTGAACGCCCGGACGAGACTAGAAAAGGCGGAGTATGTCGCCAGACTGTTATTCTATTGATTTTTTTTTGCGCCCGAAGCAAATATGGGCAACCCTCCGGAAAGCGGGGGGAGGGAGGCGGTGAATGCTCATAGCATACCACGCAGCCGGTAGCGTGGTTATGTGGAGACTTTTACCCACTAAACACCGCCTTTTTAGGAATTGGCTTAACGATCTGACTAGAGATCTCTAAGCCGTATACAAACGCGACTCTCCTTGGCAGAAAGGAGGGCGCAATTATTCTATTGACAACATTTTTGGATATGATTATTCGTATTATCAAAAATATTTAATTTCGAGTTTATATAATATCAAGGTATTTAGTATGACAACAATTAGCACTATAGACTCAACTATTGACAATATTTTTTTTCTTATTCTTAATTTTATTTCAAAGCACCATTATTGAATTAGTAATGCGTAGACTATATTGTAAAGTATTTGCACACCTCATAAGGTAATAATACAGTGTACATATTCTAATTTTTTTGTAACAACTCTTATACCTGTATTATGTAAAATAAATGAATTTGATTTGATTTGATTGATGTGCGCGCCCTCATATATACAAAAGGAAAGCCGACAGTCGTTAGTCAGACTTGTCGCCAAACAGTTCATGTAGGCATTAAAAAATTTTGCCTGTCTGTCTTAAAACTGTCGTATCTCAAGTTTGCGCTCAGCCTTAGCTGTTAAACAAAAAGACAGTGACAACCTACCTGTCCTACTATTGTGTCACAATTCTTCAAAATTCAGTCTTCTACTACAACAAGGGGCATTTTCGTTGTGTCGTCACTTGATTTAACTACTAATAACGATTCTTTTTATCGAAGTGGCATTCCACGCGCTCACAGAGAATGAACTATTTCATGCAAAAGCCAATCCATGAATGTACACACCATCTTTTTCTTCTTCTTTTATCCTCAAAAATCGTCATTTTTTATAATTTCTGTTTTAGTGGCTTGTTTTCACCACTCCACACAGCAAACAAGCACTTCTTCACGTTTTACGTGGATCTACCTTTGAATCTGATGGTACCAATTATTGTTTTGTTAACTTCAATCAGTTCACTTTTTTTATTGTACCTGAAGATTTTTTCGTGGACGATTTCCTAACATCACACGATGATCCGAAAAAGTTAATCGACATCTGTAAAAAAACGTCATACATTTTGAGTAAATACGGCTATCCATTGCGCAAGTGGACATTCAATTGTGACGAGACTGTGGAGGCACAATCTAAAGATTTAGCTATAGGCGAACATACGCAAACAAAAACACTCGGGTTAGGTTGGCATAATAAACGTAATGAGTTTCATTACACAACAAAATTAAACACATTTCATAATTCAAAAATCGGTATTTCCATACCTGTATCTTGTTTTCCCTTATACATTCTTCTAGATCCTTTTTGAATACCAGTAAAGGACATTTCACTTCGACTACTGTGTCTTGGCTATCAAACCATCGGGAGTTGCTAAAATAAACGGAAATTCGTCCACGAACAACCCGCAAGGCTCAATGGTGACATTTTCATGAATAGCCAATTGCTGTAAAGCGAGATGTTCTTTTTCTACTATTCCGAAATTCGATGCTGTTAGCATATTTCAGTAGTTAGTTCTACCCAGTCATCGCTATCTCTCTGATTTATAGTAGATACTTGTTTTGTTTATTTTTGTCCGAAGTTAGTTGCCTTAGATTTTGAAGAAATGGTTCTTTAGCGGCATTTAATTTATCCAGTGTCAAATCTGAAGTAGTACTCTAAGCCCCATAATCATGTTGAAGAATTTTTTATGAGGTTTTGTGACGGTTAAGTATTACCCGCCAAGATTTTTGCATATGTAGCTGTCAGAAATTAACCTGCCATAAATAACATTATATATCGATGCAGATGTTTCAAATTCTTGGAAAATTATTTCAGACTCCATTCCGCTAGATGACCCCGTGTAGTTTTTGAAGCAAACGTGTTCTGGTGCAGCAATGTGTTTTTCTCTGCACAATCAGACTACAAGGCAGTATTTGATTTTAATGCCTAAAAATCACACTTCACCATATCTGCGACCTACAATTGCTGCAACGCCGGACAATGCCTTGTAATGATTGACATAGAATCGCGATGACCAACAGGCATCGTCATATACGTCTATTAAAGAAATGCCATCTTTGCGCAATGTTCCTTTAGCTACCTCTGCATCATGCTCACGTATAGCTGCTGCCGCCATGGACTCGACAGATGTCTCCCATTTTTCATAAACTTTGTTTTGAACTTGAACATAAGTTGTTTTCGTGAATATGGATACGTCCATATATACTGCAATTTCTTAAAATTGATAAAAACGACGACGAACGATACCAGCAGAAGTAATTCCTGTTACGACACCCATTGACATTATGTGTAATTGATAAATTCTAGCTTGTGACAATAAAGTTGTTTCTACACATATTGCATCTAAACTTAAATTTGGAGATCAAGCCAATCCTTTTTTTTTGCTAGTAGTGACATACTGTGTAGATCGGAGCAAAAGTTAATTTTTTATCTATGGTAACCGCGGTTAACTATGACATCTGGACGTTGAACATCTCAGTTCCCCCCCCCCCGTGACCATGGGTGCTGTAAAGTGCTCGAAACGTCTGGTATTTAAAAAGTTAAATATACGCGATAAAATCCGTAAAAACTGGTATTTAAATGTGTATTGTTCGCGTAAATATAAGATATTACAATTGAACAAAGAACTATGGCTCGATATAATTCGCAGCTGCTGGAAAAATGCATTATGTCAACGACTCTTCGATGAACTGGTGGGTATATATTCTCGAGATTCGGTCGATAATTCAACCAATAGCACATCGTCAGTGATTTCTCTGTAATAAAAAAAAACTGCCATTTTATTTTTATATAATTACAAAACAAAAAAATCTAACTCATGGCAATTACGCTTTGTTTGTGATGTCCCAGGGTTTTAGTGCTTAGAATCTTTTTGTAGTCTTAAATTTGAAACAAATAAGTTTTTAATTAAAATTCATGGTTATTTTTATATCACGTGTTTTTTTTTTTGAGAAAATGAATTTCAACAATGTGCATTTTGAGTAATTTGCATTTGCCATTTAGAAAAATTTGTATGCCAATTTTTTCAATTTATATTGTGGCCATTTTGCTAATTTATCATTTGCGCCTAAGCCCACTTAGTCATTTACGCCTAAGCATTTGCATTTGCGCCTAATCCCACTTAGATCGAAGTGGTTTGTACGACAAAACGCTAATTTCATGTCCCAATATTTAATACCTAAATTGTCAAAAAAAAAAACACTTGCAATTTTACATCATGCATTTATTATAGTAGGTACACATTAATAGTGGACCTCGTTTTTTTTGCCTGAATGTCCTTAACACTGCTACTAGTGCTGGGTTTTTCTCTTATTACAGAGCTCAGATGCATTACCAACTTTTCCCAATACCTCCCTCAGTTCGAGCCTGTATTGACATAATTTTAAAATCAATGGGTTTGCTTCAGTCATTTTCAATTCTTTGTATGTCAGCCATGCATTTATTACAGTCATATCCAATAAGTGGTAAAAGATATGGAGATACAAATTTCGACTTTTCACAGAAATTCGATATTTTCCTATGAAGCTAGCAATTAACGAGATCAACTCCGCCCATATGGGCATTATACTCTTTGATTACGTAAGGGCAATTAATTTAGATTTTTTCCTTTTTTGCTTTATCATACCTGTCTACTTCGGTTACAGATTCTGCTGTGTAGTGTGTGCTTATATATAAGTGTTTATGTCAAATTATCTCAATCTTATCTCAAATTTTGTATGAAGTTATATTTAAAAAAAATTATGTGTAATTCATAAAATATTATTTATTACTAAGTAGGTCGTTGTCGTATAAGAGTTCTACTAATAAAGAATAATAACCATAAAATATACATGTACATAATACAGCATATCCTTAGTAGGGTACACATCGTAATTAACCTGTAGACTCGATTAGCATACACATGTGTACCAAACATAAACATCGAACGGAAAGGGAAACTGACTAAAAAATGCTATTCTATTATAAAGTTTGTATGTCGTAGGCCTAAGAGAGTTTTCAATAGTAATGTTTCATAACAGAGTTAAAATTCGACTGAAAAAATATGATTCCATTTTGTAGTAAAAATTGCAAGAATGTATTTAAAATATGTGAGGAATGAAAGGAAGAGATGTTTAAAAATGGGAATACGAATGATTGAGTGGTTAAGTTTCGTCATTATTGGACTGATCACCCAAATATTTGATGATGCTTAAACTAGTAATTATCATGTATTGAAGCCGTTAGGAGCAAGATTTATGCATGGAAAGGATTAAATATAAAAGAAAATAATTGACTTTAATAAATGAGTAATGGAGAGATACGGGAACGTCCATCACTGGTATAACGTAGAGTCCTCAAACAGGGTATGTTTACGTGATTGGATGATAAAATTGGGTATAACGGGTACTAGGGAACAGTACTTTCAGTACAAGTGATGTACACGAACTTATATTAATACTGTTAGGCCGCGTTCAGATGACACGCGTCGACCACGCGCAGGACCCGCACACGCGTTGTGCCCGCATTACACCTGCGCTGGCCACGCGCACGCCTCGCGCACATCCCGCGCACGCATAAACTACTAGTGACTGGACTACTTTGTTCAGTAGACGTAGTGGCTTCCAGGTGTCACAACGTGAGAACGTTTGAAATAAAATGGATTTGACTAAGTCAAACAAAGTTCTAATTATATACTATATGTATAAACATTGGAAGAAAGAAAAAGACAGTAAGATTAATTCCACACGAAGATATTGGATTCACCTTATATTAACTCGCAGAGAGAAGCATGGCGAATTTCATGTCCTTTTTGCGGAATTACGCAATTATGATGACGGATTTTATGGCTATCTTCGAATGACTAAAAGGACTTTTGATAAATTACTGTCTGTTTTAAATATTAAACTGGAGCATCAGCACACAGTTATGCGAGATAGTATTTCTTCTGCCGAAAGACTGGTTGTAACTTTGAGGTAAGTAGTCATGATTTCGCTTAAAATTTTTGCGTGAGCGTATAGTTTGAAATATTTTTGTATTTCTAAAAGGTTTATAATTTATATAAACAAGCACAAACATATAGAATAAAGCACATGACCTTTTTGAATAAATTATTTCAAACTATAGTACTATGACTCCTTTTTTGAACGTGACCGACGTGATATATAATAAAACATTTTTTTGTTTTAATAATTTTTTTAATTTCAGAAAATGTAAGGTAAAGTAATTACACTAATCAAATACTATCATTATCTTGAATCATAGCGGTAGATGTCGGAGTAGAAAAATAATAAAATTAATTATTCAGCGTCGCAAAGTCGAGGTCGTCACTCATACTGGATTGCACACTGGGTTGACTTTGACCAACTCGAGTGTAAGAGTCAAATTATAGTTCAGAACTATAAGTAGTAAGTCTAGATTGGCTTCTCACGTTAGAAGGTCCAGGTGCAGTAAAATATCCATAAGCTTCAGTATCATAGGTTGGCTGAAGTTGGATGGATTCTTGCAGGTGTATACTTTGAGATTCTGGTGTTGCTATTTATATTTCTTTGTTTAAAATTCCGTAATATTGAAATAACTTGATATTGAAATTCGACAACTTCATCATCACTGAACTTCACTATTGTTGGAGCAATACTCTTGAAAAATGACATAATTCTGCTGTCATCGGTTTTCTTTTCTTCTTTTTGCATAGAATCGATAAATTGAATCATTCTTCTATCTACTGCACTCAAATCTTTTTCTTTATGAACTTGTTCTTTCTTCCTTTTTCTGATCAGTGTATCATGGCTGTCGTCACTTTCAGTGTTAAAGGTTGGTTGCATATTTGACTCAGTATCCCTATGTTGGGCTATTTTTGACAAAAATTTCATGTTGTCATAGTACGTGTACTTATGAACTATTGGATTAGCTCCCGATCCCGACTTGCTCGCGCTTAATTTTCTATGACATTTCATCCATTCGTCTCTCATCGATTTCCACTTTTTCACAACCAGTTTTCCTGTAAATAAGTAAAACAGATCTTGAAAGAGGTAGTGCCACGCTGCATGCATGCATGTAGCCGAATTGGCCCGGCATGACCGGGGAAGTACCTCTCGCTTACACGATACCGGCGTAAAGTGGCAGCTGAGCTGTCGCGTTTCGTGCGTTGTGTAAGTATCCGGTGGCCCTTGGGGTGGGGAGGGGAAAGGAGGGCAACGTATCTGTATAACATCCAGACAGATGTCTATGGGCGTCGGTAGTCATGAAAATGGCTGCGACTGCTCGTTTGCCCCCTTATAATATAAAAAAAAAAATTAAATATTTTATTATAATAACAACTGATGACCTCCTTAGTCCAACGGCTTACACGTTGGACTTGTAATCTCGAGGTCGTGGGCTCGATTCCCACGGAAGACAAGCATTTATGTGACGAACGTAGGTGCTTGTTTTCGGCCTGGGTGTTAGTTTGTTTTTTTTAAATATATACTTATGATACATAAGTATATATTTTAAAAAAAGTATATATAATTGTATTTATATCCGTTGTCAAGACCCGTAACACAAGCTGCTATAGTATGCTTACTATGGGCTAGATGGCGCTGTGTTTATTGTCTGTGAAATTTATTTATTTAACTTGCCATTCATGCCAGGGGGGTATTCAGGCAATGATGTTGTGAAAGTTTTCGGACATAATAATATATCCTTTACACCCTTTATATCCTTTGCTTTACACCCTGTATAGCTTGATTATTAATTATTTTATTTTATTTTTCAGGTATTTAGCAACTGGCCACACTTTCGCTGATCTACGATACAGATTGTGAAACGTAAAAAGTACTTTAAGTTCTATTGTCAGAGATGTTTGCCAAGGTATCTGGGAAGAATTGTCAGAAACATATATGAAAGTACCAACTGAAAATGAGTGGTATGAAATTGCTCGCAACTTCTGTTTAAAAGCCAATTTTCCTCATTGCCTAGGTGCTGTTGATGGCAAGCACATAAGAGTTGTAAAGCCCAACAGAAGTGGATTGATGTTTTTAAATTACAAACATTAATTTTCAATTGTTTTAATGGCGGTAGTTGACACTAATTATAATTATATTTTCATTGAAATGTTTTCAAGGAGACTACTTTTTGGAAAAGCTTAGTGAACAAGACGTTAAATTTGCCAACCTCTGCACAACTGGAAGGATCAAATGTCGATCTACCCTACATTTTTGTTGGGGACGAGGCTTTTGCGTTGCACGAAAACTTACTTCGCCCATTCAGTGGTCAACAGCTGGATGCGACTAAATCGGTCTTTAATTACCGTTTGACCCGGGCAAGGCGATACGTAGAATGTGCATTTGGCATTATGGCTAATAAATGGCGAATTCTCCATCGTCCTCCAGATGTGTCACTTGATTTAGCAGTAAAAATCATAGACATGTTGTTTACTACAAAATTTTATACATAAAAAAAGAGGGTATGCCTGAAGAATTAATCATCAATCTGGGTCCTGAAATATCGGCTTTACTAAGGTCGCAATCAATACAACATATGATACCAGCAAGTACAGTTCGTAATCATTTTGCGGAATACTTTATGTCTGAGCAGGGAAGAGTACCATGGCAAAATAAATATTGTTAGTTTAAATGATAAAATACAATTTAATAAAAATATGCTAACATACATACCGTATTTATTTTTTTCCACATCAGGCAGCGTTTCAAAATCCTCATTGATCAATGTACATATGTCACGCCAAGCCTGTAGAGTTTTTCTTTTGTCTTTATAACTTTCGAGGGTTTTATCCCACAGCACATCCCTTTCCTCCACCAAAGAAATGAATATTTCTTTATCGATATTATTCATCATTTTATTTATTTAAAAAAAACACGACTCAAATAAAATCAACAAATTTCAAAGCGAGTTTGACGCGGGTGCGAGGAGCGCGTGGCGTGGGCGGGGCGGGCGCGTGGCGTCTGAACACGGCCTTAGCGACCAGAGAAGTCTTAAATTTGTTACCCTTAATAATGGTACGTAGAGGTTATATCCTTCATTGGATCATGGTGTGAACTTAGTTTTCCTTAGTATGTTATGAAAATTTAATATAATACCCAAATAAATGGGGGGCCCATATTTGTAAAGTACCCGCGTGATAAATATCACGAAGTAAAATATAAATGAAATGAATTAATACTCCGATTTCCGATATCTAATAAATATATAAGTATATAAGTGACGGTGGATGGTGGACGGTGGACGGTTGTAGGAGTGTTGCGCTGGTTAAGGTTGATAATTCATAATCTTGACAGTGAAACGCGTCTTGCATTGAACACCTTTATTGAGAAATATGATGGAACACGAGATTTTAATTATTGCAGACAATACCAATTAGCACACACTGTCAATAGAACAGTAGTGAGAGAGTAATAAGTAATAATTAATGGCGGCCGGTAGCCTTAATTTTTTATTTTTTAAATTTTTATTGTTGTTGTTGCCAACATGCTGGGGTCACAGCCTTGAAACAAGACTTCTGAGTCTTCTCTTATATTTATTATTATTTAAATGCCCTATTCAAGCAAACCAGCATATTGCCATCATTTAACATTTTCAAAAGGCAAGTTACTAAGACATTTTATTCTGACACCCTATATACTTAAGTTACATAAATAAATTATTCTTAAGATAAGTATTCTAAAGATAATTAATTATAGCTAGGATTTGTATAGTTATGCTATAACACATGTGTTTATTTTATTCTAAAGGAAGTATAGCTATGCTGCTCAATGAACGCTTATATATTTTTTTACTAGGTGTCACAACATCTACCACACGAATTTTGTGGTCTTTCCCAGGATATACCTTTATAATTCTGGCCATTGGCCATGACAGAGACGGGGAGTTTGGCTGTCGAAGTATCACTAAGGCTCCTACTTTTACATTGGGCAAACTGTCACGCCATTTAGGGCGAGACTGCAAAATATTTAAATAATAATGGTGCCATATTTTTCAAAAATGGCCCTTAACCTTGTTACAAATTTCCCAGAATTTTTCCTAGCATTAGGTATGTCCACAACATTTCTTTCAGGGAAAGAGGTTAATGCAGTACCAATAAAAAAAGGGCCTGGTGTAATAAAGCTAAAGTCATTTACATCATCAACTGTTACAACAGTGGTCTAGAATTGAGAACAGCTTCTATTTGACACAAAATTGTATTTAGCTGTTCATAAGTTAATACATATCCTTGTATGATACGTTTTAAATGAAATTTCATACTTTTGACTGCTGCCTCCGCAAGTCCAGCAAACACGGGCGAGTAACTGGGCACAAAGTGAAAATTTATACCTTGTTGTGCCGCATAATTTTGGACTTGTGGTTGGTGCACTTGTGACGACTGCAACTTATATAAGTGAACCAATTCATTCCTTGCCCCTCTGAAAGAGCGTCCATTATCACAAAACACATCTGTAGGCAATCACCTTCGCGCGATTAACCGTTTAAAGCAAGCAAGAAAACAATCAGTGGTTAAATCTGATGCGAGCTCGAGATGTATGGCTTTAGTTACAAAGCAGACAAACACGCAGATGTAACCCTTTGTATTTAAAGCACGTCGTAGTCGAGAATTTTTTACTTGTACTGGTCCCGTGAAATCAATTCCTATTTTCTGGAATGCTCTACAAGCTGTTACTCTTTCAGGTGGCAAGGAACCCATCAGCTGTTTGGCACAATCGTTTTTTATTCTATAACAAATTAAACAATTATGAATTTGCTTTTTCACATATCTATAACCATTAACAATCCAGTATCTCTGGTTTAAACTTGATAATAATAATTTTGGTGCAGCGTGTAACAATCTTTTATGTTCATGGCTAATAATTAAGTCAGTGATGCGTGAATTTCTAGGTAGAATGATAGGGTGTTTTCTATCAAAAGATACATCAGAGTTTTCTATCCTGCCACCTACTCTTAAGATGTGCTCTTTGTCTAGAAAGGGGTGAAGTAGTTGTAAAAAGCCGTTTACATTTTCGTTATTCAATTTTAAGGTTTTGGTTTCTTCTTTGAAATGAATGCTCTGCTCACTTGTACAATTTTGCGTAAAGCATATTGCAGCTCAAAAGAAGATAATGAAGTACTCGACCTACTTCATTAAGTAACTTAAGATTGAGGAAATATCTGAATATATATGCTAGAACACGTGTCATTTTATTGAGATCCGAAAACCTATCGAGAAAAGTATAAAAATCGTCCTTATTTTGCGTAAGGAGGGAAACCTTGGCCGTGAAGTTTACATCATCCTTTTTCACCTCAGGTAAGTCTGCCGGTGGTGGTGGTAGAGGTTTTATTAAAAACATACTCACCGTTTTGTAGGTAGAGCGGACCTCGCCACCACAGCTCACAGTTTACCAGCTCGTCTGGGTCTTTCCCTCTGCTTACGAGGTCAGCTGGATTGTCAGTGGTATGTACATATAGCCAGCGCCACCTCGCTGTCAGATCTCGAATCAACCGTACACTATTTGCAACGTAAGCGCCAATTTTCAATGTTTCTGTAGCGAACCTAGCAAGTGCGATTTGCGAATCGGAAAATAAATAGGTTTTCTGTATATCAACTTTTAGAGCGAGTGTCTTATGAACTCGGTTGATTAGTTTTGTTAGTAATACCATAGCATTTAATTCCAATCACGGTATTGTCAATGACTTGTTTTTACAGGGGTTGACTCGAGACTTGGAGCAGAGCAAAAAAAGTGAAACTTTACCTGATTTTTGACCACTCGCAAGTATATACAGCAACCATGGCCCGTAGTGATAGAGGCATCGGCAAAACCTATGAGTTGAACTGCTGCTGTATCCTCTGGAATCTTTATATTTCTATGAATGTTTATTGGTTTCATTTCGGATATTTTTTGCGAAAGAAAGCCACTCCTTTTTTTTCCATAATTTTTGCACAAAAGCCTTGGCCCTTAGTATTGTGGGGGACACCAAGCCCAATGGATCAAACAGCTTAGAAATATAGCTCAAGATGTTCATTTTAGTAGGTTGTTTTTCGTTAAATTGCTCTGGACAAGAAAAAACAAAACAATCTTTTGAAACATTGTGTGTAAGCCCTAATGTTTTCATACAAATATTATTTTTTTGCAATTCTAAGTTGTCAAACTGTTGTTTGTCTGGTGAGATATCACTCAAGACTTGCTCGCAGTTTGAAGCCCATTTATGGGTATAAAAGCTCCCTTTACTTAGTAATTCACAAAGCTGCCGTTTAGCGTCAAGAACAACATTTAAATCCGAGTGTGAGTAACAAGCGTCATCCACGTAAGTACTATACTTTAATATATAGGAAGCAAGTGGGTAATCACTTTTGATATTTTGTAGCAAGCTCATGTAAACAACGTGTAGCAAGAAAACTTTTTTGACCATAGGTAACAGTATCTAACTGTATACATTTAATCGATTCAGTAGGGTTACTTCTCCACAATATATTCTGCAAGCAAGCACGCTTTGGGTTAATGTCAATGCAACGAAACTTTCGCCGTATATCAGTGGAGAAGGTGTAGTCACCTAAGCGAAACAAAAGCATGATGTCAAAAAGTTCTTGTTGGACTGGAGAACCATTAAGCAAAATATCATTAGGTGACAATTTTTTATCTGGCTGCATGGATGCATCGAAAACCACACGTGTTTTTGTGCTTTTACTATTCTCATTAACAACAGCATGATGCGGCATGAAATAAAAAAAAAATCGAATGAATTGAAATCAATATAGTGTCCGTGCCCCAATTCTACATATTCATTTATGAATATTTTATACTCGGAAGTTAAATTAATATTACTGTGTAATTTCTTTTCCAAGTTTAAAAAGCTATAACATGCAAACTCAAATGAATTTCCAAGAGCATCATTAATTTTATCTAAAGGTAATTTTAATGGAAGGTCGACTTGAAACTTATTATTTTTATGAATTTTTGTATTTTGAAAAATAGTTTCACATAATTCTTGCTCTGGAAAATGTTCAATAAACCTTTCTGGGACACTTTCTGCTTGCCAGAAACGCTGTATAGATTCATTAATATCAGAGTTGCAATTAATACATAATAAAGACACCTTACTTGTATTATTAAAAATGTTGTTCCTTGGCAAGGCACCCCCTATTACATGCCCAAATTTAGTATTAATGAAGCGTGGCTGCTGAGCCTCATGCTCAGTATGCCTTGAAGCAGGTTGCTGAAGAGCTGGCTGTTGCTCTGGGAGCAGCACCTGGAAAAATATGTCGGCTCCAATTAGCATATTTATTTCTGATGGCATGTGAAAATCTGAATCTGCTAAATTTAGTTCTGGAGGGATAATGATGGCTGCCAAGTCAATTTTGTATTGTGACGGTTTATTGTAGGGTGAAGTAAGCGAGAAAACCTCGATGAGGACAGAATATTTTGCAACATTATTTGTGTTGCTGACCCCTACTATATTTGTATTATTTTTATTTGGAGTGCATCTATAACTTTTTTAGTTACTAAGTATACCTGAGACGCTGAATCCAAAATCGCCTTGATGTGCACTTCTCTTCCGCTCTGAGAATAAAGTTTTAGTTTCACAATGGGCAACAAGACTCTATTGCTGTCAATATTAGAAATTAAAGTGACAGGTTGCTTGTGAGAAAGTTCATCGTGAAGTAATGTATTGTGATTCTGTTGCAAATGTTGCACCGGAAATGATATTTACATTTACATTATGTATAGTATAGTATAGTGATCATTCATACATACATTGCATAATTTACTTTCCTTGCTCAAATTTATTCTGTCTGCAGAGGACAACAGTTTAAAGCTTTTACAATTGAATAATTTGTGGTCATTAGACTTACAATAAGCACATGAAAGAGCTGCAGGTGTAGCGACATTCACCACCGGCTTGTAGTGAGTCTTGGTGGCAGTAGTAGGTTCTGCATTCTCCAGGGCCAAGGCTCGCTTCTCCAGGAACAGCAGGAACTTCCTTATGAACCTTAATAGTAGGATCGGACTCATTGCCACGCTCCAATTGGTAAGCTCGTGATGTGTATCTAATTTACGATATAAAATAGTTAGAATCACAGGATCCCATGTTTCAGTGTTCACATCTAAATTTTTTAAAGCAGCTGAGCATTGTCTGACATGAGAAACAAAATCACGCAAGTTACTTGGGGTTAATCTGAGCAGAGCATTCATATCTAACAATGAATTAATGTGTTCATTTACAATTTTGAACCTATGATTGTACCTATCATTTAACATTCTAAGTGCTTCATCATAGCTTTGAGGGCTCAGGGGTAGATTCTTTATTAGATCAAATGGCTCCTTTTGTAAAAACGAACGAAGATAATCGATCTATCCTTGTGGACGATAGCAGTAAAAAGGTTTATAAAAGGGATAAAATCGCTATATTTACCTGTGAATGTTGGGATATGAATAGTAGGTAACTTTGTTTTATAAACTGTATTAGCCTCTGCATTTGGCGTTGACTTGCCTTTTATGGCTTCGTTAAGCACGGTTAATATGTGAAAATACTTGGATTCACAATCGGCGACATCTTCAGAGTCATTTTCATCATAAAAAAGAATCTCCTTATTATATGATTCATACTCGGTAAACAATTCGGTGATACGTGCTCTTTTAGATTGTAAGATTGATAAAGTGCTAAGCTCGACGTCCTGTACATTAGATACGAAGGAATATAAGCGCGTAATGGAGGCTTTCGTATAGCCTCTTGAGGCACGCAATTGTTTTAACTTAACGGCTTTTTCATCGTCGTTGCTCATTATGCTTACAATACTAGTGTACCACTTTGTAAATACAATTACAATACTTAAAAACTAGATGCACCGTGAAACAATCGAGTAATATGTTGAAAAATTATTCTACAATTAATTACAGAGAGAACTCGTAACACAAATGAATCGCTAATTACAAAAAGGACACATGTCCTTACTTGTAAAATGTTCAAGAGAGACAAAAAACTATTTTACTTTATAATTAATAAAAATAAAACATATTTTATTTTTAGGAACATTTATATTGGTATTTTCTATGAGAATAAATGAAGTTTTCTTTTCAAATTAATTTAGTTTATTGTTAAATTGCAAAAAGAAAACATGGACATGTTTCCTTTTTGCTGTTACCATTGGACATGAGTCCTTTATGCAGAAAAAGCATTATAATTTCATACAAAATTTTATAGAAAATTAAACAAAGAATAATTCAAATAATGTTTATTTACTAAACTTGTTTAAGCTGAGCTGTGAACTTACATGAGTATACAAATTAATTATGCACTCTACTATCCCTTTCTGTACGATTTTCAGTTGGCCATTCGTAAAGTTCATTCCAAAAAGTGTTATATGTTGAAAGAATGTAAGGCTTAAGTTTTTTTTAAATCTACCATTTTACATTCTAACAGAGGTATTTATTCTGATAAAGTTTTTCTGATGGCAAGTGTAATGGAGTTATGGTGGGTTTTCTCAAATGAAAATAATGTGATAATAGGCCACCAATAAATTCTTTAGTTTAGTAGTAAAACTTTTGGCTCCTTTTTCATTAAATTCGAAATAATGGTAATTTGATATTGTCAATGGAACTGAGGATGAGCCACCTCGAGCTTCAGATTTTTTTATTTTTATAATAAAAGTTAGGGTACCAGTTTTGGACATCATAAATAATTGAAGAATCTGCTAGAAACACAGTAAACTTATCTTGAATATTGGAAGACTTCATTATTACTTCATCCACATACTGCTCTACTGTGTAAAGTCTGTCAAATTCTTTTAATTTTCTTTTAATGAGACCAAATGATCGGTCACATGGCAAAAATGAGTGGCCACGTTGAGGAAAATGCAGCTTAATTTTTTTTAAATAAACCAAGTTCTATCAAACTCATCAGCATTCTTATAAGAGCATGGTTTTTGTTTTGGCCCCAGCAATTGTCACAAAAAATGTGCACTTCTTCTACTTCAGGGTCTAAAAAATTGTTAAAGTAATGTAATAGAAATGAAGAGACATCATCAGGTGTTTTCCTTGCCATTCCTTCATGAAATACATAGCAAGTTACCTTGTCATTTCCTGTATTATAAACCCCAAAGGTGTTCACACCGAGCTGACGGTAATAATATACTTCTTGCACAGGTATCTTAGGCAAGTCTAGCACAGCCATAAAATCAAAACAAAGTGCAGCTATTTTTTTTATTTTGTTTGGCTAATTTGGAACTGTTATCCATAGTTGAATAGAATTTTTTACTTCTATTTTTATGAACTAAAAGTTCTGCTACTGAAACTCGTTTAGCCACATCATTCAAAGAAACACTTTTAATTTTTGCGTTTAATTCTTCACACTTTGAGCAAGTATCTTATGCAGATTTTCCGAATGTTAGACAGAAATTTCTTTTGAAATACTGCCAATAGAATGTGTAAAGCACTTTGGCTTTCAGGTCAGGGTACTTTTCAATAAATAATCTGTACATATTTTTAATATTTAGATTAGCACTGAGATAAAAGTATGATTGTGTTGTGTAGTGTGATTCGCGAATTGAAAAAGATTTAATATGCCCATCTATTTTTGTATGATATCAGAGGGCATGGCATTGACACTGCTTTTCTTGCCTCGACCATCTACAAGCACAACATTTTTTTTTAATAAATTTGAAATTCTTCTTGCCCTTTTGCTTGTAATGTTGTGAACATTGATGAATGCGTTTTTACAAACTTGCGTACGTATCGCGCCAAGCAACAAGAAATATTTGAAATTCTTTGATTTTGGTTTCCGATCACATTCCAGTGTATCAGCACGAGCTCGTGATCTTGAAATTGATGCAATTTCTATCATTTTTTGCAAGTGAAGGTCTTGTTCATCCAACGTCAAGTCCATAAAACATGAGAAGGACATCATCTAACAGTTCTGGAGGATTTATTTTTGCTAAACATTTGCCCTTGCACCTGGAAAATAAAAATTTATTTTATAATACAATATGAAAAAATACCATAGTGACAGGAATATAAAAAGTATTATAAAGATTTTTGGCGGGCACGCATTTGCCGGCCTAATTTATGTGACTTTCGCCCAAAATTTTTGCCTTCTTTATTACATTTCTTTTGTAATTTTCGTGGTTTGAAATGTTTTTTTCTTTTGCGGCTATTTTCGTCCATTATATCAAGTGTAATTCACAAAATATAAGTATTTTATCACGTTAGAAAACACCACACTCACTGACCTCACATCACAGAGTACCTTTGTATATCCTCACATCGATTTTGACATTGACAGTTGTGATGATTGATAGGTTAGTATTGCCATACAATTTTTGTAAAAAGGGCACATGCTCACGACCATGTGCCTTTTATGCAACAAACTACTAAACTCTGCGTTCAATATCTCTATGCTGGTTAGCTGCTCATGTGTCCTTTTTACAGAAATGATGTATAACGACAAAATACATTCGTAAAATATGCAAAAAAGTGATTTCGACGAAATGTTCACCATGTGCCTTTTTGCAATTAGCGATTCAAATGGAGTCGGCGTCTTCTTGTTGTGCGTCGCAGGCGCCGTCGGATGTAATAGGTGATTTTGCTACGTAGAGAACGAATTTCGGCCAATCACGTTACAGTATGATCGCGGCCACCCAATTGCAGCTCGCTGATTGATTGTCGCAGCGTAGTATAGCTGACGTAAGTTGACGTTGACGTTTGACTCGCCTGCGCTCTCCAAGCCAGGAAACGTGACGAAGAAATGGTACCGACCGGAAAAGTCGAGCACGCCTCGATATACGTCTCGTTCTAACTTTCGTTTGTTCCTATCTTCTTCTCTGTCGCACACGAAATTATGCAGCGTGTGTGACGATGGAACAAAAAGAACGTTCTCGATACGAGGATAAAAATGCTCAAACAAATAGAAAATTGTGTGTTTGTTATTTTAGGTAGAAGTCATATAAAAATGCGGGAAATATATTATAGCCTTGTAGATATGACTTTCCACAAATCGTAGATATTGCTGCTCGTTGCGTGTTTCTTGAAGCGTAGTTCTTGTATCCTGGTATTTGGTAGGTAGTGAAAGGCGACTTACGCACTTTGCAGGCTAGATGGACGGTGACCAACCTAATGAGCTGGATACTGTCTAGGGCCTTCCACGTGCATTGTGTAGGCTTGTCAAGATCTTGATTGACGGCTTCGATAGGACCATTTTGTAGGAGTTTTGCGCTGGTTTAGGTTGATAATTCATAATCTTGACAGTGAAACGCGTCTTGCATTGAACTCCTTTATTAAGAACTACGTGCGAGATTTTAATTATTGCAGACAATAGCAATTAGCACACACTGTCAGTAGAACAGTAGTGAGAGAGTAATAAGTAATAATTAATGGCGGCCGGAAGCCTTAATTTTTTATTTTTTAAATTTTTATTGTTGGTGTTGCCAACAACGGTAACGTTTGGCAATGTTCAATATACTTAACCCTTAAACCCTACCCATTCTAGGAGAAACACTATTGCTACCCCAGGGGTTTTAAGGACCCCAGTATATAAAAATTCATACTTAAAAAATAAAAAACAATTTAATTACAATTATCATTTATTGTAATAATCTGCTTATTAGACAACACCAAAAAATTGTTAATGGTTTTTGGTAACACATTCTTGACACATAGCCTCAGTATGTTCACCGCAAATAGGTTTTTGGCACATGCCACTGGTGACCTTGGTTTTTCGATCCTTGCCTCTTGGGAACATTGCATATCTTTTTTTAGCAGTGAGAGCAGAACTTGGTTCTTGCAATGACCGCTTCTTTTGCTAGATTCCAACTAAGAGAACTTGAACATTCATGGACAAAGAGGGCCATGTTAATCGTTCTTCCTTTTGAGGGGTTATCTGATCTATGGCAAGTTTTTTCAAGAAATGACGTATTTTTGTAACTCTTTGTGGCCATTTTAGCAGGACATATGAATTAATATCTACTATATTCAGGAGGCCAAAAAATTGCCTAGATACGCTGTACTTGTGGCATAGCTGATCCATCAAATCGACTCCGCATTTAGTCTTATAAAACTCTATCATCTCTGGTACTTGAAGCGTGGCATCAGTTTCTGCTGTTGCATGCATAGTTGACAACATGGGGACAATTTTTTTTGTTTGGATTTTGGGGACAGTAAGCGTAAGTTCTCCTGTAAAGGCAAACTTTGCTGTGTTGCGATCGCGATCGTTTAGCTCAAGAAAAGAAGGTGGAATTTCTCTTTTGTTTCTACGTAGTGTACCCAAAAGGGTCACCTGCTTTTGCAACAATTATTTTGCTACTGGTATTGACGTGAACTTTTTTATATCACAAGTGAGATTGCGGTTTATGCCGTGAATTGTTTCAATCAATTTCAAAGTAAAGAAATAAGCAGCTGGTACATTTGTAGGGCACGAGCCTTTGCCCAAATATACAAAAGCATCTAACATATAGGCAGTTTTAGTATCGCAAGTCATCTGTTTTATAAGTTATTACTACCCTGGGGTCTGGCAGACCTATAAAAAGTTATAATTCCGTCTACACTGTGTAAACGATGACGCTAGACAAGAGTGGCACAATAGTGCATTTCGTTATTGCAAAAATATCTACAAATATTCAACCTCTGGGGTTTGCTGGACTCCCGGGTAGGGAAAAGGGTTAAAATTTCGACTTTTGCGAAGTGCTTTTGGACGTTATTTAATTTTTTTAGTAGGAGTACTAGCATTTCCGTGAAACTTTATCATAGTCTTTATCACAGGTTTTTTTTTTGTCTTATGATATCTAAAAGTTCTTCACTTCTATCTGTTTCACGAGCCGATGAGATGTTTTGCGGGGTTGCTTCCTATTCTCGCGTTCGATACTATTATAACTGTCTTCTTCAGAATCATACACCGATATGTTTATGGTGGTTACTCTGTCTAATGGTTGAGAAACTAAAAAGGAAAGGGCTTGAAAGTGAACATACGGCCTTTTTTATATCCTTGACCAGATTTGCCCTTCGTTTGAATTTCAAGTTCTTTTGCAAAAGAACCTTTCGGGTTTCGTAATTTTTTTTTGGTAGGTATTTTAGATTAGTGGTAGTACTTGTAAGTATTTTAGATTAGTGGTAGTCATTTTATTTTATGCTTAACCGTAGTCGAAAATATAATTCGAAGTTCATGTAAATACAGTCTACTTATTCCGAATCTCTGCATATTATTTGTTATAGGTACTTAGCATCGGGGAACAGCATCATCTAAATTTATTATGAATATCTCATTGGTTAAACTACTATTCGGGAGATAGTGCAATATTCATGTGAAAAATTGTGGGAGTGTTTGCAACAAATATACGTGAGAAAATCTGATGAAGATACTTGGAATACTATATTAAGCGCTAAAATTTTCCCACCTGCTTTGGTAGCGTTTACAAGAAGCACATTAGGTGTGAAAAACCTGATAATGCCGGTTCTCAATATCTTGATTACTAATAGTACCACTCAATACTATTGATGGCGGTAGCCGGTGCAGATTCTTATTTTATATCAGTGGATGTTGGAGCAAAAAAATTGGCAACAAATCTGACAACAACATGCCATGTTATTGTACAACTTCAGTTTTATACAATATTTGTCATGGCATACATCTCGTGGCATTGTTGAAGAGATAGATGATACTAGTTATACAACTACTCGACAAAACATTGGAAATAAACAATCATCTAACAGAGAAGGACTGTTATTTAGGAAATTATTTATAACACGCCATTTTTAATGTTTCGTTACATTAAATAAAACAAATGTATTTCAATTTTCAAGTTGTTTTTTAATAGTTCAATTTCCATCTTAATTTTTTCCAATTGTAAATCATGAAGTTGTTTTTCGAAGTCGTTTAAATTTTCGTCCCTTTTAAGTAGTATCCTCTCCCTTTTAAGTCTTTATACATGCAATTTTGAATCCTGTTGCATATCTATAGTGCATCGCTTTATTCTTGCTTCCGTTTCACTGCAAAGTTTCTTAAGACCTGAAAAAAATATAGTGCATGTAAACAAGGGTGTTGCTGTAGCAAGTGATTGATTATTTGATTACTAAACAGTAGCATCTGAGTTTAATCCCTGCCCACAGCTCTTAAACTGACAAAATATTCAGTTACCTGTGGTTGTAGTAGATATTTCCTTTCTTTTTTTTTGCTTGAAAGGGAACATTATTGTCTACTTCACATATACAATTAGTATCCACATTCATAACTGTAACAAAAATAAATTTTTGATGTAAGTATTGATACATGAAAAAAGCTTATATTACTACTTCAATATATTATTATGATAATAATAAAAACATACAGACCCTTAACGTCCCCGGCACAGTTTTCAGCTTCATCGAAGTTGGTAACAATTTTTGTATTAATATTTTCTGTCACTACTTCAAGATTCAAAGCTGAAATATAAAATAATGATTACTGGACATAATACACACAAAATGCTTTCATGTACATATTTTGCTCAAAGAAAATTGCCAGAACGCAAGTCGTTAGAGACAAACAGACATCCTTCAGGAAATACAATATGTATACCTTACCTTTATTATTATTAGTTACTTTTTTATATCTACTTCGCTTTGTGTCATCTGAAACTAAAATAAGTACATCATTTATAGGTCATTGATAATAATTATAAATTTTACTAGGTAAATTAGGTATTCTGACCATTTATACTAACTTTCTATAGAATTGGAGTCAATAATCTGATATTATTATCAAGCATATAGCAAGCCACATAGCAAGTTCATAGCAAGGCCACCTTCTGGTGGTCCTCGACCAGTACGTCTCATATTTATTGACTCAAGACAAAGCTCCTTCTTTCTTTGAGGTTTTATATTTTCCCAACATCTTTTTTTTGTATGTTATTCCTAGGTGTAACATAGGACTGTACATTATAGGAAATCGTCAGTTCATCCCAGGCCTTCTTCTTTCATTCTGTGTTTTGAGCGTGTGTACGCTTATCCTCAGTAATGGGCCGCTCCCGAACTAAAGCGACAATTAGTTCCCTTTCCGACGAAGTAAATGGTAACTTCTTTGAACTGTAAGAAAACAACACGTGTTATTATTTGCACGAAATTGACTACGAACAAGCAGAAACATTAAATGTAATACTTACCATATTTTAGGTGATTTCGCATTCATTGTAGGCGAGCAACTCGTATTCATAATGAAAATATAAAATTGTGGAAGTAAACTGTGTTGAGAATTCAAATGAGAAAATAATATCTTGGTTGAGTGACGTTTAACTGTCATTCAATCGAGCGAAGTCGCGTCACAGCGTTAACCAATCACGGCGCCCCATTCAATGCTATGTGTCCGCACAACAAAGAGTCCACTAAGTATTGTTTATGAAATGAGCGGCCTGCCCTTAGCCGCCTCTACACGATCGGCCATGATCGACACTCGTTGATCGTCTATAATCGGCAAGGTAATCGCCACCATCATCGTGCAAGCATCCACACGATCGTTGGTGATCATTTATTAAACGGCAAGCATTCAAGATGGTCGTGGAGGTTATAGCTGCAGCTACCATTAATTTAATTTCCATATACAATCGTTATATCAATGTAGTTGAACGAAAAGTTGCGAAAAATAATTGAAGAAAAGAAGATGGTGGTGTTTGAGCATTCATCGTAATAGAACAAAGTAAATATACCTATACAACTTAATAGGTGATCCTACAGCCCAGTTCTCACTATAAATATCTATTTCAGACATTCAATGGATAATCAGCTCTCTGAGCTATTGGCGGAACCTTCAGGGGAATTCAAAACTTTATTCGCATGTCGCTAAGCGATTTCAATTATTTAGTTGAAAAAATATCCCCATTAGTTGCAAAACAAGACACTACTTGGAGGGATTCTATACCAGTTAAAATCCGTCTTGCTATAACTTTGAGATTTTTGGCTACTGGGGATAGTTATAGAAGCTTGCATTATACTTTTAAAGTTTCAAGCCAAATTATATCTCAAATAATTCCTGTAGTATGCCAAGCACTGATCAAAATATTGAAGAATATGGTTAAGGTAAGTAAAACATAGATTAGATTTATCATTCATTTATTTTTAATTACTCAAACTCTTTATTTACACAAGCATCCAAAAATGCTCCATATAAAATATCCTGCGATTGAGCATTTTATGTAGACATATTTCGATTGTCTGGAGGTGAAGGGACAACCGAATAAACATGTTGAGAAATGTTTTGCTGATTCTGTATCCGTTGGGGAGATTCATATGAAGGTGAAGTGTACATGCTCGCCGACGAGCAGGGCCGATGTATGGCATTTTCTGGGATAAACGAACAATTACTTGAATTGCTTTGGACAGATGATGGATTGGTATCCATCAGCTGTTCAGAATACAATTTGTTTGAAGTAGAAGGGCGATTAGTTCTTATAATAATTTGTGATGGTGGCTAACATAACGATGCCTAGTTAATGAGCGCTTTTTCTTAATTATTAAACCGTCTATTTCATGTCTCAGTTCTAGTCTGTCGATGGCGCTAAATTCTCTCAGCACTTTGGCCAGAAGCCTACCATAGAGATCACAATCGTCCTCTTCAACTTTCCCACCTCTATTCCTTTTGACTGTTAATACGTCATTAAGGGTAGATAGCGTTGATTTTATTTGTGCATTGGTTTCTGCGAGTTCAGGCAGTTTTGTACTGCGCCGTTTTTGAACTGGGATAGACACCGTAGTACTTGATTCTTACCCCTGTGCAGACTACTGCATGTCCGGGATTTCATCAGCACCTTCTTAGTCTATCTAGAAAACAATAAAACATAGCATTAAAATACTTATTCTGTTTTTTTTTTTGTTTTAGTTACCAAGTAATGAATGGCTTGACAAGGTAAACAATTTCAGATTCCCTCACTGCTTAGGTACTCTAGACAGAAAGCACATGAATATACTACCACCTGCTCACAGTGCATCTGACTATTTTAATTACAAAGGTGGTTTCAGAATTTTTCTCCTAGCTTTAGTAGACGACGATTACTGTTTCATGTTTGCTGAAGTAGACGCCAAAGGACGGATCAGTGATGGCGCGGTATTTAATAGCAGTGTGTTATTGGAAAAAATGACGACAGGCACCATCAATTTCCCGTCACCTAGCCCACTTCCAGGAAGTAATATTGATATCCCCTATGTATTTTTGGGCGATGGAGCGTTTCCTTTAAGTACAAATTTAATGAAACCTTTTCCTTGTCACCATGCAATTGGTACTCCAGGAAGGTTGTTTAATCAAGAACTTTCTCGCTCTCGAGTAGTCGTCGAAAATACTTTCGGCATAATGGCCAGTAAGTCTAGAGTTTTTAAAAAACTTATGCAATTGTGTGATGTTAAGGCTTCTATTATTACCATGACATGCGTTTTATTGCATAATTTTTTAACCCTTAAAGTCGCACGATACTTTTAGCAAATGAAAAGAACTAAAAATGGTTTTAATGGTTTATTAGGCGTTTAAAAGAAGTTAAAAAAATACCAAAAAAAAAAATATAGAGGTTTTATTTTTTGGAAAAACCTATGTATAATATACTATACATTGCCACACTTGATGAAAATAATCTGCGATTATCAATGTATAGCATACTATACATTATACTTTATTACTGTTTTGTGTGGTACGCCAAGAAACAGTTCCTACCCTTAACTTAGCATAGATGTACATTGCATTTTGTGCACATTGTACTCGCTTAACCTCCTCTACAATATTTACAGCGTTGATAACCGGCTAACTGAGGCCAATGATCAAATTTGTCATACTGCACATTGTCAAGAGGCCTCTCGGCCATCGGTTTCTAAATCTTACTTTTTCAGGTACAGATAAAATGTCTTTTACGGGTACAATTCTATTACGTTTCAGAAGTCCAGCATAAATTTCGTAACGAAAGTCTTTTAGGCGATCTTGCTTTCTCTTTTTATTTATATGGTTGTCGTATCTACGACGTCACATTGTTAATGAAAATGTCCAACAACTGAGAAAAAATGTTCATATACCATCTGTGAGACTTTATACCAGTGCGATATAATGCTATTAACATATCCGCCAAATCCACACCTCCCATATGGCGGTTATAATGCTTGACGATTTGAGGACACTGTATGTCTACGCGTCCTTTCGATTCCTTGCTGAAACGTTTGATATTCTCAAGAGGAAAAGCGTCAACATAGGAACTTACAAGCCTAACATGCTTACTATCGAACCAGTTCACCACACTCAATTTATTGTCGTTGCACACCACTTGAGTAAAGTCCCCTCATCAATAATTGTAGATTCTGCATCTTTCAAACTATTTTTACTTACAGTCCTCAAACTAAATATATCATATACCGTAATTGTCACGTAAAATTTTAAAATAGTTATCAAAATATACGACACTACATGCCTGTTTTCTTATAGTTTTGCATAAAGCCAAAATTATTTTCCCTCCGAGACCCAAAGACTCTTCTTTATTTGTAAATTGCACACCTGTTAACGTATCATCGCCAGCATAAAGTAGAAAATCGTAGATAATACCGGACACACCGGCTCTAACCAGATTTTTAAAGCCCCACTTACTTGGCTTATTTGGGTTATACTGGCGACGGCTGCCGGATTTTTTACCTTTGTAGAGTATGACCATCTCATCAATACTGAAAGCATTTTCGTCCTCGACGGATAAACATTGTGACCGAATGCATTGAATTAGGGGTCATAGTTTATAATACATATTCTAGTACGTTTTCATTGCCCACGTGTCACTAAAGGTAAAAGGACATCCGCTATGGGAGTAGATGGTTCAACAGACGGTATAGATGATACAGAAGAAATTAAAGATATTGCGTCGTAATTGCATTGCGTAGGGATAGAGAACACGGCGTTCAGGATTGGTGTTAGGGAAACTTGATAAGTCTCTGGATCCACAATAAAAAGGTCTTCTGCACGTGATTCCACCTCCTGCTTCGAAGGACTGGGCGATGAAGTGGCACTGCCGAGAATTGCGACTTTTTCAAATGATGAATCCAGAGACGGCGCTGGTGAACTCTCGACATCTCTGACTTCATCACCACCACTGGATCCATCACTAACATCTGAACTAGCATTTCGTACTGAAATCAAAGACAATATGCGTCTCGCTCTTCCGTTCATTATAGTCTAAAACAAAACGAAACCAACATGCAGCTCAACCATCACCCAATTAAAAGCCAAAAAGTTATTTATGCACTATGCGGAACTCGTATCATACCAAATCAATTAAAATTTGTTAGTAATATGTTAGTAGCAATGTATAGTATTCTATACAAATAAATATAATGGCAAATAGTAGCGATTGTAGCACTGTATAGTATACCATACACGAATGTAAACAAGTTAAAATAATCCAAATATGACAACTTCCAGGCCATTTAAGTTACACAATGGTTGGAATAACTCTTCACCTTTTCGATTTATGCATTACAAACCTGTAATAAGAAACAAAATCACGAAAATTAGTAAAACTCACCTTGACAATAATTTCTGGCCGCGGTTTGTTCGTTATTTTTGACAACTGATTCAAATTTACCACAGATTAGCTATTTAGTGTGATGTTGACGTAAAAAGAAACGATCAGAAATATGTCTTGTAATGAAATAATGCAAATAAAACGTGTAAAAACTTAGTAATATTTTTTAAAGTAAGACGAATACCATGCTATACAAAGTCACTTTAAGGGTTAAGAAAAAGTTCAACGTTTAGGGAACTGTACAATCCTCCAGGTACCACTGATCAGACATGAATGTCAATGAGGTTCTTGGAGACAGAATAATGGTAGCGTATTCACATCGCTACAATCAACACCTCGAAGAGCTACAAATAACGCTACCCAAATAAGAGAATGCTTCTTGACTTTTTTAATAATTCTGCTAATTAGAAGTTATCGTTTTACTTCAGATAGCCTAGTGCGATAATTGTGTTTCCCAATAATTTCCTTTCCATACTAATTGCACTAGACACTCTGAATACTTTTATAACTTATAGGTATGTACTTATTTCAAATAAACTATTTCAAATAAACAATGTAGGTACGAATTGTATTGAGAGTAATAAATAATATTTACCTAAGGTAAAGTTTTACTTATATCGACTTTGTCCGCCGTAACAAGTACCGACTTGCACTCATACACGTCAATCATAAAGGCCGCTAAAGCGTCATAAAAGACCCATATAGGTTTAAACACCTCGTCTTCTCCGGCACCAGATTTGAGAGAGGCGACAACTTTTTTATGATTCAGCCGGAAAGCTGCTAACAAGGTTTCCTTTTTCCTTTTAATTTCGGAAACTGGTACTAACATTTCCTCAGCAATACGAGCCCATGCATCGTTCACCTGTAGAAAACATAATGGATGATTTAAAATTAACAGAATGAAACAAATTAGCAATTATAAAACTCATAATAAAGATAAATAAATAACTAAGTACCTACCTTATTTTTATCTTTATGATATTTATGTTTAGGATTCCATATTACTGGTTAGTTCTGATATAGTTCTATGAACTTGAATGTCTCTTCATTTGACCACCCAGTAGTCATTGTTTCGCACTCGCACTCACTTTTATTTAAAAACTTGAAAACGACGCGACGTACGCACTGCTCGCTGTCCTCCGGTGAACGAATGATCGGCGATCGTGTGGGCACGCGCACGCAATTACAAGCGATTCCCTTTGATGTGTGCCCGAAAAACCGACAAGGCACCGATCGCCACGATCACGACGACGATCAACGACGATTGAGGACGATGATGAGCAACTACAGGCGATTAGCCCCTCTAAACGATCGTGATCGCGTGCAATCGCCCATCATAGCCGATCGTGAAGAGGAGCCATTACTTAGCATAGTATAGCTGCCATACCTATGTAGGTATCGTTCGTGAATACGGGTCTAAGTGGATAAGAAAGTAGCTCACAGGTATTTTCCAGGTGTCATTTACGGCACTAAGGAGGCTATTGCAGCAGTAACTTGATGTACAATTTTGTTTGCAGTGGAGGTACTCATACCTCCATAGTCACCAATACTCATCTGCGTAGAATTGGTTGCATAGAACCTCAAAATTACTAACAACTGATTTATCGTTGATATGGAGAAATTTCTGTAAAATAAAATTGATTATGTTAGAATCAAGACACTCAAAATGACAGAAGTCTGCAGTAGACCAATGCAGTCACAAACTGGCTTAAGAATGGGTCGAACATACCTCCAGAGGTAGACCACCAGCCATTTTGCATATTGTTTTAATGATAAAGTTTATAAATAAGTAGGTTTTTTTTATAGAACGGGGGGCAAACGAGCATGCGGCTCACCTGATGTTAAGTGACTACCGCCGCCCATGATCAACCGCAACACCAGGGGAATTGCAGGTGCGTTGCCGGCCCTTTAGAAAGGAATAAGCTCTTTTCTTGAAGGTCCCCAGGTCGTATCGGTCCGGAAAAATCGCCGGTGGTAAACTATTCCACAGAGAGGTTGTGCGCGGAAGAAAACTCCTTTTGAAACGTACTGTGGTGGACCGCCAGGCATCCAGATGGTGTGGATGGTATCGGGACGTTTGCCGCGTAGTGCGGTCACGAAATTTGGCGGCTGGCATTAATCCGAACAATTCCTCAGAGCACTCTTCATGGTATATGCGAAATAAAATGCAAAGATATGCAACATCTCTTCGCAGTGCCAGTGAATCGAGCCGATCGAAAAGCACTCGGTCGTCGACGATTCGAGCCGCTCTGCGTTGGATGTGGTCAAGTGGAAGGAGCTGGTACTGGGGAGCCCCAGCCCAGAGATGGGAACAGTATTCCATGTGCGGCCGAACCTGCGCCTTGTAAAGTCGCAGGCGGTATGCCGGCATGAAATACTGTCCCGCTCTGCTGAGCACGCCAAGCTTTTTAGAGGCCAATTTGGCCTTCTCTTCCAAGTGACCACGAAACTGCACGTCACTCGATATGTCAACGCCGAGGATTCCGATACTGGCTGAGGCAACAAGGGGAGTGCCTTGAAACTGAGGAGATACGACAAAGGGGTTCTTTTTAGCGGTTAACGCGCAAACTTGTGTCTTCTGGGGGTTAAACTGGACTAGATTTAGTCGCCCCCAATCCGAGACTCTGTTCAGCAAAGACTCGACTTCAGACACAAGTTTGTCCCGGCACTCGGAGCCGTTTTCCCGAAAAATATTGGCTCGGCGGGTGTAAAGAGCATCACCAGTGCTGTCATCTGCATAGCAATGAATGTTACGGGTTTGCAACATATCATTGATATGCAGAAGAAACAGCGTTGGCGATAGCACGCAGCCTTGTGGAACACCAGGTCGATGGATACTGTACCAAACAGGTAGCTACATTATTTATAGGTAAGTACCAGACAATGTACCTACTCACCAGTTTGAAGAATATTCCAACTTATGCTCAATTTTAGTTAGCAAACAAAAAGTGGCTTCTTTGGATAGACGAAATCTAACAGCGAAGTCTTTGTCATCATAATCTTCGAAGTGATTAGTTGTTTCATTTATCCACTTTGAAGCCTTGGCACGTAATCATCGTCGCCATCAGATTCTTCGATTATATTTCTCAACCATTCCTTTTAGCAGGCTTTTGATTTAAAACCACATAAAAATAAAAAATATCAACACGGACTGATGATTTTTGACAAGATAAATGTACATAACCTAACATTTTGACATTTCATTATTCCTGGTTTAAGGTTTTACTCCACCAAAATCGGCCGTATAAAGTATACTCTCGTATTGATGCGGTAATTTGGTAGGCAAATTGAGCTCCGAGTAAATAGCAGTTTATTATAAAAATAAAATTTACTCTCGTTTGGTCGAATCCGCCCTTAGGCAGATTATGAGATCAATCTTTAAATCAAACTTAATTCGATTAAAGGAACTTAAATCTTAACATAAAATAAAACAGAATCTGAGTTTAATGTATGTTTGACACTCACGAGGATTCCGGTAAATTTTGCCAAAAATCTCGTTTCTGGCCTAAGAGGCAGTAACTCTGATATTATTCTCTCTTCGATATTTTTATACCTTTGTAGGCAACCTTATTATTAACATGTGGAAAACTTTCATTTTAGATAATTTTTATTTGTAAGTTCTTTTCAATCAGCTACATGATTTTCTTTATTTTAATGAAAATTGTCTCCTTTCAGCCTTGAATGCAATAATTTTTTTTAACCCTCCGTGTCGAAGCACGTAAGCGACTGTTTTGCTGCGATTTCCGTCGTGAATAGCCTAATTGGCGAAAAATCGCCTACGTTGACAACACTGACTGCAGCGCGCTCCGGTTTTTCTGCCGCAGAGTTCGGGGTTTGACACATGTTGAAAAAAACCGTGCGGTGCCGCACCGCAACATATTTGTGGAAAATCACAGATATTTTAGCGCATGCGGTGAATGGAACGACATATTCAAAGACGGCGTATTTAAAAGATGTGAATCAAGATATTGACAATAATTAAAAAAAAAAACAAATACTTAACTTACTGGTAGCTTAAACACGCATGGAAAGTTATATTTTTAATATATTTTCAAAATGTCCACCACCTTGTACAATATATTTTAATTCCCGTTTTCTTAACATTAACATTTATGAAAATTTAATGTACGAATACAAAAATAAAAGTAGTTTTGCAAAAATAAGTGATATTCATTTTGTAAAAACTAGGAACAGACACAAGCCAGTAGTACCAGTTATTCGACTTCACCGAGTCAGTAATTCATTCTTTGGGCGATGTATAGGCTTTTACAACAAAATCCCAGAAAATATACAAAATTTGACATGCACAAAGTTCAAAAACTTTATTAAACTAAGTTTGTATAAAAAAGTTTAATATAATATTAAGGAATTTATGGATGATAATAACCCCTGAGAAGGGTGATCGCTAGCAAGCTATTTCAAATTTTTTTTGTGTTGTTAATTGTAATATACGTGATTTTTTGCCCTTATTTTAAAAAAAGTATTCCCGCTGGGTTTCTTGCTGGTTCTTCCCAGGACAGAGTTTTTTTTGCGAACCAGCGGCAATGAAAAAAAAGTGATTTTCAATAAGTATTATGTATAATCTATATTGAGTAAAAAAGTTTCTTAATTGATATTTAAATTAGAAACGCACTTCACTGTCATTTTTCATTATTCCAAAAGCGTTCATTGTCCTATTTTTTTGGTCTTCGTCACTTGTTGTCTCACTAAAATAAACTAATGATTTAATACGTCCCAACAAAAAACAAGTCAAGAAGCGTCGAATCCGCTGATCTGGGAGGCCACTGGACAGGGCCACTGTCAAGGTGCTGTCGAACACTCTTAGTGAAATGAGCAGAAGCACCATCGTGTTGGTAGCAGCGTAGGTAGAGTTTCTCAACAAAACAGTAAATATGCATCTTCCGTTAATCTTTGTAAGAATACAGGCCCCAGTATGTGTGTACCAATGACGCCGGATCAGACGTTAATTGAAGAACGGTGTTGAAGGGAATCCACTCAAGGTATGCAAATGTGTGTTGTGTTGATTCTACATGCCCACACGTGTGAATATACTTTCATCTGTACAAATTATGTTCCGCTGCCAATGTTCTAATAACCAACGGCTGAACTGCAAGCGTGGTGAAAGAAAAAAGGAGATGAGAGAAGATGTGTTTGAATAAACCAATCCGATTTCGTTATTTCCACATCTCTTCTCCGCTTAGCTTCGGCGGAAATGGATCAAGCGGAGAGGAGAAGAATGTCTCATTTTTCTATAGAATTTTGTGCAGCGAGCGGGCAAGTGGTGCGACAGAGCCGAGAAGTGTCTAGTTGGGCGGCCGGGCAGCGCATGCGCCACGTGATCGCGTACCCTGCTGCCTCGCACACCCAAAAGCGACATTCGATTGACTCACTTAAGCCTTGAAGACACCTATCCATATTATTATGAAATGGAAGGACATAATATGCGGCTTTGAATGCAAGCGTGCGTCGTCCGTATTTTAATAATTTCAGTTTGAAACTTGTAAAAAGCTTTCATCATCAAACTCTTGAAACAGTGTGGCATATTCGCCATGACTGTGGCATTTTATATGGTTTCTTATCCAGAATCTATGTTGTCGTCTATAATTTAAATATTAAAGAATCAGTTGTGTTTCTTCAACATCTAATTCCTCTTCCTCAAGGAAATTCAGATACAACTTTTGTAACGACATGAAGTCTACCTCTCGTAGATAGAACTTGATTGGTTTCAATCTCTGACAGCTCACATCAATGCTACACAAAGCTCACATCTCCTCTTCGCTACACTTCTCTTCTTTGCTTTGGTGGAAATAACCTGCCAGCTTTGCAGCACATTTCTCGTCTCCTCTCCACTCTGATTTGGTGGAAACTGAGTCTGACGGCCCGCTCAGCTGACCCTGGTGAGTCACCGCAACCGTTTTACTTGCTCGTTTGATTTTTTCAAGTTGTGTCCTTGATTTATTATTAACCAATAGCGGAATTCAAAAATTCAAAGCTGTTTTTTTAAACCTGCAACCCTTCCCGCGCTTTTAATTTAAAACGATGGATCTTACCCGTGAAAATTTGCGCGCTATGGTCTATTTTGATTTGAAATTTGGTTTAACCGAACAATTAAGTTTACAACGGTAACAATCAGCATTAGGGGACTCAGCTCCAACACGCGCATAAATTTTTAGGTGGTTTGCTGAATTCAACAGGGGTAAAATTAACCTTAAAGCTGACCAAAGAACCGGGGCCCCGCAAACAGCAGTAACGGCAGATAATGTATGGACTACTGAAATGTTGGTACGAGAAGACCAACGAATCACATATAAGAACATCGAAAAGATTGTAGACATTAGTTTGGGGAGAATTCATACCATCTTACATCAACATCTTGAAGTGTAGAAGCTTTGTTGTCGATGGATCCCTCGTTTGCTCTCCGAAAGCGAAAAACAGACTCGTGTGGATTGGTACCATGAAATGCGTCTGCCTATTGAAAACGGGACATCTAGGCGTGTTTCAGAAATCATGGTGACGAAACATGGATCTATCAATAAGATCCGGAAAATAAAAGGCAATCATTGATATGGGTCTACTCAGAAGGACAGTTACCGACAAAACTTCAACATTTGTCAATGTTGGAAAATTGTAGGTCAGTCAACTCTGAATGACAACTCTAAAACACTTGCATCACCCAAAGCTTTTCAAGCTGTGCAGGAGAGAAGACTAAAGACCGGGTTTCGTGAAATCATGCTGCTTCCCGATAACGCCTCTTCACATACCTTCTGTGTACTAAATATCGGGAATTTGTCAATAAAACAAAAAATACAAATTATTCATCTAAATTTATTTTATCGCCTTCAAAGTAGGCCCCATCGCTTGCAATACAACATCTCCAACGCTTCACCCAGTCTTACATACATTTTTCATAGGCTATTTGCGGTATGGCCTTTAGCTCATTCAGCGAATTTTTTGTTATGGGCTTCTATCGACTCAAAACGTTTTGCTCGAAGTGGTAATTTTAACTTGGGAAATAAAAAAAAGTCAGACGGAGCCATATCAGGTGAATACGGTGCTTGGTCGAGAACTTTTGTTGAATTTTTTCGCTAAAAACTCTTTCACTATAATGGCTGTGTGTGATGGTGCATTATCATGGTGCAGCATCCATGAGTTGTGTTGCCACAAATCTGGACGTTTTCGGCGGATACTCTCACGCAAACGCTTCATGACGCCTAAATAATATTCTTTATTCACTGTTTCTCTCTTTGGAAGGAATTCGGAGTGAACCACACCACGGTAGTCAAAAAAAAACTGTCAGCATCACCTTGATTTTGGGGCGACTTTGCCGCGGTTTTTTGGGTTTCGGCTCGTTTTCGAGACGCCATTCTGAAGACTGTTGGCTTGTTTGCATGTCGTACTCATAAACCCATGTCTCGTCGCCAGTTATTATACGTTTCATAAAGGTCGGATCCGTAGAAGCTCGGGAAACCATGTCTTCAGCGACATGCTTTCGCTGCGCTCTTTGAACAAAATTGAGCTCTTTTGGAACTAGTCGAGCGGCGACGCGTTTCATGCCTAAAATGTCAATGAGAATGTTGTGGACGGACTTAAAAGATATGTTCACCTCACTAGCCAACTCTCTCAGACTCATACGTCGATTTTCGAGCACTAGCTTCTTGATTTTGTCGATGTTTTCTTTGGTCGTAGCGGTTGAAGGTCTACCAGAACGAGGCAAGTCTACTACTTCTTGGCCTTCTTTAAAAGCTTTATACCATTCATAAGCCCTTGTTTTCGATATACACGATTCGCTGTGGGTATTTCGCAACATTTTTGGTGATTCACCACATGAAATATCATTCGAAACACAAAATTTAAGGCACACTCTTTGTTCAACAATATTTTCCATTGTAAAAATCGCCGAGAACTCAAAACTATGACCAAAAAAAAAGTGTAGTTTAAAACAAATTAAATGACAGATCCCGCTCAAACTTTGCGCGCTAAATCAGTACAGTGCTACCAACACGCAGTAAAAAAATTAGAACGACCTCATTCACGCGGGTCTTTTTATTGACATATTCCCGATACTTTTTACACAGAGTAGTACCTCCTTTAGAACAAAAGCATTTATTGAGAAATCTAGTGTTGAAACTCAAGTCACCCACCCTACAGCCCTGACTTAGCTCCTAGTGATTTCTTTTTGTAGAAAAAATAAAAGGCAAGTTTTTTCCAAGCGCCGAAGAAGCCGTGGCTGCCTTCGAAGAAGCGATTTCCGACTTGTCATATCAAGACTGGCAAAAGTGTTTTCAGAGTTGGTTTAAGCGAATGGAACTTCGAGTAGAGCATGATGGAGCATATTTTAAAAAGATGTAAAATAAATATTAATAGTATCCAGAATACTTTTTGTGTATCTCAAAACTTATTGAGTGTCCTACGTATAACAGAATTTGTAACTAAAAAATGCTATTTTGTGCCTCTTCTTGTTTTGCGCCATTATGCACATTTTCTCTATTTTTCTTTTTTGTTACTTAATTTGGATCCCGAATTGGTTTATTACATGTTAATCGCGGGTCTACCAATTCCGGCAAAAAGCAGTCAAAATAAAATGAAAGTTATTTTGGCTACATTGCGTCGTTCTGAAAATTGGTCATTCTTCAGAATTGTTTTCAGTTTTATTTTATTATGCATTTATATATTTCGCAAATATGTATCTGTACATGAACTTGCATGAACCAATCAGAATTTTTGTTCACCTGGATCTCACCACTTTTTTATTTACTCGCCAGAAATGCATTTTTCCTTATATTATGGCTTCGCCAATACCGATCTTGTGTGGAATTATGGGACACTTGATTTCAACCAAGGTGTTATTTTCTATAATACCGTCAGGCGTCGCTACTATAAATGGATGGTTTTTGTCTATGAATGGACCACACGGGTCTATCTTTACGTGTAGTAAATTTGATAGTTGTTCCGGAGCTACTTTTTCGTATGTTCGGTCATGGTTTATTGAAGACACGTATCCAATGTCTGGTCTGTATAACATATTTTTTGCTGTACTAGCGCAACTGTTGGTTTTAATTCTCTTGACAATCTTCCCAAAATTAGAGGCTGTGAGAAGATTCCTGCGTTACTCCATCCACTAAGCGCTATCGCTCTGCAGTATCGATTGCATTTCCCGACGTTCAGCATTTGTCTTTTCCAAAATTTTCTAAAACGTTGTTTTTGATATTTCATACGTTTCTGCGTCCGTATCTGGAGTTTTTGTATTTACCGTAATTGAAATCAATTTTTTTTTTTTGGAAAAAATTTGCAGTTCTTTCTTCTTTTAATTATTCTGTGGTATTGCCTCTTTGTATCATTTTTTCTTCATATCACTTAAGCTAAAAAAATTGTTGGAGATTTTGTAAATATTTTTTGAAACCGTTGTGTGAATTTTGTCACTTTTGAAAGTAATAACTAGTGATCGGATAATCGGATGCATATTTACCTATAGTTCATCAGTCATTTTTGGCTAGAAAATTATGGAAGCGGCGTCTTAAAACATATTTTTTAAATATATATCCCAGGATTCCAGAAAATACTGAAATACGAAAATAGTCTGGAACGTTTTTAAAGAAAACAGGAGGATTACATAATTATTAATGTATATTTACTTGAAGTTAATTTTAAGTTCACCATCAATTTATGGGTATGTTGAGTGTAAAAGAAATAGTAGGTAGTGGGTGTTAATTAAAAAAATGAACACAGTTATACTTTAATGCACATAATTAAGGGATACAAAATATATTAAGTAATATAAATATCCTTTATTGAAGACATCCTGATTAGGCGTATATATTACCTCGGTTACTACAACTTTAACCACTATATCACTATGCTTTCGTCACTGAAATCCGACGTTAACATTTCTGTGTTGAACATGATGGTGTTGTATCAGATTCCAGTGACTGTTCTTAATCTGAATTGCTAACTTCTGTTTCATTTAGAGAATTATTGTATACAATATAAATTTTTTTTGGGATCATCAATTGTTAGTCTGTTTCTTTTGACATTTAGGATCCACTTATAGTTAGAATAGATCTCTCTAAATCAACAGACGTCAGTGGCACAAATTTGTAAATACTAACGCCACTCTGTTTAGTAATTTTTTTCGCTTATTTCCCTAAAAATATCAAAACCAGGGTTTCTATCCATTTTGTTGATTAATATACAAGTATATGCTGTATAGTTTGTTGTCCGGTTTAGAATTAGTCTTACATCGTAAAATAATTCAAAGGTTTCAGTTATAGAAAGGTCGCATTTTTCTAATTTTAATGTTACATTATCTAAAATTTCGAAATGTTCATTTATTTACTCCAAATCTTTCTTCAAATTAGGTTTAGTTAATGCTTACTTAGCATTTCTAATGAATATGGCTTCATTGCTAACCAATAAAGTTACATTTAACATTTTATCTAATTGTCGCCTCAGTGCTTATTTGTTTTATCTACCATTAGTAACTTTTACAGGGAGACAAGTTTTTCTCTATTTTCAAAAAGAAGCTATAGTTTTAAGATTTGAAAGTTTTTCATAATACGTTGTTTATCTTTAAATTGATTCTTATAATTATTATCATATACGAATAGTAATTAATTATAACTTATTTTACAATTTTTATTTGGGGTTAGAACAAACAAATATAATTACGAATGTGGAGTAAGAACATTACCTCATTAGCGACCAAAATGACCGTTCCATTTTTGCGTGCTTATTTGTTCGATATGCCATACGTATATACAGAATGTATAATTTTTTTTTTGCAATCCCATCACAAGTATCCTCTGAATACTTTGAGGGAAGCCCCGGTAACTAACTTGTAATAGATATTAAAATAAAACACATTTTATTTTTTATATAGTTATTAAATTTTTCAGGATAAAAAAGACTCTAGATCTACCTATGTGACAAAATAATAGGTATTAGCACTATTTTAAGTTTAATTTTTGAAATCGCTATCTTAAGAGAGTTCCTGAATCACAGATCAGCACTAATAATTGTAGTTGCCAGTTGCCTCCGATTTTATGTCGCCTCTACACGTTGGTCAACACAGTGGCGAATGGAGTGGCGAATATATTGGCCGAGAGTTGGTGACGGCGTCCACACGTTGGAAGGTCGTTCAGTTTACTTCGGTTCGGGCCAATGTGCGGACGAATTTATAAGCACCGTGGCGCAGTGGCTCAGCAATGAGTGGCTGCGCCGGGAGCCGCGGTTTCGATCCCGCACGGAACAAGTATTTGTATGTCCTACAAATAATTGTTTCGGGTCTGGATGTGTGACCTTGTGCAATTTATGTTTGTAAACTGCCTCCGCGATACGGGAGAAAATCCTAGTGTGGGGTTAACGTTTTTATAAAATAATTATAAAATAATAGTGGATATTAATGGGGCTGTAAATAGATATACGATATACGATTAGCTTTATTTATTCTTGACATGCATCATAAACTGAAATAAATGCCATTAATAAGAACTTAACTTATTTTAAAGTTAAAGGAGTTGTAATCGATTAGTCTATGTTTTAAAATTGGGTTTTGTTTTTAAAGTTTAATAAAACATGTACTTGCTTTTCTATCAGACATTTGATGTATATAAAAAACACCTTATAATTTATTTGGTAATTTAATTATTTTTTTGAGAAAGACTAAAACAATAGCAATAAACATAATTAATAGGTACTAATTATAACTTAGAACATAAATGAAAAACTCATGACAAGGAAAGTGGCTCAGGACCATGCTTTGCGGCATTCTTTGGAGGAGGATGTTCATTTGTGGACTTGTGAAGAGCTGTAATGATGATGATGATTCGAAAACTTGCGCGATTATTTTATAAGAAATTGACGCTTTTTTATATGGGATAGGGTGACAAACGAGCACACAGTTCACCTGATAGTAAGTGGTTGCTGTGGCCCACAGACATCTACATCTATCCTCGATTACGAATCAAAATGCAGATGCGTTGTCACCCGTGAGGACTAAGATGAAATGCCTCGTTTCCTTTAAAAAAGTGTCTCTGGTTCTCTACACTCACTATACGAAACACAGCATCATTAAGCTACTATTTTACATTGATATTCTGTGAGAGCGTGGTCCTTCCCCCGGTCGAACCGACCCATTCGTGCTACAACTATACTTCTAATATAACTGCATGGTTCTACCACGTATAAACGACGTACTTAATTTTTTTTTTCATTTTAAAATTGTTCTCGTAATAATCTGATTGTAAATAAATGTTCATTATTATTTTTATAAATAGCTTACCGATTAAAACAAATGTTTAAAAATAATTAAATCGCGCTAATTAAAGTAGTAGGAATGTTTAAAGTTGAAATTGGCACTAAAACGCTGGTAATTGAGTCATCCACCCTACAAATTGTGAATATAAAATGTTAATCAGATGCGTGTAATCACTCTGGGAGCTTGTAGCAAACTAAACTCGCGGCCAACGTGTGGATGCGGCGACCAAACTCTGCCAACAATCCTTTGATCTTTTGTAAAAAACCGACACCACACGGACCTCGCGCCAACTTGCGGGCCATCGTTCCAATACATACCAATGAAGCCCAAACACCCCGTCTACACGTTGGCCAATGCTATTGGCCACTACATTCGCCACTGTGTTGGCCAACGTGTAGAGGCGCCATTAGATTTAATCATGCACTGTAATAAATCCACAAAATCGAAAAAGCACTTATAATAGGTATATAATTAAAACTAAGATCCGTAAACCTTGCTTTTTAATCCTAATTCTGATAATAAAAATAAATTATCTAGTCAATTATTATAGTTTTTTGTTTTTAATACTGTCTTCTTTTCTGTATAATTCTTCACATTTTGCTTTTTTAATTTTATTTCCTTTAGTTATTGTCTTCTCATTTTTCCCTGTTTTAGTCTTATTTTCAAATATATGGCCATATCTACCTTATCTATCGATGCTTTTTTAGGGATTCTTTCATTTTTTCGTTGTACTGTAGTCTCTTAAATCAAAAACTTACTTACTTACTTACTTATCTTCACGCACAATCCCTAACGGGGTAGCCAGAGAGAACAGATCGCCAAGTGTCACGATCCTTACATACCTCTTTCGCTTCTTTCAGGTTCATTAACTTCTTCATACATGCACGTCTAGGTATCCGAGTACTCTTGACCATCCCCTCTTCGAGCAATTTGCTCACATGGTCTTCGAAAGTTAGTCTCGGTCTACCTCGACACCTTTTAATATTTACTTTCGCTCTATATATTTTCTTCACCATTCGGTCTTCACTCATTCGTTCAACGTGCCCAAACCATTGGAGTACGCCCCTATCAATTTTCGTGATAAGATCTTCTTTCAATCCTGCCATATTGCGAATCTCTTCGTTTCGCTTTCGGTCGGCTATGGTAACGCCACACATTTTACGAAGAGATCGCATCTCTACTGCATTCTACTTGCTTTTATGCTTCTTCTGGCATACCCAGGTTTCGCTGCCATATAACAAAGTCGGTACCAACACTGCGTTATGTATTGCAAGGCGTGCACTCTTCACCACGCCTTGCCTTTTTACTAATGTATTCAGGGTACCATTGGCTTTGTTTCCAGCAGCGACACGCCTATCCACATCAAATCACATCTTCCATCCCGGCTGAAAGCACTCCCCAAGTATACAATTTCGTTTACCTGTTCTAGACATTCCTGATTTACCCATATTTCACATTTCGTTCTCTCTTCGTCCTTTTCAAATACCAGAACGTTAGTTTTATTAGCATTCAAACGGAGACCTTTAATTTCACATTCCTCTTTCATACACGTGACTAATGCCTGCAGTTCTGCTTCTGATGGTGCAATAAGCACTGCATCATCAGCGTACAGCAGACAATTAACTTTTATGTCACCCAATTTCACACCCAAACAGCAATTTTTCAGCTTCTGTAAACAGCTGTCGAGATACAGTATGAACAGCCAGGAAGACATGACACAACCCTGTTTTACGCCCGCTTGGACGCTAAACATGGGTGACAGGTCATGCCCTACCCGCACACAGGCTTTACAGTCATAGTAAAGTGACTGCACAGCCCTTAACAATCGACCATCCACACCATATCCCGGCAACAGTTCCCACATTTTCTTCCTTATAACCTTATCAAATGCTTTCTCCAGATCCACAAAAGCACAGAAAATCCTCTGGTTAACACTCAGAAGCTTCTCCATGATCATGCGGAGAGAAAACATTTGATCCGTGCATCCTCTTCCAGGTCTAAATCCGCATTGTGCCTCCCATAAGAATCTTTCCGATTTCTCTTGCATCCTACGTGTCAAAACCTTCGAGTAAACTTTACTCGCTAAACTGGTCAAGCTGATCGCCCGATAGCACCCGCAGTCAAAATGTGAACCTTTACCTTTATATAAAGGCACAATGACCGCGGATCGCCAATCATCCGGGACATCTCCCGTCCGCCAGCACAAATTGCACAGCAGATGGAAGCTGTCCCAGACGCGAGGCCCACCGTACTTGACCATTTCAGCAGTAACTCTGTCTAGTCCCGCAGCCTTACCACATTTCAAACTTCGAATCGCACGTTCAATCTCTTTCATACTGATGACCTCAGTGTCATCGAGGTCCGTGTCTGGCGTGCCTGTCACGGCGTCACCCCCGGATCCTTCACTAAGATCATGACACGCATACATTTCTCTATAAAATTCACTCCATCGCTGCATGACGTCCGATTTTTCTGAGAGGACGTCATTGGTTCTCGAAAGCACTTTGTTCATTCTTAAGGCTGTCGCACCACTCCGGGACCTTCCAACCTCTTTCCAGAAGAGTTTGGAGTTTTCCCCTAAAGTTGTGCGACAACCTCTCGTCCGCTTCTATTCTACACCTTTCACGTACTTCCTCAATCAATGTTTTCGCATGAACTTTCTGAAGCTTATATCTTTCTTTCATCTTCTCTCTCATATGCTCATCTACCAAAAGTTATACTATTTGCTAAGTAAACTAACGGGCAAAGCCCTATCTGTATGCTCAGGTATAACTCCTTGCGCTGAAAATTAAAAAATTTTATTGCAAGCACTCGTTGACAAATATGAAGACCGGCGTATGCTAGCCTCCATGTATATTAATCAGACGTTCGAATTTAAGCCATTGCAATCGGCCACCGCAAATAATTTTAACTTTATAAGTGCAGTGCGTGCTTTATAAAACTTAAAGTTAGATAATCTCGCGGATTTAATTGTTCTTCATATCGCGCTTAAGCCGAGTATTACCCGAGATTACCCGAGTCATTTTTTGAATACCGCACCTTTATTGTCATTACCCGCACCCGAAGTCAAATCTGACTCTACCAGTCTGTTACACAGGCATTCTTTACTGGATAAATTAGTTCAGTCGTTTTGGGATCGGTGGAGGACGGAATACCTTCACGGATTACAAGTTCGTCAGAAGTGGAACACCCCGTCTACGGCTATCGTACCAGGCACGGTTGTAATTGTGATAAATGATAATGAACCGCCCCTTGCTTGGCCATTAGCGATTGTCGAGTCTGTTCATCCTTCGAAGGATGGCGTAGTTCTAGTAGTGACCGTGAGAACTACTAAGAGAACATATCTCCGTCCTGTTGCTCGTATCTGCCCTCTCCCAAGACAATAAATCACGATTATTTGATTATAATTATTTATCTAAATTAGGAATTAAGTTTATATTTATATATTAAAAAGTATTAAACCGCAATATTATATTTATGTATACATTTTCTTGCTTACCAAGTAGGGTTAGTAGATGACACACGCGCATTGAGCGCATCCTCTCACTTTATATACCGCTTATTTATTTGTTTTCCTTTTCTTTTTATATTACGGTTGTCTTTTAAAGGTGACCCTTTAAGGGCGGGAGGAAATGGTAACGCCAGTTAACAATCTACTTTATCAACATTACATTACTCATCGCATTGAGTTCGTCCTAAGTTTCTACTACTTTATCAACATGACTAGTGCATATTTTTGTTTCCTTCCTTCCTTCCCTTTCCTACCGCACGCGCTGCCGCCGAGGTGAAGGAAAGGATCTCGGCGCGCGTCATTATACTAAGTGACATTACGCCATCCGCAACGCACGGCCAGCCATCGCGTCTTATATATATTAACCGCAAACCGCGCAGGACGAACATTAAGTTCTCTTGTTTATCTTTAATACTCACCGCATCAGACATTGTGTCTTTGTAACTCATAAAAGTGTGAGACGCCCCCGTAAGGGCAAAGGTCGAGAGTGTGGGACTTCACGAAACTGTTCCGAGAGTGCGTGTGCGCCGAACCACGTGGCGAGCTCGCTGTATAGCAGACACTCCAGGAGGAAGGCGAGGCAGCCCTCATCAGGTCAGTGCGTGCTATCCCACCTATTTATTTACCCCTTTGTTGTATGCACCAAAAATTACAGTCCACTAAATACTTAACGAAGATACCTTAAGTTACTGGCGTCTCCATATCTCAAAAACCATTCTCCAGTTCGGGTTGCTCAAATTCAATCAGGAATCTAGCTGTGTCGTACCCATTATCTTGTTTGTGTTTCTTTCATGCTTGAAAATGTTGGGCACAATTTCTGTCTATCGAACTTAGTGTTTAATTTGTATTTCATCAGTGCTATTTTTATATCTATGGCCATCTCATGAAATAATTTACTTACAGATGTCATCCATGAATGAAGTTTGTGAAGTTTGCTGCGACAATGCTCGAGATTTTATTGCTCGAGAGCTTACATGTACCAGAAGGACCATAAGAAAGACCCCCGCATATTGTGTTGTCCAATATAAGAACTTCCGCTTTCATGCAAAATATACACTAGAGGTATCCCGAGAGAGAATAGATGGTTTAAAACAAAAACAAACATGATTGGGCGGGATGCAATTAGAAGTTATTGCTGTAACTGCATTGTACGTTTAAGAACAGAGGGATGCTACTCACATGTTATTAGTATTATTTGGTACCTACACCATGCTCGCCATGAGGGTATTACCCGGCCTGCCCCCTTCTTAGATGAAGTTTTATAAAGAATTCATTAATTATAAGTACAATAAAATAAATGAACTTAAAAAACAAAATATTTTTTATTTACCTACACTCAAACCCTATCAGAACTTCATCATTATCAAATTGTTGCAGTCCGCTGCTGAAGATAGGTATCTCCTAATTCACAACGCTGAGTAGATACCGATCCTCATCTCAATCTACCTACTTAATGGTAGAACCACGCTGTAGCTATGATATAGTTGTAGCACGAATGAGTCAGTAGTTACGTTGTACCAGTTCTGGCTCACTGAGTCAGAAGTGGAACAAGTACAACGTTCGTCGACTCACGATCCTTAGAAAAAGAAAGGTTTTGGCATGCTCTGATCACGAACCTGCGGTCCATTTTTGGGTAGGATGCACGGTTCCGGAGATGTGCAGATCAATTAACTCTTAATTGATATCCGGTGAGGGCCTCCACCGTCAATAGTGCTCCATTGTTCTTATCTATTGTTCATTGAATACCGTCATTATCTACCTAATTTTGTTACAATTTTTATTTACGAAATACAAAATCTTATTACTTATTACGAGTATCTATAAAATAGGAGCGAAACATCTCATCCGCTAAAATATCGTTGTACAATGTGTCCCCTGTAAATGTACACGTAAAACTATGCATTGAACATCCCTGAAACTTATATAGCAAATACATTAAGCAATATTCGCCACAAACTGAAGTCCACTCATTCTGAATCCTATCAACATTCCAGTTCCATCTTTTACAATTCCTTTTTAAAAACTCTAGATGATATCGTACAGGTGCTCGTCCGTATGAATCAAAATATTGACCGACGTCATTCGTATCGATATATAAAGCTACCCAATGTGAGCCTGGTTTATCATCTGTATCCAAATTGCATATTATGTACATACGTTGGCACGTGGGTGTACATGTGCAGTCTATTAGCAGCATAAACATTATTTGACCGCAGTGGATCTATCAATACTACATTTGTGTTACTTCAACCCATCAAAGGCCATGGATGTAAGTGTTTACTCTATTGACAAACTTACTTTTCTTTCTGTTATCCCCGCCGGCACCAATTAAATTGTTAATTGCAATTTTAAGTTTAAAAGTATAAACACTTAAAATTTTAAGTTTAAAATTTTAAGTGTTTATTCTTTTGACAAACTTACTTTTCTTTCTGTTATTTTCTTACGTCATCATCATCATCATCATTACAGCCCTTCACAAGTCCACTGCTGAACATAGGCCTCCCCCAAGTAATGCCACAAAGCACGGTCCTGAGCCACCTGCATCCATCGACTTCCTGCATGTCTTACCAGGTCGTCACTCCATCTAGTGGGGGGTCGCCCTACACTACGCCTACCGGTACGAGGCTGCCACTCGAGAACCTTTCTTCCCCATCGGTTATCGGTTCTTCGAGCTATATGGCCGGCCCATTGCCACTTCAGCTTACTAATCCGTTGGGCTATGTCGGTCACTCTGGTTTTACTGCGGATATCCTCATTTCTGAGTCTATCACGCAGAGAAACTCCGAGCATAGCCCTCTCCATAGCTCGCTGAGCGACCTTAAGCGTCCTCATACGGCCAGCAGTGAAGGACCACGTCTCAGATCCGTAAGTCATCACTGGCAACACGCACTGGTTGTACAATCTAGTGAATTTTCTTACGTGTGTATGATTTAATGTTAACAAATTATATTTAAATATTGTGTGTATATGATTAAGCCGTGGTAGCTCAGATGGTTAGCGCAAGCTATAAATTTCACAGTACGCGACCCGGGTTCGATCCCCGCCGGCAGTCTGAGGAAATTTCGAAGGCATGTGAAGTTCGCCAACACGCATTGAGGCAGCGCCGCGGATATTTCCTAACCATAAACAATAGCAGAAAGACAAAGACAATAGCAGAAAGTGAAAAAGTTAAAAAATACTTTTTTAACAATGACAGTCATTAGTTGATCATTAGTGAATGTGATTCTGTTTACTTAAGTTACAGGAATACAAGAGCAGAAGGAAGAAATGGGATGATGGGAAGTAATGAAGAATGAATTGTTATGTGAAATTTGTTGGAACAAACATACTTTTAGTCATGTGCAAATACTTTTAGTATTTACACATGACTTTGTTCTTCAAAACTTCAAAATGACACAAAATCTAAAAAATATTAGATACATCATCGTCGTGGACGGATTTTACATTACATATCCTCATAAACATTTTCAATGTAGAGAAATGGCTATTCTAGACGTAAAACTATCTAATAAAAATGATGCGTTTATCGATCATTATTTGTTTCGGCCAAGTTATTCTTTCAATAATTTGTCGCCAAAAGACAAAAAAACTGTTCGTTATTGTGAAACACACGTGCACGGCATTCCATATTTTGATGTGACCGATGAATTAAAATGTGCCTACAAACAACAGAACATCATTCCCATATTAAATTGGTACATTAGAAATTTGTGCAAAGACGAAGTGATCGCATACAAAGGTGGTTCAACAGAAAAACAATTTTTAAAAATGTTGACGACGAATGATAGAATTTTTAATATTGAAGAATACAAATGTCCAAAATACAATGATTTGGTAAATGTCATAAATTTAAACAAACGTTATGTGTGTAATAATCATATATTTGCAAAAAATAATCACAAAAATTTACATTGTTCTTGTGACGAAGTGTGGGTTTTTTACAAGTGGTTATTGCTTGAAAATAAAATTTGAAATTAATCATAAATTTTGTTTGATTTCCCAAAACATTAGTTATAGTACTCGCATACAAAGGTGGTTCAACAGAAAAACAATTTTTAAAAATGTTGACGACGAATGATAGAATTTTTAGTATTGAAGAATACAAATGTCCAAAATACAATGATTTGGTAAATGTCATAAATTTAAACAAACGTTATGTGTGTAATAATCATATATTTGCAAAAAATAATCACAAATATTTACATTGTTCTTGTGACGAAGTGTGGGTTTTTTACAAGTGGTTATTGCTTGAAAATAAAATTTGATTATTAATCATAAATTTTGTTTGATTTCCCAAAAACATTAGTTATAGTACTCGCATACAAAGGTGGTTCAACAGAAAAACAATTTTTAAAAGTGTTGACGACGAATGATAGTATTTTTAATATTGAAGAATACAAATGTCCAAAATACAACGATTTGGTAAATGTCATAAATTTATACAAAAGTTATGTGTGTAATAATCATATATTTGCAAAAAATAATCACAAAATTTTACATTGTTCTTGTGACGAAGTGTGGGTTTTTTACAAGTGGTTATTGCGACAATTATTGGGAAATTACGACACATCTTCTCGTCAGGTATACCTCAATCTCTGAAAACTAAAGTGTACAACCAGTGGGTGTTACCAGTGATGACTTACGGATCAGAGACGTGGTCCTTCACTGCTGGCCGTATGAGGACGCTCAAGGTCACTCAGCGAGCTATGGAGAGGGCTATGCTCGGAGTTTCTCTGCGTGATAGACTCAGAAATGAGGATATCCGCAGTAAAACCAGAGTGACCGACATAGCCCAACGGATTAGTAAGCTGAAGTGGCAATGGGCCGGCCATATAGCTCGAAGAACCGATAACCGATGGGGAAGAAAGGTTCTCGAGTGGCAGCCTCGTACCGGTAGGCGTAGTGTAGGGCGACCCCCCACTAGATGGAGTGACGACCTGGTAAGACATGCAGGAAGTCGATGGATGCAGGTGGCTCAGGACCGTGCTTTGTGGCATTACTTGGGGGAGGCCTATGTTCAGCAGTGGACTTGTGAAGGGTTGTAATGATGATGATGATTGCTTGAAAATAAAATTTTAAATTAATCATAAATTTAGTATCATTTCCCAAAAACATTAGTTATAGTATACTATATAATACAAAGGTGGTTCAACAGAAAAACAATTTTTTAAAAATGTTGACGACGAATGATAGAATTTTTAATATTGAAGAATACAAATGTCCAAAATACAATGATTTGGTAAATGTCACAAATTTAAACACACGTTATGTGTGTAAAAGTAAAGTAAAGTTACAGCCTATATACGTCCCACTGCTGGGCACAGGCCTTCTCTCATTTCTGAGAGGGTTTTAGGGCAAGGAATAATCCGCCACGCTGTCCAAATGCGTGTTGGCGAACTTCACATGTCTTCGAAATATTTTTTTCTTATTTCACAGACATGCAGGTTTCCTCACGATGTTTTCCTTCACCGTCGAGCACGTGGTAAATCAGCACTTAAAATTGCAATTAACAATTTCATTGGTGCCGGCGGGGATCGAACCCGGTTTGCTCGCGTATTGTGAAATTTACGGCAAGCGCTAACCATCTGAGCTACCACGGCTTATGTGTGTAATCATTGTATATTTACAAAAAATAATCACAAAATTTTATAAAGTGTAAAATTTGTGATTATTTTTTTGCAAAATTTTACAAAGTGTAATATTTGTGATTATTTTTTGCAAATATATGATTATTACACACATAACGTTTGTTAAAATTTATAAAATTTACCAAATCATTGTATTTTGGACATTTGTATTCTTCAATATTAAAAATTCTATCATTCGTCGTCAACATTTTTTAAAAATTGTGTTTCTGTTGTACCACCTTTGTATGCGAGTACTATAACTAATGTTATTGGGAAATCAAACAAAATTTACTATTAATTTAAAATTTTATTTTCAAGCAATAACCACTTGTAAAAAACCCACACTTCGTCACAAGAACAATGTAAAATTTTGTGATTATTTTTTGCAAATATATGATTATTACACACATAACGTTTGTTTAAATTTATGACATTTACCAAATCATTGTATTTTGGACATTTGTATTCTTCAATATTAAAAATTCTATCATTCGTCGTCAACATTTTTTAAAAATTGTTTTTCTGTTGAACCACCTTTGTATGCGATCACTTCGTCTTTGCACAAATTTCTAATGTACCAATTTAATATGGGAATGATGTTCTGTTGTTTGTAGGCACATTTTAATTCTTCGGTCACATCAAAATATGGAATGCCGTGCACGTGTGTTTCACAATAACGAACAGTTTTTTTGTCTTTTGGCGACAAATTATTGAAAGAATAACTTGGCCGAAACAAATAATGATCGATAAACGCATCATTTTTATTAGATAGTTTTACGTCTAGAATAGCCATTTCTCTACATTGAAAATGTTTATGAGGATATGTAATGTAAAATCCGTCCATGTCGATGATGTATCTAATATTTTTTAGATTTTGTGTCATTTTGAACCAAAATGTTAAAAGTATTTACACATGACTAAAAATATGTTTGTTCCAACAAACTTCACATAACAATTCATTCTTCGTTACTTCCCATCATCCCATTTCTTCCTTCTGCTCTTGTCTTCCTGTACTTTAAGTAAACAGAATCACATTCACTAATGATCAACTAATGACTCATTGTTAAAAAAGTATTTTTTAACTTTTTCACTTTGTGCTATTGTCTTTGTATTTATGGTTAGGAAATGTCCGCGGCGCTACCTCAATGCGTGTTGGCGAACTTCACATGCTTTCGAAATTTTCTCAGACTGCCGGCGGGGATCGTACCCGGGCCGCGTACTGTGAAATTTACAGCTTGCGCTAATCATCTGAGCTACCACGGCTTAATCATATACACACACAATATTTAAATATAATTTGTTAACACTAAATCATACACACGTAAGAAAATAACAGAAAGAAAAGTAAGTTTGTCAATAGAATAAACACTTAAAATTGCAATTAACTATTTAATTGGTGCCGGCGGGTATCGAACCCGGGTACTGTGAAATTTACAGCTTGCGCTAACCATCTGAGCTAACACGGCTTAATATAATACACACACAATATTTAAATATAATTTATTAACACTAAATCATACACACGTAAGAAAATAACAGAAAGAAAAGTAACTTTGTCAATAGAATTAACACTTACATCCATGGCCTTTGATGCGTTGAAGTAACACAAATGTAGTATTGATAGATCCACTGCGGTCAAACGACCATACACTAACTCAATGACTGGACTTGCTTGGTCTTATATAGTACCAGTAAGTAATAATTCTAATCTAAAGAATTTCTGCAGTGGAATTGATAGTAACTTTATGCGTCAACAAGCTTATCTCACGTTTTGTTGCTTATATCAACATTACTTCGTGTCGCGTCTTGTTCAGTGTATTGATGAATCAAATACGTTTTGTATAACACAAAATAACGCATTTTAATATTTAGAAATCACTATAATTGATCATTCCTATGTTAGTCATTGAGTAGATTGTACTGTAATAATCTACTAATAGCAGTAATATCATGGATAAACTAGATGTACAACAACATCTGAAAAAGATTCACCCCAGTCTAGAAAATAATGTTTATGCTGCCAATAGACTGCCCATGTATACCCACGTGCCAACGTATATAATATGCAATTTGGATACAGGTGATAAACCAGGCTCACATTGGGTAGCTTTATATATCGATACGAATGACGTCGGTCAATATTTTGATTCATTCGGACAAGCACCTGTACGATATCATCAAGAGTTTTTAAAAAAGGAATTGTAAAAGATGGAACTGGAATGTTGATAGGATTCAGAATGAGTGGACTTCAGTTTGTGGCGAATATTGCTTAATGTATTTGCTATATAAGTTTCAGGGATGTTCAATGCATAGTTTTACGTGTATATTTACAGGGAACACATTGTACAACGATATTTTAGTGGATGAGATGTTTTGCTCCTATTTTATGGATAATAAGTAATAAGATTTTGTATTTCGTAAATAAAAATTGTAACAAAATTAGGTAATGTATTTTATTGATGATTCAGATTACCGTTGCAGTTAGGAACAAAGGAGTATAATATAAGAGCACTGATAATCCGACGCACGAATAGATAATGACGGTATTCAATGAACAATAGATAAGAACAATGGAGCGCTATTGACGATGGAGGCCCTCACTGGATATCAATTAGATAAGAGTTAATTGATCTGCACATCTCCGGAACCGTGCATCCTACCCAAAAATGGACTGCAGATTCGTTATCATAGCATGCCAAAACCTCTTTCTTTCTTAGGATCGTGAGTCGACGAACGTTGTACTTGTACCACGTCTGACTCAGTGAGCCAGAACTGGTACAACGTAACTACTTGAGTCTGCTCGACCGGAGAAGAACCACGCTCTCCCAGAATACCAGTGTAAAATAGCAGCTTAATACTGCTGTGTTTCGTATGGTGAGTATAGATCCGGAGAGCCTTTTTTACTGGATACGAGGCATTCGATCCTAGACCTGAGGTGGAAATGCGTCTGAATTTTGATTCTATATCGAGGATAAATGTAGATGTCTATGGGCCACAGCATCCACTAACCACCAGGTGGACTGTCTGCTCGATTATCACCCTTGTTCTAAAAAAAAAATGGTTAGTAAAGCACTACAGAGAAGCGAAAAGCAATATAGAATATATACTTTATCACAAAAACAATGTTGATTTGCCTATATGTAACGATCTACATAGATACACTAGGAGAGGTTTTGGCCGTCGACGGATTGACGCTCCTATTTTGTTGCTTGAATATTGGTTTGAAGTAGATTTTGATTCGTAAAAGTGATGCGATTTTGTGAATTGTCTGCGCGTGTGAACTATTAGTTTGATGTTTTTTTAACCTTTTTATAACTGCTTACATCCGACAAAAGTTCTTGTATTTTAGAATTATAACCTAATTTATCTATGACTAGCGTGGTATTTCCCTTATCTGCGCGGACAATCATGAGTTCTGGTTTATTGAGTAGGTTCTTTAACGCTATTAATCCTTCTTTGGGAAGATTCGTTTTAGGCACTGAACTTCGACATAACATAGACGAAATGTCTTGACGTATCTCCTCCAAATCATCTTTCGGCATATTGTTTTTATTTAAATAGTCCTCGACACTACATATAACTTCATCGTACAGTAATCTGCGAGGTATTACGAGGGCGGCACTGAAAATTTCGGCAACCAAGGAAGTGACACAACATTACTATTTAAAAATGTATTTATTGCTTTTCGAAGTATTCTCCGCGAAATTTGACACATTTTTCCATACGATGGAACCAATCATTGAAGCAACCATTCCATTCGGAAGTTGGGGTCTCCAAAATGGCCGTTTTGTAGGCGTCCACAGCTTCTTCAGGTGATAAAAATCTCTGTCCACGCAATTTATTCTTCATTTTAGGGAAAGTATTGAAATCATTAGGGCTTAAGTCGTGGTTGAACGGCGGATGGTCTAATAATTCTATGTTTTCTTGCTCTAAAAAATCTTTTTGTTCTGTGTGCGGTGTGAGAACTCGCATTATCGTGATGGAGGATGATGCGGCGGTTGCAGTTCTCTTTACGGAGTTCAGAAACGACCTGTGGCAAACAAATGCTAGCATACCATTCTGCATTAACCGTTCTTTGTCCCTCAAGAGGAATAGTCGTAACATGGCCGGTTTTGGAGACCAACGTGGCCACCATTTGTTTTGCAACACTCCATGAACGAACAATTTTTGTTGGCTTTAACTCATTTTCGAACACCCAAACTCGTGACTGGTTTTTTGTTTCGGGTTTGTTTTTTTTTTTAATCTTTTAATAAATTTAATTAATTTAATAAATTTGTACGCGTATATCTAGGATTCGTCACTTGATACGATGTTGTAGTTGGCCTTTTGATTCCTGACAGGCTGGGAGAATTGTGTGTGAATGGAGGATAGATTGGATGATTGGAAGGGGAGGATGCCATAGCGATCATTGAGGGATTACTTTCTTGTTCTTTTCGGGTGAAGTGTGTTTTCTACAACTTCCTCTCCTTTAAATGAACATGCAGAAATAAGCTTTATGAAGGCTGGAGTGAATATTATAGATAGAATAATAGAGGCTGCAGCCATAATCAAGTGACTGATCCAAGGGTGCCACCAAGTGAAAGTTGTTGATGAGTCCCCTTGAGGGGTTGCAGGGGAGTTATAAAACATATTATCTTCATATTATATTATCTTCTATGATTCCAGATAGGGAGCCCTTTGTGTAAAGGGATGTTGGATAAAATTCCTCGGTTTTCTCGATTAGGGATATGGGAGTGTTTGCAGTGTCTGAGCTGACTACTTTCCCCGTCAGAGGATCAATTCCTGTTCCATTACACATGGGTAACCAGGAAGCCACCATTGAGTAATGAGTCCAATGTGGGTCTTTGTATAAATTGCCTGTTATGGGTTCAACCCATAGAGTTTCGTTTTTGTGTTCATCTTGGACTTGGAACATGCCGTGCTGTCTAACAAGAGGGACGACTAAAGAGATGGGTATATTGGAGTCTATAATGGATGTGATCTTGTAAATTCCATCTCTAAATTCGCCAATGGCGAATGGAGAATGGGTGATATATTGGGCAACTTTACGAGGTAGGTCTGGAGGATATAGTGTAGTCCATTTAAGATGTAGAAAATCACAGATATTATTTTGTATCAAAATGAGGATTTTTTATTTATTTGCTTCAATATAAAATTTATCTCAAATCTAAATTGGGCATATCCTAAATCAGATCTTAAATTTGAAGAGAATTCCATAGGATCAGTTGCCCGTGGTCCTCTGGCTCTCCTTGAGTTGAATATTGTAAACCTATGTCTAATAATGTCTGGAATCACCCTTCTTTTTTGTCTGGTAGAGATTGAAGAATTAGACAAGTGATTTAGAATATTTGGAGTCATGGGTATTCCATCTCCAGAAAAGGAAATTATATATCCACCTGCTGTATGCCATAATAATGAATTGTGACCTCCTATTTTACAATTTAAATAGTCACTTCCCTCAGGAATAGAGTATTGTTGTTTTACTGAGGGAAGTGATATAATTAGAGTATTAGATATTGACACAGATGAAAATCCATATCTGACCTCATGCACTTTGAAAGGGCATACATCAGATTGGTCAGAAGTATAAGTAATATATAGATATCTTTTTCCATCAGTATAGAGATTCTTTGTAATGTGACCCCAGTTTCCTATTGGACTCCTAATGCTACCGTCTGGATATCTTGAGATGATGACCCTCTTATATAGTGTCCTCTCATATTGTCCTGGGTAGTCATTCCTATAATAGAAACAGAGATATCTTTGATCCCATGGGATTTCAGGGTCTTCAACTATTTCATCAATGAGATTTGTAAAATATTTTGAAAAATTGATTTTACTAACCGGTCCTTTGAGAGTGATCACACTGGTACCTATGGTGTCAGTTGACTTTGATCCCCAGAAACCAAAGGTGCATTTGGTGGACACCAATTCGGACCAGACCATAATCCCCTGGATTGTAGAGTCAGCAAGATCAATTTTCCATATTGAAACAGATACTGGGTATTGTTCATCCCTGAGGTTTAAGAGGGACTCACAGTTGGGTCGAGGGGGATATGGTTGATATTCAATGCTGCTGTTTGTTCTGAATCTTATTTTCTCTGACAGAGAGGTGTCGTTAGAGCTAGTTATGGATTGAAGGCTGTTTGGGATTGGTATGGAAGTAACAAATATATTTATCCAATTAGAAAGACTAAACATGCTTAGTATGAGGAGTTTATTCATCTTGGTCGATGATCACGATTGTGGTATGAATGACTCCTGAAGGTGATCTGAGCTGGCAGATATCTATATAAATTTTTTTCTCTGTGAATTAATTTCAAAAAAGTAATGGATCTATTTATCTCTAGGGATTGTTTTTATTGTTCTTTTTTTAAATAATTGAATTGTACTATAGTGGTGGGGTAATATGTGGTTGTGGTTTGAGAGATCGTTTTGTTTGTGGGTTTGGATCTGGGTTGATGAGGGGTGCCCGCGTCTGTGGGTTGGTTTGGGCTACACTCGTTCAGGGAGGGATGAATTTCATGGTCACTTTACATTTACATCATTGTTCGAACCCAGGGATTTGAGGTTCTTCCTGGGCTGTGAAAGGGATTTCTTGGGGACCCTTCATAACTTAATAGATAAAAGAAACCTCGCTGGGACCAGTAAATTGCCCGCTTTCCTAAATGGGAGGAACACTCTGAGATTGGATCTTTTATATCTAAGTCTACAGGGGGATCCTCCGGAGTTGGAGACAGTTGCAGATGATTTTGTTGTTTTTGAGTGATCTTAGAGTCAAAGAATATGTGATAGTCATAACACCATCTATCTTGAGATGGCATGATGGCCCAACTTTTTCGGAAATAGTCAGGAGGAAGTGAATGTGAAGAATCCAAATTCAAAGACAGAGTATGCTTAAAGATATTGTCTTCCAAGTTAAAAGAGGTCTTGACAATAGTGAGTTGTCGTATATCATAGGTTCCCCATAACTTCTCATAAGTGCATTGCAATTGTTCTAAATATGGATGATCTCTGATATATAAGTGATCTCCATCTTGGAATTTGTCAAGGGATTCCCATCCATGCTTCAAGGGAAGTCCACTGGTCAATACTGGAATTATTGATATCACCTCAGGTTGGGATGAAAGGAAGGGAAATCTATAGGTAATCAGTGATTCCCAATAAATCACTCCATGTACTGTAGTTATATTTGAGGGAGGTAAAATCTTATGAAGTTGCAGACGGTCCCACATCATCAGATACCTAAGATCATTAGGCTCAAGGTATACAGGAGGTGGGTTCTCTGAGTGTCTTGATTGTAATGCACTGTCTGCAGGATCATATGTATGATCTTGAGAGCTTACAAGCTTTATAATTAATTGGATGCCTCCTATAAGTATCAGAATAACTCCAGAGATTATTAAAATTCTTGCGATCCATAGTCGGGATCTTAATCTTGAGATGAATGATGTGTTAATTGACTCTGATTCGGTCACTAAAGGCATGGTTCCTTAGTTCTTGATTGCAGAGATGATTGCCCGTGGCATGAGATATGTCTTTTGAATATTGATTCTAGTATTGTTTTTGTTGTTGTATACAGCATTTGGGGATCATGCGTGGAATCTTCCGAGAGTTCTGACGCACCAAGTAACGCGAGCTGCTTTTAGCTCTTCACAGAGCGAATGCGGTATTCATCGGAAAGACAACTTTTTTTTACACCTAATTGATCACGCAAGGTTATTTGTATTTGTCGCATGCCAATGTCTAAAGTTGCCTGAATTTCGCGGTATGTCACATGTCGATATTCCTCAATCAGCTTACGCACAGCATCAACGTTTTCTTAGGTGACTGCAGTTTTTGGACGACCTTGACGGGGATCATCACTGTGCTCTACACGTCCACGTTAAAATTCAGCAAACCAGCGATAAATTGTGGTTTTTTAATGGGGCTTCATCACCAAATGCAGAAATCATCCGGTCAACACGCTGTTTTTCTTTTAAACCACTTCGAAAGTTATAATAAATCATCGCTCTTGATTTTTCTCTAGTCAATTCCATTTTCTCAACGATTTAGCAAGTTTGACTAAACCCTGTGACAAGACCGAGAATCTTTTTTTAAATAAATAAATGGTATTCGATTTTTAAAACCAAGGAGTTTTCAATTAAAAAGATTTTAATATGACAGGAACAGTGGAAATCCTGCCTGTGATTAGGCCTTACGATAATACTCCAATTGTTGCATCATCCCCTGTGCTTGTTTTTGACAGATTATAGAACGCGATTAATCCTTGATCTGTGTTTGTAATCAATGGTTGCATTTGGTTCTGACATTGATTTAGATGTTTGACATCTGATTTGGTCGTCAATTTTTGATATTTTTCTATATGTTTGTTTTTGCATTAATTATATTTACAAATTTTTATATTTACTGGTTTATTTGACTTTTCCATGCAAACATTATAATCAAACGTCGTTGAAACTTTCTTTAATAATAATAATAATAATTTTTATTTCAGATATCCAAATAATTCACTGGATTACGTGTCTGTGATTTATTTAAATCATGTACACCGGAGAGTTTTTGTTGGATTACCGTCCGTAACAACTTTTTACTTGCCTGATTTGTGCCTGAGATCTGAGCGCTCCCTAGAATTTCCTGATTGGTTGATATTTTGACACATGAAGGAAAGAGATTATGGTCACGGCATCTCTTCAAGAAATTTAATGCTGTTAGATATTCTCCGCGCTTGGTCCGTATATCTTCTAATAAGCGTATTTTATTTGCAATTACCAGTCCGTACTGGTTAACACAATGATTTCTTATATCTACGCGAGTGTAAAGTACCTCTGCAAGACGCAGGAGTGCACAAGCTTGATTAAGAATGTGGTCTCTCCTATATAGGGCAAACTGAAAAAAATACCGCTAAAGAATACCGATTCCTTCTAAAGATGATTCGCGAGGCTACTGTAATCAAAAAGATCCTAATTTCAATATAGAAGATAGCTGGGTACTACCATTTGCTTGGGATCCTACAATTAATAAAATACAACTGCAAGACTTCAAGATGCTATAAGTGCGTACTGCGTAGATCGGAAAAATAATTAATAATTATTATCTATGGTAACCGTGGTTAACTATGACATCTGTACGTTGAACATCTCAATCACCCCCGTGACCATGGGTGCTGTAAGGTCCTCGAAACGACAGATATATAAAAAATTTAATATACGCGATAAAATCCGTAAAAACTAGTATTATTTAAATGGGACGAGGACCAGTTGAGTCTAAGGTAGACTTAGTTACCTAAGGCGAGCCCGGTTTATACAGAGGATTCAGCGGTGCAACTAGTTTGCGAGTCCTTAGTGGGTACAGAGGATACAGCGGAAGCAGAAGATAGCGGATGCAGAGTTGGCAAGTGGATGCAGGGGATACAGCGGAGGCGGAGTATACAGTGAATGTATAGCTGCTTTTTATTCGCGGTTTCCTATTATTAGGGGTACAGAGGGTACAGTGGTTATAGTACTGCGGTTAATTCTCGAGTCCCTATTATAAGGAGATACAGAGGATAGAGTGGATATAGTATTGCGGTTAATTCGTGAGTCCCTATCATTAGATGTTACAGAGGATGTAGTATTGATGCCATTGATATAACAATGTTTTGGAATTTGATTTTTGGCTCTAACGAGGCACCACCGTGAGCCCTTTATTCGTTTAAATCATCGTTTGGTTTACCCTGGTCTCTTTGCTCATTGCTTTCGTTAATATTTACTGCGTGAACTTGACCTTTATTGTTTGATATCGCTTTGGAAATAGTTATTGATTATTTTGATATCTAAAGTGGTTATTATTGAATTCCCGTTTTCTACAATCCTCGACAGTGTGGCCCACGTTTTTACAATAACGGCACAGTGGAAAACCTGAAGTAGATGGCCTTCGACTGTTGGTCTTTTTTGGATAGCCTCGCTGTGTAGGGTTTTGATTTTATTGGGATTGACGCTGAGGTCAACGTGCTTAATTAGGCAAATTGGTATTAATTGCCGATGGATTACGTTTAGAAGTCTGCAACATCCTTACTTCGTATACATCGAAGCAAATGGCTTCATTTAAAGTTTCATGGTCACAGCATCTGACTACCGTTGGCATTTATAATGCCACTGATAATTGTATGCAATGCTAAGTGTTGCATTGCGGCGACAAAGCCAGTTCATCTTTCTTTTTTGAGGGTATTGAAATATTGATTTCGGTTAATAAAGTGCATAGGCATGTCTCTACGCATAGTGTAAACTGATTGACCGTTTCACTATTAGTTTGACAATAATCTTGTAGGTCCGAGAGTAGTGCATCTTAATGTTTTTTCTGAACAAATTTATTTTTGAGAAATCTTTTTAACTGTTGCCAGTTCTCCAACTCTTTAATGGAGCACGCACTTTCGAAACCGGATTTAAAAGTGGATTAAAATATATTTTAATATTATATCTTGTTGATATGATGACGCAAGGCTTATTGTATTTCTGCAATTATTTAAACACAACTCTCCGATCACACTCCTAATCTCATGGCTGTTAGACGGGAGATGAGGCTGCAATCGTCAGCAGATTTGACAGCATAAAGGCAACTGAACAGACAGATCTCCAAATGCATGCGGCGAGACTTACGCAACTTTAATACTGCTCGTATTAAAGAAGCGATCGAGTGGAACAGGGCTCCAAAGTTTGCAGAATCTGTCTGCCAGAAAGAGCCAACTGTTAAAGCTGAAGACTGAGTGTGGCAGCATCGTTTCCGAGACACCTGAGATTTTGAGTGAGATTGAGAAGTTCTATGGGCAGCTGTACACATGCTGTTGGAGCTTGTTGGAGCCACACGCCAGTGTGAGTAACGATCCAAGAGCAAGTCTTACCCGACACTATCCCGATGATATCCCGGACGTCAGTCTGAGCGAAATTAGAATGGCTCTCCAGCACCTTAAAAACGGCAGGGCCCCAGGCGAGGATGGAATTACAGCGGAGCTTCTGAAAGCGGGTGGAACACCGGTACTTGAAGTCCTTCAGAAGCTCTTCAATTCCGTCCTTTATGGTGGCACTACTCCGGAGGCGTGGAGCAGAAGTGCGGTGGTCTTGTTCTTTAAGAAAGGCGACAACGCTCTCTTGAAGAACTACAGACCGATTTCCCTTCTGAGCCGCGTCTAGGTGCTGTTTAAGAGAGTCATTACGAATCGTCTCGCACGCAGACTCGACGACTTCCAGCCTCCCGAACAAGCCGGTTTCCGAAAAGGCTTCAGTACCATAGATCACATACGTACCCTGCGGCAGATTGTACAGAAGACCGAAGAGTACAATCTGCCACTTTGCCTGGCGTATGTGGACTATGAGAAAGCCTTTGATTCCGTCGAAATTTGGGCGGTGCTACAGTCCCTTCAGCGGTGCCAAGTTGACTGTCGGTATATCGAAGTGCTGAAGTGTTTGTACAGTAGGACTACGATGGCTATCCAAGTACAGAATCAGAGCTCGAAACCTATCCAACTGCAGAGAGGTGTAAGACAGGGTGACGTTATATCCCCGAAACTCTTCACCACTGCATTGGAAGACGTTTTCAAGCTACTGGACTGGAAAGGATACGGTATTCACATTAATGGCGAGTACATCACTCACCTTCGATTTGCCGACGATATAGTCCTTATGGCAGATTCGCTGGAGGACCTTAGCACTATGCTCAAAGACCTCAATTGTATCTCCCAACGGATAGGTCTTAACATGAACATGGACAAAACAAAGATCATGTTTAATGTACATGTCACACCTATGCCGGTAGTTATTGGGAGCACTATGCTCGAAGTTGTTGACGAGTACGTTTACCTGGGACAAATAGTCCGACTAGGTAAGTCCAACTTCGCCCGAGAGATCTACCGACGGATTCAAGTCGGCTGGGCAGCGTTCGGGAAATTACGACACATCTTCTCGTCAGGTATACCTCAATCTCTGAAAACTAAAGTGTACAACCAGTGCGTGTTGCCTGTGATGACTTACGGATCAGAGACGTGGTCCTTCACTGCTGGCCGTATGAGGACGCTCAAGGTCGCTCAGCGAGCTATGAAGAGGGCTATGCTCGGAGTTTCTCTGCGTGATAGACTCGGAAATGAGGATATCCGCAGTAAAACCAGAGTGACCGACATAGCCCAATGGATTAGTAAGCTGAAGTGGCAATGGACCGGCCATATAGCTCGAAGAACCGATAACCGATGGAGAACGTAGGTTCTCGAGTGGCAGCCTCGTACCAGTAGGCGTAGTGTAGGGCGAACCCCACTTGATGGAGTGACGACCTGGTAAGACATGCAGGAAGTCGATGGATGGAGGTGGCTCAGGACCTATGTTCAGCAGGAGGCCTATGTTCAGGTTCAGTGGAGTTGTGAAGGGCTGTAATGATGATGATGATGATGAATTATTTAAAACGCATTAAGTTTTTTGCGGTTTCGGTCAGATTTGTTTATGAATTTACTGATAAAGTTCATGTCGATTTCTGTTTCATAAGGTTTAATTATTCATAAGGTTAATTTATGTTTGTCTTCAACCTTTACGAAGATGAAGTGAATAATTTAAAGTACTATCCATCATTACAGTCAGCTCGTGGAAAACATGCATTGACACCATCTAATCAATTTTATTTAACACTAATAAAATTCTTAACATTGATTAATTACCTTTACTGCAAGTTCTGCAGTGTGCTATTTGTTGAGTCGTTTTTTCACCTTTTTATAACTGCTTACATCCGACAAAAGTTCTTGTATTTTAGAATTAAACCTAATTTATCTATGACTACCGTGGTATTTCCCTTATCTGCGCGGACAATCGTGAGTTCTGGTTTATTGAGTAGGTTCTTTAACGCTATTAATCCTTCTTTGGGAAGATTCGTTTTAGGCACTGAACTTCGACATAACATAGACGAAATGTCTTGACGTATCACCTCCAAATCATCTTTCGGCATATTTTTTTTATTTAAATAGTCCTCGACACTACATATAACTTCATCGTACAGTAATCTGCGAGGTATTACGAGGGCGGCACTGAAAATTTCGGCAATCAAGGAAGTGACACAATATTACTATTTAAAAATGTATTTATCGCTTTTCGAAGTATTCTCCGCGAATATTGACACATTTTTCCATACATCATTGAAGCAACCATTCCATTCGGAAGTTGGGGTCTCCAAAATGGCCGTCTTGTAGGCGTCCACAGCTTCTTCTGTACGGCGGATGTTCTAATAATTCAATGTTTTCTTGCTCTAAAAACTCTTTTGTTCTGTGTTCAGTGTGAGAACTCGCATTGTCGTGATGGAGGATGATGCGGCGGTTGCAGTTCTCTTTACGGAGTTCAGAAACGATCTGTGGCACACAAATGTTAGCATACCATTCTGCATTAACCATTCATTGTCCCTCAAGAGGAATAGTCGTAACATGGCCGGTTCTGGAGACCAACGTGGCCACCATTTGTTTTGCAACACTCCATGAACGAACAATTTTTGTTGGCTTTAACTCATTTTCGAACACCCAAACTCGTGACTGGTTTTTTGTTTCGGGTTTGTACGCGTATATCCAGGATTCGTCACTTGATACGATGTTGTAGTTGACCTTTTGATTCCTGACAGGCTGGGAGAGATTGTGTGTTGAATGGAGGATAGATTGGATGATTGGAAGGGGAGGATGCCATCGCGATCATTGAGGGATTAATTGTGACTTTCTTGTTCTTTTCAGGTGAAGTGTGTTCTCTACAACTTCCTCTCCTTTAAATGCACATGCAGAAAGAAGCTTTATGAAGGCTGGAGTGAATATTATAGATAGAATAATAGAGGCTGCAGCCATAATCAAGTGACTGATCCAAGGGTGCCACCAAGTGAAAGATGTTGATGAGTCCCTTTGAGGGGTTGCAGGGGAGTTATAAAACATATTATCTTCTATGATTCCAGATAGGGAGCCCTTTGTGTAAAGGGATGTTGGATAAAATTCCTCGGTTTGCTCGATTAGGGATATGGGAGTGTTTGCAGTGTCTGAGCTACTTTCCCCATCAGAGGATCAATTCCTGTTCCATTACACATGGATAACCAGGAAGCCACCATTGAGTAATGAGTCCAATGTGAGTATTTGTATAAATTGCCTGTTATGGGTTCAACCCATAGAGTTTCGTTTTTGTGTTCATCTTGGACTTGGAACATGCCGTGCTGTCTAAAAAGAGGGACGACTAAAGAGATGGGTATATTGGAGTCTACAGTGGATGTGATCTTGTAAATTCCGTCTCTAAATTCTCCAATGGCGAATGGAGAATGGGTGATATATTGGGCAACTTTACGAGGTAGGTCTGGAGGATATAGTGTAGTCCATTTAAGATGTAGAAAATCACAGATATTATTTTGTATCAAAATGAGATTTTTATTTATTTGCTTCAATATAAAATTTATCTCAAATCTAAATTGGGCATATCCTAAATCAGATCTTAAATTTGAAGAGAATTCCATAGGATCAGTTGCCCGTGGTCCTCTGGCTCTCCTTGAGTTGAATATTGTAAACCTATGTCTAATAATGTCTGGAATCACCCTTCTTTTTTGTCTGGTAGAGATTGAAGAATTAGACAAGTGATTTAGAATATTTGGAGTCATGGGTATTCCATCTCCAGAAAAGGAAATTATATATCCACCTGCTGTATGCCATAATAATGAATTGTGACCTCCTATTTTAAAATTTAAATAGTCGCTTCCCTCAGGAATAGAGTATTTTTGTTTTACTGAGGGAAGTGATATAATTAGAGTATTAGATGTTGACACAGATAAAAATCCATATCTGACCTCATGAACTTTGAAAGGGCCTACATCAGATTGGTCAGAATTATAAGTAATATATAGATATCTTTTTCCATCAGTATAGAGATTCTTTGTAATGTGAACCCAGTTTCCTATTGGACTCTTAATGCTACCGTCTGGATATCTTGAGATAATGACCCTCTTATATAGTGTCCTCTCATATTGCCCTGGGTAGCCATTCCTACAATAGTAACAGAGATATCTTTGATCCCATGGGATTTCAGGGTCTTCAACTATTTCATCAATGGGATTTGTAAAATATTTTGAAAAATTGATTTTACTAACCGGTCCTTTGAGAGTGATCACACTGGTACCTATGGTGTCAGTTGACTTTGCTCCCCTGAAATCAAAGGTGCATTTGGTGGACACCAATTCGGACCAGACCATAATCCCCTGGATTGTAGAGTCAGCAAGATCAATTTTCCATATTGAAACAGATACTGGGTATTGTTCATCCCTGATGTTTAAGAGGGACTCACAGTTGGGTCGAGGGAGATATGGTTGATATTCAATGCTGGAGTTTGTTCTGAATCTTATTTTCTCTGACAGAGAGGTGTCGTTTGAGCTAGTTATGGATTGAAGGCTGTTTGGGATTGGTATGGTAGTAACAAATATATTGATCCAATTAGAAAGACTAAACATGCTTAGAATGAGGAGTTTATTCATCTTGGTCGATGATCACAATTGTGGTATGAATGACTCCTGAAGGTGATCTGAGCTGGCAGATATCTATATAAATTTTTTTCTCTGTGAATTAATTTCAAAAAAGTAATGGATCTATTTATCTCTAGGGATTGTTTTTATTGTTTTTTTTTTAATAATTGAATTGTACTATAGTGGTGGGGTGATATGTGGTTGTGGTTTGAGATATCGTTTTGTTTGTGGGTTTGGATCTGGGTTGATGAGGGGTGCCCGCGTCTGTGGAATTGTTTTGGCTACACTCGTTCAGGGAGGAATGAATTTCATGGTCACTTTACAATCAGAGTTCCCCCAAACTTTTTTGTGTCGTAGACCCGCCATGTTTTTCCGTGTTGGGTAGACCCCCTACTTACATGATATTGATTTCCTGTAAATTTCTTACTGTAGTGAAGTTTATTGTTAGAAACTTAAAGTAAAAACACATGTTAATTTATACATTTATTAATTGAATTTAAATTAAAACTACTCAAAATAAAATTTTGTATCTGTTATGTAAAATATACGTAACATTAAATAAACATAAAATAAACTATAAATAAAATAACATAAGCAATAAGTCAATATTTCTAGTGAGAAGGATGAACCTGATGCTTTAATAATAAATTATCAATATTTGGCGACAATTTTGTAAGGGTTAATCTTAAATCTCCTCGGCTAATGATGCCCAGTCTGTTTCTTATTTTCGTTAGGAGATTGGAAACAGCGCTGAACCCCCTTTCCACTAGGTATGATGATGGAAAAGAAATTAAAAATTTCCTCGCTATATTCCATAATACGGGATAAGTAACGGGTATGGTATTTTGCAGCCAGAATTGCTGATATTCGTTTTAAACTGAACCTTAAGTTCTTCGTTTGTACTTAGTTCAGTCAGTTCCTCTTGTATTATGTATGACATTCGTTTCTTCTATGTCACCATATGGATTAATTATCCACGGTGGTATTACCATAGCCAAAATATCCTCAAACCTAGATTCAAAATCTGAATAGAGGGCATTTAAATGTTGAACGTAAATTGAAACGTCTTCTTCCTGGCAGCTTGTCAGTGACAAATTGTGGAACTGAGAAAATTCGCCTCGTCCAATATTTTGCTTCATTAGTTTAACTCCGGCAAGAAACGCTGATAAGATGGACTTTGTTTTAATCAAATTTAAACTGTCGCCTTGTAATTGCAAATTAACCATATTAAATTTTGTAAACAAATCTGTTAAATAGGCGATGTCTGTTTTCCTCTTCATTAAATTTTCTTTTAAAATTTTATCTTTAGTATCCAGAAATTCTAAAATAGTCTCAAAAAGTGCAAAAAAATCTTGTCAAACATAAGCCTTTCGACAGCCAGAGTACTTCAGTCTGAAGGAGTAATTGATGAAAGTGTTCGTCATTTTCTTCACACAACTGCGCAAATAACCGTGTATTCAACGCGTTGCTTCGGATTCGGTTTACTGCATCAATGACTAAATGAAGTGATTCATGCAATCTAACACTCAAATTTTTAGCAACTAAATGTTGTCGATGGATGACGCAATGTATTGCTAACACCCCTGACACATTTTGTTTTAAATAGCTTATAAATCCACGATAACGTCCAACCATGGCAGGTGCTCCATCTGTAGCTACTGATATTATATTTGATAAAGGAATTGCTTTTTCAATGAAGTAATCCTTCAAAACATGAAATATTGATTCACCTTTAGTGTCGGTTATCAAAGTTCTTGCGAAGAGCAGTTCATCGTAGATTTCTTGATTCATAATAAAACGAACATATACCAATAATAATGCTGCATTATCAGGTAAAGTTGACTCGTCCAGTTGTATAGAGAAATGGGTCGTTTGCAAATAATTACATAAGAAGCTTTCAATATCAGAACTCATTTCATCAATATGTCTTTCAACAGTATTGTTGCTTAAGGGAATTCTTTTAATGATATCAGGTGCAGGTTTGTGTAAAACAGTTTTTAAAACCACTTCAACGGCTGGTAAAATTAACTTCTCTCCGATAGTATGCGTTTTTCGGATTTTGCTATAAGTAATGAGATATTGTAATACGCCCGCAAACCATCATCATTTCTTTGTGACGTCGAAGCGAACATTCTGTCCAGTGTAGGTCTCTTCTGAAGTTTATCTTTGTGTGTTTGAAAGTATTTCAAATCTATCTCTGTTTTATCAGGGTGGCATCTTCTCAGATGATCTTGCAGTTTAGATGGTTTCATAGCGTCATTGCCCAAAACTTTGTTGCATAAAAGGCACATAGGCGATTGTTTGTCCGGCAATGATGGAATGAAGCCAAATTTTTAAATAATCAACACTGTACTGTCTACATTTCTTTTTAGATTCGGACATGGCATCAGTCATCTGTGGGCAAAATTAAATTATTTAAATAAGACAGAAAATCCAGCAGCTGTATATTAAAAATATTTTTGATTTTTCCGAAAACATTCCATAATTCGAACATCTTCTTGCAACAATTAGCTCGAATTACGGAGATTGCACTGTAATTATAATACCGATTGCTAAAACTTTCAAAAAGAAACTATTGAGGAGTACTCGTGTAATTTTGCATGATTGAATATTAAACTACTAATAACTAAAGTCATGATTGGCGTTATTTATCTATCTTTGCTAACTACGAGTAGTTCCTGCCTGCCGATTCTTGCTGCGCCGCAGGGCCATCCGATGAGGAAGTGGTTCGGTGTTAGTGCTTCCTCCTCGAGGTTCTCAGAAAGGTGGGTGAAAAATCGAGAGCTTAGTATGTGTTCAGCTTCTAGAAGGAGAGTGGGGAGTGCTCTCTCTCTCTCTCTCTCCTCACGTGGATACTTTTCGTTGAGTGTGGCGTCTAGTGTGGTTTTGACTGATCGCACCAAACGTTCCCATGCGCCGCCCATATTTGGCGCACCTAGAGGGATGAAATTCCACTGCACGCCGACCTTTTCTGCTTCTGAGGTGAGGTCTTCCTGCTGCAAGGTGTCGAACGCTTCTTTCATTTCTCTGTCGGTGCCGACGAAGTTGGTCCCGTTGTCGCTGTAGATCTTCTATAGCATCCCTCTTCTTGCGGCGAATCGCAGCGCCATGATCATGCTGTCGGTGGAGAGCGAAGGAGTTAGCTCAATGTGCACAGACCTTGTTGTGAGACATGTAAATAGAGCTCCCCATCTCTTCTCGTGCCGTCTTGCCACGGTGATTGTCATCGGGCCGAAGTAGTCTACGCCCGTGCACGTAAAGGGAGGTTTTCTATGCATCAGCCTTTCCGCAGGTAAGTTGTCCGTTGACATTTGTTGCGGTCTTGCCTTCCTTGTTTTGCAACACTGTCATTGATGCTGAATTGCCTTGATTGCTGACCTTAGACCCAATACCCAGAAGCGTTGTCGTATTTCATTCATCACCGTTGAGTGATTTCCATGATTGAAGCCGCAGTGGAATTACTCTATGATGAGTTATGTTGTCTTGTCCTTGCACCCTGTATCGCATCGATCCTTTCTTTCAGCCGCAGGAGACCGTCTTCTAGCACTACTACATCGAGCCTTTTCAACTTACTGCTGCCCTCTAATTGCTTCCCTTGCTAAAGACACTTGATGTCTTCTCTGAAACTTCTGTCTTGGCTTCTTTTCAGCAAAATAGTTTTAGCTTGCTCAAGTAGTTCGATTTCCATTGGTTGTGACATTTTCCAGTTCTCTCCAGGTTCTCTTTTGCAGGCGGTGACCTTCTCCCTTTTTCTGCAAAGTTGTAAGAACTGCACTCGCTGTGGCTCGCCAAAGTCTCTTCTATGAATAGAATCTCTCGGGGTCTGGTGATGGATGAGATGTTTGTGTTGTTTTTTTTTCGCCAATGGTTGCCTTCTTGAAGGTTCTTGGTGCCGGCCGATGAGCCTCTTCTTTTCTCACCGCTTGGTCCGGTGTACCATCGGTGGTTGCTGTCATCCATCCAGCATCATCATCCAGCCATCTCTTGCATTCTTTACATGGTGGTTTCTTGCAGCTCTCCTTTCGATGCCTCCCTTGAAGACATTTGAAGAAAAAGTGAATTTTCTTTACTGTTGCCCACCGATCTTGCACTTACGCCTTCTGTCACATCTGGCAGTCGACGAGGAAGTGTCGTAGGACAAGTCTTCTCTGCTGGCTGTCTTGAATCCCTTTTCTTGAAGTCCTTTTCCCTTGTAGAATGCGTTGCTTGTCGATGATTCCTTCTGAAGTTGCGAAGGCTCCACATTTGTCTGCTTCGATGTTCAGGAACTTGGAGACCATCGTCAGGTCGGAGAACTCGACCTATTCTGTTGCTGCAGTGAAGTCATACCATCGGAACTTGAGAATTGTAGGCATCTTTTCTATAATTTTCTTCACCATTTAAGGTGAATGCAGGTACCGTGGTTTCTTCAAACCCTTTATTGTTGCTACGCTGTTGTTGATTTGGTTTGTGAAGACGCATATATCCCTTGGATTTTCGGAAATCTTCGGTAACACCTTGACCTTATTCAATTCAGCCAGCACCAGCGTATCAGGTCTTCCATGTTGTCTTCTGAGGGCCTGCATCACTTCCAACGGAGAGGTTTCAGAGTACAGCAGGCTCTTGATAGCTTCTCTTGTGTTGCCCTTTAGTGCTCTTCTTAGTTGATTCATATTTTGGACTTCGTTGAACATCGGGGCGGTATCTTCGTAGACAACCTTGAAGGCCAACTACTCGCTGCTGTTGCCATCGAAGTAGGGTAACTCGTGGATATAATTCGGCTGAGCTACTGTTCCTCCTCTTTCGGTAAGGGCTTCCTTCAATACTATTGCCAGCACTTGAATCTCGCTCACACCTCTTTTCGCTGAGGTGTTCTCTTCAGGCTTCACATTCTGTGGCTCTTCCGGAGGATACTGACCCCGTCGCTCGTGTTTTCCCATGTTCTCTTCTTCCAATACTGATGTCTCGATCCAGTTCTGCATCTGTGCTGTTCTGTCTTCCTGATCTTCATCCACGGAGTCCTCTTCACACTGTGCCAGCTCTAATTTGACACGGGCTAACTACGCCGCAGCTTGGGCTTGCTTCAGCTCCATGTGTGCTAATTCTTCTCTGGCTTCCAGCTTGCGTCTTCCGGCTGAGGAGCTCGTAGTCTTCATGGACCTGGCACGGCGACCGACACCCTTTGGCTTAGGGTTGTGGTAGAGCCATGAAAGCCCTTGTGTGGAATATTCTCTCGAGTCTTCTTGGTCGTCTTCTTCTGTGCGGCTTCATTCTTCTGTCTGTTCTTCTCGGACGCCACCGTGGTGGCAGTTGCAACCGTGGTCTCTGTCGTGGTGGTGACCTCTGTGGTCGTAGTTCCCTTAGAAGTGTTTGAATCCGACGTGGTTGTTGTTCCTGATGATGCTGATACTGACGCACACTTGACCCATTCTGATCCCGACATTTCACCTGTCGTGTCCTTATCTGAGGGACAGGAACCGGTACGTGAGGGATCATCCTTTTGTGACCTAGTAAGCGGCATCTTGAACGCAATCCTCTGATTCTTCTATATTCTTCTGCACTCTTCTAGCAGGGATCCTGCTCGAAGGACCAACTATTTTGTTGACGGCAGGGACACGTCTAGTGCCCGCACAGTCGCCCTGGGACAATTTCCACTTAGGTGACGTACGCTCCTTTTGCCTTTTTTGGTGAGGCACGTCCCATGCACCCTTGAATGCGTATGTAGTATAGTACGACCTACTGGGACCTCGAGAGAGAGACTAACTGCCGGGAGGCAGCGAAATTAAACACTTTTCCTAGGTTGCTTCTTGTTCCGCAGGTTTCGGCTTCTCTTTTTCTTCCTGTTGTTGCCTCTTCGACATCTGTGCTGCGACTAGAGGTGGGCGTTGAATCAATAAACTGTTTCTTTTAACAGCTTTTCATTCGTCAATGTGTTAACTGTTAATCATTAATGAAAAAATAGGTTGATAGTATTAGCCGTCAATTTACGTCAACGCCCTCAACGCATTTGGAAATATTAGTAGTTACGCGAGTAGACATGGCGTTAATGGTTAAATTTATTTATTTGTTAAAAGTTAACTGTTAATTTTTTAAGAGATTAAATTAACAGTTAAATATATTACTTACTGTTGTAGTAAATTTATACTTTTAACCGGTTGTGTTAATTTTATTGCTTCTTCACTTTAATAGCTAGCTCTTTAGTATTAAAATAATATTAAGCTAGGCTTTTTAAAGGTTTATTAATTCAATATTTACATTATATTATGTTATGATTTACAATAAATTGTTTATTACTTACAGTGATTATTATGTATTTAGTATTTACATTTAATATAAATGTTTTATATTTTTTTCCTTTAATATTTTTTTATTTTATTCCTTTATTATGTAGACATGTACGTAATAATCCTATGTAGACATGATTATTAGTTATATTTTATTAATGTTCAGAAATATTATTTGTGCTACTTTGGCTGTGATTAGTCTTGTCATTCCATCATTTATTATGTACTTAGCTTTCGATAAAACACGTTCACAGGAAACTAAAGTGACCGTAATATGATATCAATTTTTAAAAATTTGATACAAAACTGGGTATATACTATATTTATGCGTCCGCCACCACGTCAATAGTCAAAACTTTCGTGAATTTAGAGTATTTAATAAACACAGACTTTATAGAAAAATCCAACTTCTTTAAGCATAACTGTGTAAGTATAAGTGTATAAGTGGCTGCCATGAAAGTAAAAAGTACTTTGCATAACTTAGATAAGCGGCTGTAGTTATGACGTCACTGAAGTCAAGTGGTCTCCACCATACCAATCTAAATGAGAGACCCTATAATATTATTAGCTTACAAAAACAGATGTTTCATGTAATTATTGGTATATTTTTCAGGTATTATGTGCACTGTTGTTCCTTGCTAGTGGTAGTTACCAAAGAATATGCGGCAAAAATATCAACACTTATGTGTCGCAGCCTTCAGTGTCCCGCTGTGTTCATGAGGTTGAGCTTGTGGAAGGCCGTCCTTCCCCGGTCGAGCCGGCCCCCATTCGTGCATATTTTTAAAGGTTCTGCTGAACATAGGCCCGCAACATACTCCCATGCTTTTTTTAAATGGGAATGACAAAATACTCCCTCTAAAATTGAAGAGGCTCTTAATGTGTTCCTTAATATTATCCTCGTGAACCTATATACTCGTGGCCAACGAAATATCCAAAAATGGTGCTGCAACACTAGCCCAAACTTCTAATCAAAGTGAGTCGACAAGAACTAGGAACAAATGCAGTCCGCGGGATATTTTTGATCAAATAATAGGGGCACCTTCTATCACAGGCACTCCATTATCAAAAGCCATAAAAGAAGTGGACACCTATTTGGCTGATGACTTATTACCAAGGACAAATACTTCTGGTGACTGGAACAATTCTTTGGAATGGTGGAGAACTCACAATTTTATTTATTCAAACTTGGGCAAAATTTACATAGAAAAATGTAACATAGTCGCAACATCAGTGCCGTGCGAAAGAATGTTCTCCAAATCGGGGCTGATTGTCAATCAAAGGAGAACTAGACTAACAACTAGCAAAATAGAGATACTGCTATTTTTAAATGTTAACTTAGATGAAGACCGTTTTGCAGGCTATGAAATTTAATATGTAAGTAATTGTAAATAGAACAAAGGAAAAAAAAACAAAAAATATTATGATTAATGTAAATACAATCAGATCTGATGATCTTTTAAGTACGCCTGGGTACTATTTTTACACAGCTAGTCCTAAGCCTGGAAAAAGTAAGAAGGAAAGGTCATTCCAGTTGAATAAAAATAAAAGTAATCTAAATTCTTATTAAATCAATAATCATCAACTTAAACTTAATTTGTCACAAAATTGTTAATTGTTATTGATCGAAAGCGTTGAAGTAATAATTGAATAGAACTGCTAACAAATAAATTTTTACAACCTGTTAATTATTTAACAGCTTTTTAAACCTGTTGACCATTAATGATTAACAGTTAAATTACATTAACTATAAATCCGTCAATGACCCATACCTAGCTGCGACTGCCTGAGCCGAAATCGGCTCACCCTTTATAAATAAATAAATAAATAATGAAAATAAATGTTTTATTTTTCAGGCATCGTAGGCCCTAGCATTTTAGTAATACAAATAAAACTTAAGAACTAATGTTAGTACACGAAACAATTAAATAAAACAAAATAAAAAATAAAAATTCAATAAATGCATACAAATTGATAGATTTATCAAACTCAATTTAGTACATGTAGCTTTACAAACCTACCTAGTGTCGGGCCATCAAGCCTCTCCGCAAAGATCCTCAAGATACTCCCCCTCACTCTGCGCATCAATGACTTCACTTTTTTACGCATGATCGCGAAGTAGTCATCAGTATTAACATCGGCGAATATGCCTGATGCACTACAATGAGGTGGAAGCCCCAACAATAACCTGAAGGCATTGTTATATTGAATACGCAGGGTATTGCTTGCCTTTTGGGTATGATTGGCCCAGAGGCTGCTGGTATAAAATGATTGGCAGTAAGCCTTGAACAGTTTAATTTTAACTGGTACAATGAAAGCAGCAAATCTTCTACTATTATACCGGCCGGCGTTACCGTACGGACCCTTATGAGGTTTTGCCTCCCTTTGCATGTCTTTGTACTTTCAGCTGAAACCTTCGGAGCCTTTATATATTATAATTTTCATATAATCCATACAATATATATATATAATATATATATATATATATATATATATATATATATATATATATATATATATATATATATATGTCTTTGGATTTCGACTATCTTAATATATATATATAAAAATAGAAAAATTGCTAAATCTCTATATGTTTGTACTTGATTCCTTTTGTGTTTAGTGTCTTACATTTAATTTGAGTCTAGTTTCCAAACGATATCTCAATAAATAAAAATTTACATTTTTTCGAGTTACGTAAGTATTTACAATACAAAATTTTGCTTAAAAACTCCCTTATAAATTATCAAAAACTAACTTATTATGTCCTAATACGATATAATTTTCCTTACTCTACTAATTAGGAAATAATATTATAGTATGATAGTCTTATAAATTATTCACAAAACACAATTCGTCATCAGTCAGCTTTTCTTACAACTACGTGCACCCAGGAGTGCGAATGGGGTCTTGTCGCCGATAATTTATGTACTATCTAAAAAATACTCAATAGTATTAGGCTGCGTCCCCAGTAGGCAAACAGTTAGCGGCTGACTGAGTGAGCCGCAAAGGGCATTGCCCACTCTTCATAGACATTTCGGCCATGGGTGCCCACATATAAAAGCATATAGATATGATAATATACAATTAAACGAATGAAAAGGTTAAGAAATTGGTTTAAAAAAAGTCGGGAATTTTAAGATATAAAAGTTTTTATTTTCACAAATACAGTTTTTTAACAACTAATTTTACCTATGTTATCGCGTTTAATTTCTTTGATTTTTAATTCCCGATGTTTCGGGTGCTTTCCAACACACATGGTCATGGGGGATTGAGGTGACTGGTGTACCGAAATCAGTGTTAACTTGGAGTAACTTCAGCTTTTTAATAACTATTTATGGTCCGATCTACGTAGAATGAACTTACTGTCTTGAAATCTTGCGTGGTATGCTTGGGTTTAGTTTTAATTTTATTAATTACAGGGTCCCAAGCAGGTGGGAGTACCCAGCTTCATTCTCTATTGAAATTAGAATGTTTGATTATGGGTGCAATACATTACCGACTTCAGATTGAAACGAGGATGAACTAGATGATTCAGATGGTTCCCGTTCTGCAGTTGAATGTGAATGCTGCTCTATCAAACCTTCGCCAACAATTATGACACACAGGAGATGACGATGGCAACTGAAATAATATTAAATACAAAAGTGAAAAAGTGAACTAAATAAAAAATAGATTTCTTTCCTTTAAACTCAAATACATATAAAATATTTATCAAGTTAATTGTTACTGCACAAAAGCAGACTTAATGGCCTATATTATTTAATAATTAAGCACTTAAAAACTACCAGTAGAGCAAAAACAATGAAAAATCAATTGTCTCATTACTTGGTAGTTGGTAAAAACGGTAGCAGTATATCTGGTGGTGACAAGCTAATCTTATTGCCATATTATAAATAAGCTTGTATGTTTGTCGGATATAGTTTGTGTGGATGTAATCAGAGTAAAAACATGTATCACTATCAGATATGAGCACACACACTTAATAAATTAAAAAAACACGTACCTCATGTGGTGCAATTTGATGGGCAATTTCATTCCTTATGAGTTCCTCACATGGAGAATCAGACCCAAACAATGTGTGTGATCTTATTCTCAAAAGTGACTTGCCACAGCTGATACATACGTGTCCATGACTAATAATTGGTGAATTTTCCTGTTCGCTAGTTGGATGTCATATTCGATTCCAGGCTGCAGTCTAACATGCGTGGCATACTACGCTATCACTCGAAACTTGTACCTAATAAAGAAGCCATAATTATTATATCAATTTACATAATTATAAGACAACTCAGTTAATAAGCATTGCTGCAATTGTAGAATTAAGAAAAGGAAGACATGACACAATCATGATTGTAACTATTTACCTGCTGTGGTCGAACCTATTCTTGTATAAGATTTCGCAGTTCTGGAATTTCCAACAAATGCCTTCGTGTTTTCGCTATATTTAAACAATTTACAGAGCGAAAATGTCCTCTTGAATGAGTTACCGAGGGCTGGAAAGAAGTCTGGCCGGCGTGGAAGCTGGGATCATTGTTAACAGTGGATATCGAGTCCAAGTTCGTGCAGGGGTTATTGAAGGAAGCGGGTGCGGGGTCCATGTTCAGGCCGTGGTCAGTAGGGTGGGAAAAAATGTCAGAGTCCATTTATAAGGCTTGTTCGTTACTTCGATAACAAATTCACAAAAATAAAAACAAACAAAATAACACACAAATGAATTCTACATGTGACTATTTATATAGGTATAGATATAGTTGTGAACTGAATTGTGAATTGTGATTTCATTCTAATGACAGGGCCTAGCTGTCAGACTCGATGTTGCCACTTAACTGACATAAAATCGATGAAAAGATATCGATTTCTATTCGATTTATAATATCGTTAAAAAAACAATCTTTGAGACGCTTTAAGTTCTGCACACTTTTTAAAATATATTTTCCTTTATTTATTTAAACGCTATTTGAAATGTATTTTTAAGAACAGTTAAATTGTGCAGTAGCGTTTTGTTAAACTTTAACCTTTTGGGCGCCACGCCAAAAACGCATTACCGTGTCCTGTACGCCAAAGCTCAAAAACAAAATAGTGTTGCCTATTTTAGTTTAGTGTTGCTTATTTTGTAGTTATTTTACGTTATCGATATATCAACACGTCGCAAGCAAACTGTTAAGAGTTAGCCGCTTATTTAGCCGACCGACTGAATTATCACTTTACTTTTGTTGTACGAAGGGAGTGTTTGTGTTGGTCACGATGGATATTTTTGAAGGAATTGGTATCTTAGAAGCGCTGAAAGAGGATAAAAGGAAGCACTGGGTTCACCCATTATACAAGAAAAGGTTGAGCATTGGACAATTCCACACTCTTTACCCAGTACTAAGGAAACATCCAGAAAAATTTAACGACTATTTCAATATGACTTCTCATACATTTGATGAATTGTTGAAATCTATAACCCAGTACATAGCTAAAAATAATATCACAAGAGATACATTATGTCCCGAAGAACGGCTTACTATAACTTTGAGGTAAGTAAATAATTAACGCTTTAGTATTTTAAAAAAAAAAATATGTAATTTTTATTTTTATACAAAGTCACTTTCGCATTTATAGTTTTTAATTTAACAATCACTTTTCAAAATTACTGTATTATTAAATTTAATTAGGAACCAATATGGTAACATTAAGTTGGTAACCAGTCATTCCTCATCTTCAATGTGGTTTGAATCGCCTCGCAATATTGCTTCTATGTCTTCTACTACTACTACTGAAGAACCTGTAGAGCTATGTGATGGACTGTTTCGAGGGTAGTTTTGCACATTTGGTGTACTGCTGCTTCCACTCGCATAGCCATACTGATGTGGGTACTGGTAGGCATTCGTCCATCCAGTTTGCATCATACCACCGTCATAATTATTATGTACACTATATTTTATATTTTTAATAATTTTCATCACTTCGAACCGAAATTCAAAATTCTATGTTGGGGACATTGTCTTCATTTCCGGTAAAATATTTAGTAGAAAGTTCATATCTGGATCGTTTTCTCTTTTTTTCCATCGAGTTAATTAGTGCTTCTTGAAACACAGTTATCTTTTTTGGTCTACTGACATTAACTACCGAGTCAGTAGAATCATTTTCATCTACAATAGCGCTACTGTCGCTAGACGTCTCGGCGCTAATATTGCCAGATGTCTGGTTGCTAGCTCTAGAAACATTTAAAAAGTGTAACATGTCCAAGTATGGTGTCTTGCGTTTTTTTTGTTGCCCTACTTCCGCTTTTGACTGAGGAATCCTTATTTTTTTCTCTAGTGTGATAGTCGCGCAAACCCTTCCATTTTTTTTGTAGGTCTTTTACTGAAACAGAAATAATCGGTAGTTCAATATTCTTTCCAGATTCCTGTATAGTGGACTAAGTTACAAAAAAATTGCACAAGAGTTTCTTGTTGGAAAATCAACAAAACTTGCCCACTTAATGAAGATTCTAAAATGGTACCCATCATCAAATTCGCTCAAGTATGTTCAGAGATATTGTAATTCTTGTAGTACAAAGACAAGTTTAGTTTTTTTATTATTATTTTGTTTTGGTAATACAACATGAATTATTATCCGTTTTGCAACACTATGATGCTTACAATATTACGTGTCTGTTGTTATAAACTCTGCTACCACCTACATGGGTCCTCATAACCTGCTTTGATTAATAAATTATTTAATTTTCTTTTTGTATTATGTCATTTAAGTGCACTCAAATAACTAAATGTAGGTTTTTGGAGCTGGAAGTTAAGAGAAAAATGAAACAAAAGAAACGGATTTAAAGTTTAATTAAAAAGCAATTTTCATAAAAGATGTTCGCACCTGCACCTCCTTAAAAGTTCCTTTTTAACGGCCGTAAATTTATTTCTGAAATTTCTTGAGCAGCTTGATGGACACTGGTTGCGCGGAAAACCATTCGTATTTATTTATTTTGACGGTAGGCTGCCAAATCGGTTATCCCTTTCCAAAACGATATCATTCATACCCTCCTATCGACACATCGGGGTGGTGGGGTGGAAAGAAAGAAGATGATTCTAGAATATCACGTAATCATCGCAACCGAAGGTATAAAAGGCACGCGCAACCGACGCGCACTCTCTTCCCGACGCATTCATCGTTGGAACTACACCGCCTAGGATAATAGTGTCCTAAAGAGCTCTTCCTGACGCGCTCGTCGTTGAAACCACACCGCTTCTCTCCCGACGTATCTCTGGGGCCCCAGAGTGTCTGTCCAGAAGAAGTTCCAGAAGTCGCAGCTATAGTGCCCAACAGCAGAGAAGAGACACCCCGGTGAGTCAATATTCCTAATAATATTGCCTGCTTGATATAATTGTGTTTTAACCCGCTCCAATTTTGTTTTCTCCTAATCAAGCAGGATTCCTTTCATCGATTTGGCAAATAATAGTTCGTTTTAGGGAAGAGCGAGTGCATTGTACCGCATGCTAGTAACATATATACAACGCAAGTGTAGAAACATTTTGTAGATACAGTCCACTTAGATTAATAGCTCGCGTAAGAGGTTTTAAGGTTCGACCGGGGAATTAGACTTCGGCAACCTTAGGCTCGACGCTCCACCATTTTATGGTCACTTCGGCAGGATTTGGACTGGTGTTTAGTAGTCGTTCAACCATTTTCTGGTCGAATTATTAGATTAATTATTTAGATAATGCACTCTAATTTATAGAATAGACTTGTATTCGTTTAAAAATAGAATCATTCATTAAAATAGTGTTTGTATTTGGTTTAAATTTAAAGCTTCTTAGTCGCTTAAATAATTGAAACAGTGTAATCGCAATCGTTTTGTACGCTTACCCGACAATTTTGATAAAAATATATTGAGTTTAGCGAGCGACACGCGTCACCTCGACTCGCTGTAACAGGTGTTCGATTTAATTACGTAATACGGCATACGAGTGTCCATCCTCCATTATTTGTGCGTTGTGAGATTAATTGTGATTAATATAACTTTATTATAATAATTTAAAATGGCAGTTAGTGGAAATGAAATTAAAATTAAAACGCTTTATGCCAAGAGGGACATACTTTTTTCACGTATACAAAGTATTAGTGATCACATAAAGAACATCAATGTAGAAGCAGTGCGGGAAACTTTTTTGAATGAAATTGAAACGGTGGATTCTTTGCGGACGGATTACGAAAGAATATTAGACCATATTAATCATTTGGAATTACAAATCGACTCGAAATACATAGTGAACTACCAATCGCTTCTAGCATTTGAAGATATGTTGTGTCGCGTGAAAAGAACGGAGAAACTCTTACAATCTCAAAACGAAGCAAAGCCGAAAATACAGGTACGTCCACGTGACTCAATTAGGTTGCCGCCAATAAATATTCCGGTATTCAATGGTGATATTAAGACATGGCCCTTCTTCTTCAGTAGTTTTCAAAACAATATACACAATAACCCATCGTTATCGGACGCTGAAAAATTATATTATTTAATTAGTAAACTTAGTAATAATAATATAATAGTTAATTAGTAAACTTATTTAATTAGTAAACCCGAGCAAATTGACTGTGCCCTGCCAGGGCACAGTCAATTTGCTCGGGTTTTACACCTACAGCAAACAATTACTTGTTATTATTCGAAACGCTTAAAACTAAATATGAAGATAGGAGAATGTTAGCTTACGAATATTTGAACCAGATATTCGATCTTAAACCTATATCATCCGCGAACATCAACGGCTTAGAGCAGTTTTTAGATAATATTGTGGCATCGGTGGCTGCACTTAAGAATTTGAAATTTAATGACCTTATGGACGTGGTGTTTCTCCATATTGCACTAAAGAAATTAGACCCCGACACCGTGCGTGCGTTTGAAATGGAGCATCGTAGCTCGGAGATGCCTTCCTTTCATTCATTAGCATCGTTCGTGCGAGATCAAATAAAGGTGATGCAGCGCTCTCCGACCGTTAAACAGGAGATTAAAAGGTGCGTCGACCGTAGACAGACTCAACCATCTATTTTAGATGTCAGCAGGGTCGTTAACTTACGTAACCGCTACGTCAGCATCACTTCAGCATGCTTGCATCGTATGTAAAGATAAACACGGTAATTTATATAATTGTGCGACTTTTCGTAAATATTCACCAAGCGAACGTTATAAATTAGTAAAGACAAACAACCTATGTCTGAACTGCTTAAGTGATAAGCATTTAGTTGCAAAATGCAATTCGAGTTCCGTATGTAGCAAGTGCGCCAGGAAACATCACACGCTATTACATTTTGAAAATAGCAACATAGCGGCGTCAAGTAAAGCGGACAAGGAATTCACCCCTACTAAAGTCAACGATTCTAGCGGTCGACCTGGTGATGTCGCTCTGTGCTCATTGGCAAATATGGGAGCACAACCTCCTTCAATCGTGTTACTGGGTACGGCGCGTATTTTGGTTAGGGATTCGCGTGGAAACGAACAAAGCGTCCGTACACTGCTGGACAGCGGAGCCCAAAATAGCTTTATAACGCGACAATGTTGTCAGCGCTTAGGCTTAGTAATAAATAGGTCACTTTCATGTCCTGTAGTCAAAGGCATTGGAGGTACTAGTAAAGCTACCCAGGGATATATAAATTTAAAATTTTATTCTCGGATAGATCGTAACGTTAACTTTGATATAAGTGCGCTAGTAGTAGATAGGGTCACTGAACGGTTGCCAACCGTTTCGGTTGACACCTCGGCAATGATTGAATTTAAAAATTTGACTCTAGCGGACGACACTTACGCCGTTCCTGGAAACATAGACATGCTCATTGGAGCATCGCTTTTCCCTCATCTTTTGTTAAACAATAAGGTCAGGGGCAACTCCTCGCATACCGCGCCTTACGCACTGGAAACCGTATTGGGCTATGTTATCGTTGGCTCCGCCCCCATCATAGATAGTATTTCGGCAACCTCTTATTGTGGTATGGCTGTCGAACCGCTCGAGTCGTTAGTCCGCAAATTTTGGGAGATGGAGGAGGTGAACGTCCCACCCATAGCTAGTTCAGATGACAGGTTATGCGAGGAAATTTACGTCCGCACGACCGTTCGTGATCGCGACGGTAGATATAGTGTAGCGCTACCCTTTAAAGGAGATGTTTTATCTCTCGGCGATTCGCGTCAAATGGCGGAAAAACGTTTCTACAGCTTGGAGCGTAGGATGCTCGCTTCACCCCAGTTAAAGGAAGCTTATGACGGCGTCATTAACGAATATATAAGAGAAGGTTACATATCACTTGTGGCTTCGAAATTAGATAACTACGAAGACACACCGTCGTATTTCATACCACACCGGGGTCATTAGGGAGGACAAACTTACATCTAAGTTACGTGTAGTGCTCGACGCTAGTGCTAAAACTAGCACTCACCTGTCGCTTAACGATATCCTCTATAGTGGGCAAAATTTACAGGGCAGTTTATTTAATATAATAGCCAATTTTCGTTTGTTTAGTATAGCACTATCCGCCGATATTCGCCAAATGTTTCTTTGCATAGGGGTCCGTGAATGCGACCGTAGGTTCCAACGCATTTTATATCGTTTCAACCCAAAGGAACCTCTAATGGTGTTTGAATTTAGCCGCGTTTGTTTTGGTTTAAAGTCGAGCCCATTTCATGCGTTACGCACGGTGAGACAGCTCGCCCACGATGAAGGTCCCTCTTATCCTAAAGCTAAGAGGGCAATTGAAAGTGGATTATATATGGATGATTTTGTATACTCGGTCGATAGCGTGGAGGAGCCCACCCTAACCACCGTCGAGGTTATAAGGCTCATGAAATCGGGTCAATTCGATCTTGTGAAGTGGACTAGTAATTCGCGTCCGGTTTTAGATACAATCCCACTATCACGCCGTCTTTCGGCGATAAAGGAATTCGACGATTCTGATACACACAAGGTGCTTGGTCTGTGTTGGTCACCAGAGTCCGACGTGTTTAGCCTTAAGGTAAATCCGCCCGTAGAGAAATGCACAAAGCGCACAATACTGTCATGCGTTGCTAGATTATGGGATGTCATGGGTTTCGTAGCTCCGATGGTATTATACGCTAAGCTTTTGATTAAACAACTTTGGTTATTTGAATGCGATTGGGATGATTCGCCGCCTGACAGCATTGTTCGGTTGTGGCAGCATTTTAGAGAGGAACTTCCTTTACTAAGAGAAATTAAAATACCGCGTCATATAAACGTCGATAGAAATAGCGTCATAACGGTCGTTGGGTTTGCAGACGCCAGCGAGAAGGCTTACAGGGGCGTTGTATATTTCCACGTTCAGAATAATGGTAGAAATTCGATTAGCCTCATTAGTTCTAAGTCGAGAGTCTCCCCCCGTAAGGTTGTCTCTCTGGCGCGCTTAGAGCTTTGCACAATATTAGTACTCACCAAGCTTATTACCGCAGTTATCAGCGCATGTAGGGATAGAGTTCACATAGAAAGGATATTTGCCTTTTCCGACTCCACCGTCGCCTTATGCTGGGTTCATTCTTCACCCCACCGTTGGGATACGTTTGTCGCGAACCGAGTGGCCAAGATCCAAGACGAGTTAGAAACACGGAACTTTTATCACGTGTCCAGTACGGAAAACCTTGCCGATTGTCTATCCCGTGGACTCACCCCGATGCAAATAATGGACCACCCGCTTTGGTTCCACGGACCTTCTTGGGTTCGCTTGGATCCCTCGCAATGGTCAATAACCGATTTCGAACCTTCGTCAGTGTCACAACCGCCGGAAGAGAAGAGACACGCTCTAGTGGCGAACGTTTCGAGCGAGGTTTCTCCAATCATTGCATTGGCGAACCGCTTGTCCTCTTGGTCGAAATTATTGCGTAGCGTAGTTTACGTTAGTCGATTCGCGAAGCTTTTACCGCGACGTTCGTATGTCTTAGCGTCCGATTACAACTATGCCGAGTCGCTAGTATTACGTGAACTTCAACGTGCACACTTCTCTGAAGAAATTACAAGATTACAATCGAATAGAGCTTGTAGTCGCGCCTTTCAACGCTTTAAGCCATTTTTACAGGATGGGATTGTAAGGGTAGGTGGACGCTTGTCCAACTCGCAGTTGAGTTTCGACCAACGGCACCCTATAGTTTTACCGCGCAAAGACCATATCATGAATTTATTAGTGGATTACCATCATAAATTGAATTCGCACGCTGGCCCCGACTTGCTGATGTCGATCTTGCGTCAGAATTATTGGATTCTTTCTGCACGTAGTTTAATACGCAATCGGGTGCACAGATGTATAGCTTGCTTTCGGGCACGCCCCAAGCCGTCATTTCCGGAAATGGCGGAACTTAGATCTTGTAGAGTAATACAATCAGTAAAGCCCTTTACGCACACCGGGTCTGATTTCACTGGTCCGTTTAAGGTCACGCTCACTCGTGGGCGTGGTATAAGATCCACAAAGGCTTACGTCTGCATTTTCGTATGTCTAACTACTCGAGCGGTGCATATAGAACTCGTTGGTGATCTAAGCACAGCAGGCTTTATGGGTGCATTTAAAAGATTTCTATCCCGCCGTGGCCCTGTAAGTAAATTATATTCGGATAACGGTACGAACTACGTCGGTGCAAAACGTATTTTATCAGAACTACATGAGCTCTTAGCTAGCAAGTATTATAATTCGGAGTTCGCTCACATTCTAGCCGAGAACCGCATTGAGTGGTCTCTGAACGTCCCAGCCGCGAGACATTTTGGGGGCAATTGGGAGACTAATATTAAGAGTCTAAAGAGTCACTTATACCGAGTAATAGGAGATCAAATTTTGTCCTTCGAAGAGCTAAGTATGGTGCTCGCTCAAATTGAATGCGTAATGAATAGCCGCCCACTTTGTCGTACGTTGTCTAGTGACCCCTCGGAACCGCTGGCTCTAACTCCAGCACATTTTTTAAATTTAACGCCTGTCGTGAAGCGACAGTTAAAAACTAAAGAACCTAACCTAACAACGAAACAACCAAAAAGAAAATAATTTATTTAAAATTTGTAAAGATATTTACAGTTTCTTTTATAAAATGTAAAGCCACAATTAAAAACTATAGAACCTAACCTAACAACGAAACAACCAAAAAGAAAATAATTTATTTAAAATTTGTAAAGATATTTACAGCTTTTTTATATAAAAAAAAGGTATGAGGGTGATGATGGGCTGTAGTGATGATAGTGAATTACAATTTAAAAAAATTAAAAAGTTAATAAAGATAAATGAGTACGGAAACAATGTATGTACAGGCTATGCCTGTGGTAGATGCACAGCGCCTAATCTAGGTACACGCAGCGCTTGAAGTAGGCACACACAGCGACCAGAATGAGCACACACAACACCCTGAGTAGACACACACAGCGCCTGGAGTAGACACGCTGCGTCTGGAGTAGGTCCACGCAGCGTCTGGAGTAGGTACACACAGCGTATTGAGCAGGTACACGTAGCACTTAGAGTAGGCACACACACACCGCTCGGAGTAAGCACACACAACGCCCGGAGTAGACACACACAGCGCCCGGAGCGCCGGAGACACGCAGCGTCTGGAGTAGGAACACGCAGCGCTTGAGACAAGCACGCTCAGCGGCCGAAGATAGCGCGGGCACTAATAGGTGGAGGCGTAGGCGTGGCTAGGCGACGACTTCAGGAGAAGGCTTGCAAGATCCCGAGGCAGTGCGGATAAAGCCTTTAAGAGGTGCTTCTCGTATCAAAGCTGAAGTGAGAACCTCTATTGGCCGATTCTTCGGCTTTTATACTTTTTGACGGATCTGGGATAAGAACGAGAAATTATTTGAAATTATTTAAATTAAAAGCAAATTTTTGTAAATGGCCAAGAAGAAAAGAGTATTTTTGAAGTAAAAATATCAGGCCGGTAACGATATTTGAATAAAAATTGCCATGACAACCAGATAAACAACGATGTCAAAACATGTCAAATTTTGGTTTTAGGCTCGTAATAGAGAAACGGCAAAATTTAAGTGAAAAATGAGATGTTATTGATATAGGAAAAAAGGTAGCGCAACAGTGCGCACGAAGCCCGAAATTGCAGAGTTACGGAGAACTAAATAAAAGACCGAAAAAGGTAGACTCCATTGACATCGATTTAAAAAGTGCTGATAACGTGAAAATACGATGTGAAAATGATTTGTTTTTGTGTTCTTATGGTTTAAAAACGTTACAGGATCCTATGAAAATAAAGGTGATGCAAAATATCCAGTTTTGAGATGAATGCAGAAAATCAAAAACAGAATGGAAAAATAAATTTAAAATAGTGTAAAATGGTATGTAAGTAGCATAACACTACATTTTCCCCCCGACCCTGGAAAATTTTTGACTCAGCAAAAATTTTGACATGTATATTCTAAAATAAACCATAAAAACACAGCTTTGCAGTAACAGACATCACCAGGCAAAATCAGATATACTATCTCTTACATTCATCATCTGCATTCAGGTAAGGGTGGAGTTCACATTCAATGACTACCACTCTAAAAGTGTGTTTTTGAAAGGACATTCAGGCTTATTTAAGGAGTAGTCATCCGCTCCTGCGTGGGAAAAAAAACATTTTAAAGGACATCCAGGCTTATTTAAGGAGTTGTCATCCGCTCCTGAGTGAAGATAAAGTTAAAGAAATTAATCTTAAGCAAGCTTTAGTCGCTATGACTTAAGTAAAGATTAAGAACGGCCAGAGCGGTAGGGCTCAAAGCCAGAGATCAGCAACATCACTAACGAGATGTGTCTGAAATTGATATTTATACATATATACAAACTTATATACAAATATACAAACATATATACAAATGTAGTGTCATGCAAAACAGTATTAGCTGGTTCCTCACATCTAATCTTCACTTCGTATTTTAAGGAATTCGTACTTAATAACCCTTTTCATTGTTATAATTAAGTGCAAAGTTAAGTTTAAGAAATAAAATTTTAATTAAAAAATTGTACCTCTTTAAGTTATCTAGAATAAAAATATTGAAGTGATGAATGTAAGTGAAGTGAATATGTAGGTAGAAGGGAATATGTAGGTCTAAATATAATCCAGATAAGTTGAAAAACTAGATGAAGTTTTGTTTTAGAATTTGGAGGATAGTACCTCTTTAAGTTCTCTAGAATAAAAATATTAAGGTGATGAATGTAAGTGTTATATGTAGGTCTAAATATAATCCAGATAAGTTGAAAAACTAGATGAAGTTTTGTTTTAGAATTTGGAAGATAGTACCTCACGTTGGGCGCCAAAATGTCGTGAAGCGACAGTTAAAAACTAAAGAACCTAACCTAACAACGAAACAACCAAAAAAGAAAATAATTTATTTAAAATTTGTAAAGATATTTACAGTTTCTTATATAAAATGTAAAGCCACAATTAAAAACTATAGAACCTAACCTAACAACGAAACAACCAAAAAGAAAATAATTTATTTAAAATTTGTAAAGATATTTACAGCTTTTTTTATATAAAAAAAGGTATGAGGGTGATGATGGGCTGTAGTGATGATAGTGAATTACAATTTTTAAAAAAATTAAAAGTTAATAAAGATAAATGAGTACGGAAACAATGTATGTACAGGCTATGCCTGTGGTAGATGCACAGCGCCTAATCTAGGTACACGCAGCGCTTGAAGTAGGCACACACAGCGACCAGAATGAGCACACACAACACCCGGAGTAGACACACACAGCGCCTGGAGTAGACACGCAGCGTCTGGAGTAGGTCCACGCAGCGTCTGGAGTAGGTATACACAGCGTATTGAGCAGGTACACGTAGCACTTAGAGTAGGCACACACACACCCGCGGAGTAAGCACACACAACGCCCGGAGTAGACACACACAGCGCCCGGAGCGCCGGAGACACGCAGCGTCTGGATTAGGAACACGCAGCGCTTGAGACAAGCACGCTCAGCGGCCGAAGATAGCGCGGGCACTAATAGGTGGAGGCGTAGGCGTGGCTAGGCGACGACTTCAGGAGAAGGCTTGCAAGATCCCGAGGCAGTGCGGATAAAGCCTTTAAGAGGTGCTTCTCGTATCAAAGCTGAAGTGAGAACCTCTATTGGCCGATTCTTCGGCTTTTATACTTTTTGACGGATCTGGGATAAGAACGAGAAATTATTTGAAATTATTTAAATTAAAAGCAAATTTTTGTAAATGGCCAAGAAGAAAAGAGTATTTTGAAGTAAAAACATCAGGCCGGTAACGATATTTGAATAAAAATTGCCATGACAACCAGATAAACAACGATGTCAAAACATGTCAAATTTTGGTTTTAGGCTCGTAATAGAGAAACGGCAAGATTTAAGTGAAAAATGAGATGTTATTGATATAGGAAAAAAGGTAGCGCAACAGTGCGCACGAAGCCCGAAATTGCAGAGTTACGGAGAACTAAATAAAAGACCGAAAAAGGTAGACTCCATTGACATCGATTTAAAAAGTGCTGATAACGTGAAAATACGATGTGAAAATGATTTGTTTTTGTGTTCTTATGGTTTAAAAACGTTACAGGATCCTATGAAAATAAAGGTGATGCAAAATATCCAGTTTTGAGATGAATGCAGAAAATCAAAAACAGAATGGAAAAATAAATTTAAAATAGTGTAAAATGGTATGTAAGTAGCATAACACTACACGCCTTTAAAGTATTTGCCCGCCGTAGATATGGATGAGAACAGACTTAGCATTTCCGCACGCCACAAATTATTAGACCGGTTAGTGCAATCGTTTTGGAAACGATGGAGGATGGAATACTTGCATACTTTGCAGTCTCGGCAAAAATGGAACACAGCAACTGAGCCTTTAGCTGTAGGAACTGTAGTTGTGCTCACCAAAGAGAATACGCCGCCTCTTCATTGGCCGTTAGGAATTGTCGAAGAGGTCTTTCCCGGTTCCGACGGAGTAATTAGGGCAGCTCGCGTTAAGACCACGGTTGGGTCTTACCTGCGTCCTGTTGTCCGTTTGTGCCACTTGACTCTTCCATAATTTAAATTAGTTTTCTAGATTAGAAATTGTAGTTGAATTTAGGTAATCTTAGCGTTAGTTAGTTATTTTGTTAGTTTGATCTTAGCTCTAGTTGTGTTAGTTATTTTTTGAAGGAAATCCTTCAAGGGCGGGGGAGATGGTTGCGCAAAAAACCATTCGTATTTATTTATTTTGACGGTAGGCTGCCAAATCGGTTATCCCTTTCCAAAACGATATCATTCATACCCTCCTATCGACACATCGGGGTGGTGGGGTGGAAAGAAAGAAGATGATTCTAGAATATCACGTAATCATCGCAACCGTAGGTATAAAAGGCACGCGCGACCGACGCGCACTCTCTTCCCGTCGCGCTCATCGTTGGAACTACACCGCCTAGGATAATAGTGTCCTATAGAGCTCTTCCCGAAGCGCTCGTCGTTGAAACCACACCACTTCTCTCCCGACGTATCTCTGGGGCCCCAGAGTGTCTGTCCAGAAGAAGTTCCAGAAGTCGCAGCTATAGTGCCCAACAGCAGAGAAGAGACACCCCGGTGAGTCAATATTCCTAATAATATTGCCTGCTTGATATAATTGTGTTTTAACCCGCTCCAATTTTGTTTTCTCCTAATCAAGCAGGATTCCTTTCATCGATTTGTCAAATAATAGTTCGTTTTAGGGAAGAGCGAGTACATTGTACCGCATGCTATAGTCGCCGTTTATATAAGTGTAGAAACATTTTGTAGATACAGTCCACTTAGATTAATAGCTCGCGTAAGAGGTTTTAAGGATCGACCGGGGGAATTAGACTTCGGCAACCTTAGGCTCGACGCTCCACCAGACACGTTGTCTTAATTCTTCTTGTGTTGTTATCGGTTTCGCGTAGACTCTGTCCTTCAGGCAACCCCAATAAAAAAAATCAAGAGGGTTGAGGTCTGATGACCTTGGTGGCCACAGAATTGGCCCAAGCCGGCCAATCCACCGCCCAGGATAAGCCTCGTCTTAGTAAGCCCTTACTTGGCGACCATAATGGGCTGGACATCCGTCGTTTTGTAACCACATGTTTTCCCCGATTTCTTGTGGCTCTCGTTGCAAAAGTCCTGGCGGCGTGTCTCTTAAAAGTTCTAAATAATTATCAGAATTTAAAGTTGACGGTATTTCCACAGGTCCTATGATACGGCCGTTAAAAATACCTGTCCACAAATTAATTTTAAACTGGTATTGCGAATGATCTTGCCTTGTTTCGTGGGGGTTGACTGTCTGCCAACTATGCAGGTTGTGCAAGTTTATGTACCCGTCCTTCCTGCAGGCGGATTCATCGCTCCACAAAATTTTGTTGAAAAAGTTCGGGTCCTCCCGATAAAACTCCAACATTCTTCTGCAAAATTGTACCCGTGACTCATAGTCGCGAGATAAGAGAGTCTGGACCTTTTGAATATGGTAAGGATGATATTTCATTCTTTTTAGAATTCGACTAACGGATGACTTAAGAATTCCGGTTCTCCTTTGAATAGCCCTCACTGAAGTCGACGGATCTTCTCTAACTTGTTGAATAACAACATCCACGTTACGTCCACGAGGTCTGCCTTCACTGCCACGGCCGCCGGGTAGTCTTCCTTCAGAGAAGACGTTGTGAACACGCAAAAATACTCCATATTGCGGGTGATGACGATTTGGATATCGTTCCGCGTAAATCCTCGCCGCTTCCCTGGCAGAGTAAGATACCCCTCCTCTGGTGTTTAAGCGTCTCGTTTCACTACTCACACTACACTCGGGCATACTCGCCCGAGGTATACACATTTTCGTTGTCTCGTCGTGGATTGGCCATAATGCGAAAGAAAATCGATGTCCGTTGTAGCGCCTAGTCTTAATGAAAAATCAGTCCAAAACACAAACAATTTCAATGTTACAATTCTAGGGAGAGCACCACCAAACTGGGATAGCACAGAGCGTCGCACGTGTAACTGAATGGAATGGAATGGGTGAGCAAACAACACAATGGTATTGTGGGAGGGAGACAACATAATGACATGCGCTTGGGTGGGATAACAATAAGGTTGGGAAGCAGGTAGTAGATAAAGAGTAGACCCACGGTATTTATAATCATCAGTTGCAAAAAATAATAATTTATGAAATTTAGAATATCTTGATAATTTTCGCCCTTGTCCTACAATAATTACAATATCTCCGAACATCCTTGAGCGAATTTTATGATGGGTACCATTTTAGAATCTTCATTAAGTGGGCAAGTTTTTCTAATTATTTGTTAGAAAGCGGCCATATATTTTTTTACACCACAATAAGTCAAAGTAGCATAAACATTATTATTGCAGAAAAAAATGTTAAAATAAAGTGCTCTGAACTCCAAGTTTTAAAATTTGTTTTAAAATTCTCCATTATTTTAAAAAGTTTATTTATAGTGAGACCACACAATCACTTACAATTATTATTAGTAAGAAAAAGGTGCAAATAAACTCGAAACACAATAAGTATAGGCGTAAACTTAATAAAATTCCAAACAATTTCAATAAAATAAATAAATAAATTAAAATCGATGGCCATGTGCGTTATATTTTTTTTAAATATTTTTAGTGATGATAGGTCAGAGATCAAGCTACCTCCCATGGCAGTTTGATTAGATAATTCTGGGACAACCTGTAGAAGTGTTTAGTTTTAATCGGGAAGTTTGAAATACTAATTTATTTTTATATCGTAGCGTGTATTTGCATGTTAAATCTTCACGTTTTGTATATAGTTGCTTATTTTTTCGAACAAATTTACACATTTTCAAGATACTCGTATATAAGCTGGGTAAGGTTAATATTTTATATTTAAGAAAGAACTGCCTGCAACTATTATTCTGATCTATATTTGCTATAATCCGGATTAATTTCTTTTGAAGAGTGAATTGAGAGGCTGCATCTGTGCTGTTGCCTCACAGAATTATGTCGTAACTTAGCCAAGCGTGCGCATATGCATAGTAGATTGTTATTGCCGTTTCTATGTTGGTAGTTTTTTTTTAATTTCGCGTAATGCATATGAAAAGCCCGAACGTTTAGACCTCACTCTATAGACACGCGCTTTCCAATTCAAGTGAGTGTCTATATGTACTCGTATACCGAGTAATTTAAATTCTTTTACAGATTCTAAAATTGTGCCATTGTAATCGAATTTTAAATTTAATGGAGTTTTTTGGTAAGGATGAAAAGTTAATATTTTAGTTTTAGAAAAATTTATTTTTAGTCTATGATCATTCAACCAGTCTGAAATTTTGGTAATAAATAAATGAAGTTTTTCATAGATATCACGGTCGTTGTGACATGAGGTTAATCATCGGCAAACAAGACAGATGTTTCGTCTATAGGTTTGCGAAGGTCATTTATGTAAATCAAAAATAAAAGACAACCAACGACACTTCCTTAAGGGTATCCTTAAGGTACATATGCATTTGTTACCTTACAATTTGAGCGCACGTATGAAATATTTTTGGTAGTAATATCGAAGTGTTCGATCTCAACAAACTAGTTGATACCTAGTTTTGTGCCTCTTTTATCGTTTCGCTTTCATCGCGGAAAAACAGAGATCGCTGTCTGTATCAATGGAAAACTGCATCTTCGTGTTGCGGCCAATAACGAATAACCGACCAGTACTTGGGCAATCGTAGGTTGCCGTTACCGATTACTTTGCTCATTTCCCGACTGGGAATCATCGCATAGATTAATGCACTTAATTGTACGGTCGCCATATTTATTATGATACTAGCACATAGGGAACCTCCTGTGACTAGAAAGCAACCTGGGGTTGCTTCTTGGGCGGCTTCTGCTTCATAATCTAGGACGTTTCTTGTTTAATTGAGTCGTTACGGTCTTCACTTGCCTAGTTAGATCAGCTATTTGACAAGTGCCTCAAGATAAGTGGTCGTTTGTGACACTATTATTGTTTGCGTGCTGTTTGGTAATTGACTCATCCAGATAGCTCGAAGAAAGTTGTAAGGTATACCTGGTCTAGCCAAATGTTGTAAGTGTCGGAGGAATTGTGAAGGTTTTCTATCGCCTAACTCTTCGTGCATTAATAGTTGTTTCATTTTTCTGTCTCTAGACGCCGACAGACGTTTGATTAATTCTGTTTTTAGTTTTTCGTATTTCTCTGTGTTTAGAGGGGAGATATTTATATCCTCGACCTTTGATGCACACTGTAATAGAATTTTGTTGCATATGCTGTTATATTCGAAATTGCAAACTGCCCTTCGATTTGCGCGAACCAAATTGCTGGTTTTTCAGGCCAAAATGGCGGTTTTCGCACCCCAACCCGAAAAACATCAGATGATAAGACGAGACTTTGTTCGGCGGCCTTTTGTTTCTCACTCATATTTATATTGTGCACTTTTACGGTGGAGTTAGCACTATTTTTTACGCTTTGATATATAGGTTCAGAAATGCTTTATATTTTTAATGTTATTTTGAATTGACGACATGTAGTTTTTATAACGAATTTCGTACCCTTTACTAAAACTACAATAACTTCTAAAGTACTTTTTAAGCCTAGAGAATTCATTACAATCATAAGAATTTTATATTTTTTCCACTTGATCCAGACACGCTCTTTACGTTTATAAGTATGGATCAGAATGGCATTAAACCAAACAGGAAATGAAAAATATTTAAAATTTTTTGTAAGTTAGAACTTCTTAATAAAACCATAGAGTATTTCATAAAAGTCATCACAGCTACTTCGGCTGATTTACCTAAGAACATTTCGTCTAATGGCATCTTGAATAGTTCATTATTTATGACTAAGTAGTCAACATTTCGAAAACAAAACTGTGTTCGTGAACTCTGTGGCATAGACTTATTATCTTGCATAAAAGGTACTAAAGGATAAAAAGTAGGGTGGATATTATCCAAGGGTACTAAATTATAAGGAGCATCCATAATTTTACATTCTAAAATATTTGATATAAATAAATCTAAGGAGCGGTCATTTAAGTTTCTGAAGTGATTAAATTGGAAGCTGTCCGTCAAAGCCGTAATATTAACTAAGCGTATAGAAGATAAACATTTGCCAATATAAAAGCTGGGTTCTAGATAATTATTTTAAGGAAGAATTGTGGGTTAGTTAAAATCTCCCACCATTAAAAATTTACATGAGTAAAGGTTGCATAACATAACATTGTAATCTAGGTAAATAAGGTATACCTCACTATTTAAATCAGGTGGAATGTATGAAGCGCATACCCGAACCTTTAAGTATCAAGTTATGATCAACATTAGAAAGCGACTCGGGGTGCAACGTGAGACACGAGGGGCAGGCCGTATGGCACGGCAGCAAGCGAGCTGCGCACCGATACTAATACCACAGAGTACATTTTTACATATCACGGAGTACTTTTATATGTAGGAATAGAGGCTTTACACAACGCGTTCAGAAGGAAATCGATTGATGACGCCATCTATAACTATAAACCTATAACTTTCCTGCTATGTACATAACTATGTAGATTGTATATATAAATATGTATATATGTATATATATATATATATATATAGCCGTGGTAGCTCAGTGGTTAACGCTCGCTGTAAATATAACAGAACGCGAGTAACCCGGGTTCGATCCCCGCCGGCACCAATGAAATTGTTAATTGCAATTAAAAATTTAAGTGCTGATTTACCACGTGCTCGGCGGTGAAGGAAAACATCGTGAGGAAACCTGCATGTCTGAGGATTAAGAAAAAAAAATATTTCGAAGACATGTGAAGTTCGTCAACACGCATTTGGGCAGCGCGGCGGACACTTCCTTGCCCTAAACCCTCTCAGAAATGAGGGGAGGCCTGAGCCCAGCAGTGGGACGTATATAGGCTGTAACTTTACTTTTATATATATATATATATATATATATATATATATATATATATATATATATATATATATATATATATATATATATATATATATATATAGATGTATAGACCAACGTATACGAATAAATTGATGGATTACTTAAGTCTGCAGAAAATAAAACCCAAATTATTATAATCTTAGTCATTTATTTTGCATTGGTATTATAGTCGTCGTAGTAGGCCATAATATTTGTATATTATAGTTATATTTTCTATCCTGGTCACTGTCAATATATTTTTCGCCAGATAATATTTTATTTATATTTTTACAATTTACAAAAAACAATAACACAAACAAAAAAATCGACATACTAATTTTTTTTAGGTTTTTTCAATGGATTTTTGTTTTAAATTATTATATTAACATTTATAACATCTTGCATGTTAGATATGCATGTTAAAAAATCTGGGCTAGGACTGGAAAGCCAAAGACGATTGCCAATGTCACTTCTGCTAATAAAATAATTTCGCTATAGAGATTACCCTTACAAATTTCGCAAGACCTAAATATTTTGTTTTTCGTTTTTATTTAATACCCCGAAACTTATTGTCAGTGTAGAGAAGCCCAATTATTTGGGGCTGACTTTTTTCCTCTAAAGGTGTATGTGTAATATCACTTACAATATCTAAAAAGATATCACCAGTCGTTAAAAGATATCAGCTTCTCTATTCTTTGCAACAATGAGGGCATGTAGTGCATTGCATTAGTCTTTTTCACATTTTGCTCCAGGGGCATGGACACGGGACAGGCTATTAAACAATTAGATAGTTTACGCTGATTCAAATCTCTCTGGCGTTGGATTAGTGTTCAGCACCCGTGGCTTCTTATGGCCCCAAAGAAGTTCTCGGTTGAGTCTTGGTTTAGGTGCCGCATCTATAAAGACGTATTGTTGTAATCAACAAATAAACATAATATACAAATAAACATGACTAAGCTACGCAAACATTTGGCTACTTCGACTCAGACGTTCAACCTTAAAGAATCAGACATTGAACAACTAGCTAACTTTATGGCGCACATACACGCTGTCCACAGACAAAACTATAGATTGCCCGACGACGTGTATCAGACGGCTGAGCTATCAAAACTACTTCTGCTCATGGAGAGTGGCAAAGTAGACTCTTATAAAGGCAAATGTTTGGATGACATAAACTTAGATTTAGTAGTAAATACAAAATATTTATTAAGCAAATAATCTAGATTATATTATTTGCTTAGTAAATATTTTGTACTTATTAATTTCATTTCATTTGAGGCGAGAGTCAGAGGGAATTGCGACTACCGACAGCGCTTTATATAACTATCCAAGTGTATTCCTCTGCACGTATATCTTTTACATATTATTTCATTGTATCCGACTTTCTTATTATTAACGTTGTCAACGTGTTACTTGTATTTGGTGATAGATGGTTTATACTGCGCTTGGTGCTAGTAATTTTACTTTTAAACTTGTTTTCGTAACCTTAAATTTACCTACACTTAATATGGACTCCGAATATCCAAAAACTTTCATACTGAATGACATTTGACGCCCGTATCTTTGAATTTAGTTATATTTTTACAAATGTCGACGTGGACGTCAGAATATCTGTTTATTTCATGCTGCACTATATTTTAACATTTTACATTTGGTACTAAGCTGCCTAAAAGAACTCTTGTTATTTCGTAAGCAACTCGTAATTCTGTTTGAGTATAAATTACCTTCTTATAGAGTACAGGAAGATGGAGTCAATTGTAGATATTGACAGATTTTTTTTAAATAGAAGTTTGTTTTATAATATTCTGACTAATAATCAATATGTCCTTGGAAAGAAACTCATTTTAATATAACGTTTTACTGCATTAATTGTGTATACTAATGTGGCTATATTATTAATAAAACAAATAATATAGCCACATTATATATAGTACCTAGATGACCGAGCTTAGCTCGGTATTTTTTTTTTTTTTTTGGAAATCGTGTGGTTTTGAAATTATATTTAGATACCAATTACAAACTGATGAAACAAATAATATTTCTTGATCTTATTGACATAATAGAAAAAACTGAACTTGTTATTTGAAGAAAACTCTTGACTGCAATTAGTTTAATTTAATATTTCGTATTTTAAAAAAAAATACTAATAAAGTGCGCGGAATAATAGATTTTTTCACAAATTAAGGGAACTTGAACAAAAAGGGAAAAAAGTCGGACCGAAGACATGAGTCGCACCCGGGCCTTACGATTTTGCGACTGCCCGTTTTCTACTTGAGCTATTACGATCATTAGTGCACTGTCAAAATTTACCTGTGATGATGATGATTATGAAAAACTGCTATAATAAAAAAAGGTAAATTTTGACAGTGTACAAATGATCGTAAAAACTCAAGTAGATAACGGGCAGTCGCGAAATCGTAGTGCCCTGGTTCGCGTCCTGTCTTCGGTCCGACTTTTTTCCTTTTTTTTTCAAGTTCCCTTAATTTGTGAAAAAATCTATTATTTCGCGCACTTTTTTAGTATTTTTTTTAAAAATACGAAATTTTAAATTAAACTAATTGCACTCATGATTTTTTATTCAAATAACCAGTTCAGTTTTTTCTATTATGTCAATAAGGTCAAAAAATATTATTTATCTTTCATCAGTTTGTAATTGGTGTCTGAATATAATTTCCAAAACACACGATTTCCAAAAAAAAAATAGGTCATCCAGGTACTATATATAATGTGGCTATGTTATTTGTTTTATTAATAATATAGCCACATTAGTATACACAATTAATGCAGTAAAACGTTATATTAAAATGAGTTTCTTTCCAAGGACATATTGATTATTAGTCAGAATATTATAAAACAAACTTCTATTTAAAAAAATCTGTCAATATCTACAATTGACTCCATCTTCCTGTACTCTATCAGAAGGTAATTTATACTCAAACAGAATTACGAGTTGCTTACGAAATAACAAGAGTTCTTTTAGGCAGCTTAGTACCAAATGTAAAATGTTAAAATATAGTGCAGCATGAAATAAACAGATATTATGACGTCCACATCTACATTTATAAAAATATAACTAAATTCAAAGATACGGGCGTCAAATGTCATTCAGTATGAAAGTTTTTGGATATTCGGAGTCCATATTATGTGTAGGTAAATGTAAGTTTACGAAAACAAGTTTAAAAGTAAAATTACTAGCACCAAGGGCAGTATAAACCATCTATCACCAAATACAAGTAACACGTTGACAACGTTAATAATAAGAAAGTCGGATACAATGAAATAATATGTAAAAGATATATACTTGGATAGGATAGCAGAGGAATACACTTGGATAGTTATATAAAGCGCTGTCGGTAGTCGCAATTCCCTCTGACTCTCGCCTCAAGTGAAATGAAATTAGTAAGTACAAAATATTTACTAAGCAAATAATATAATCTAGATTATTTGCTTAATAAATATTTTGTACTTACTACTAAATCTAAGTTTATGTCATCCAAACATTTGCCTTTATAAGAGTCTACTTTGCCACTCTCCATGAGCAGCAGTAGTTTTGATAGTTCAGCCGTCTGATGCACGTCATCGGGCAATCTAAAGTTTTGTCTGTGGACAGCGTGTGTGTGCGACATAAAGTTAGCTAGTTGTTCAATGTCTGATTCTTTAAGGTTGAACGTCTGAGTCGAAGTAGCCAAATGTTTGCGTAGCTTAGTCGTAGTAATAGCTGCAAGATTTTGAGCTCCACTTGCAATGGCGTACTTTTCAAGACCTTACAGCCACATAATGTACTTTTCGATCCGGGTTTTGCAAACAAAAAGTCGTTTTTTTTCCACATATATAATTGCGTCTCACAGAGATAAGCAAATCGATGTCACTTTGGAATTCGTCAGTCAACAGAAAATGTACACTGTAGTGTTATGCTACTTACATATCATTTTTAAATTTATTTTTCCATTCTATTTTTGATTTTCTGCATTCACCTCAAAACTGGATATTTTGCATCACCTTTATTTCCATAGGATCCTGTAACGTTTTTAAACCATAAGAACACAATAACAAATCATTTTCACTTCGTATTTTCACGCTATCAGCACTTTTTAAATCGGTGTCAACGGAGTCTACCTTTTTCGATCTTTTATTTAGTTCTCCGTAACTAAAAGCTGCAATTTCGGGCTTCGTGCGCGCTGTTGCGCTACCTTTTTTCCTATATCAATAATATCTCATTTTTCACTTAAATCTTGCCGTTTCTCTATTACGAGCCTGAAACCAAAATTTGACATGTTTTGACATCGTTGTTTATCTGGTTGTCATGGCAATTTTTATTCAAATTCGTTACCGGTCTGATGTTTTTACTTCAAAACTTCCACAAACTTCTTTTCTTCTTGGCCATTTACAAAAATTTGCTTTTACTTTAAATAATTTCCCGTTCTTATCTCAGATCCGACGTCGAGCGCGGCGCTCTCTAAAAAAGTGTAAAAGCCGAACAATCGGCCAATAAAGGCAGTCTTGCTTCAGCTTTCAAATTAGAAGCATCTCCTAAAGGCCTTATCCCGGGGCGGGAATCCCTACGTTGTTGTTGCTGTACCTGTAGACGCTGCGTGTACCTACTCCAGACGCTGCGTGTGCCTACTCCGGGCGCTGTGTGTGCCTAGTCCGGGCGCTGTGTGTGCCTACTTCAAGCGCTGCGTGTGCCTACTCCAGACGCTTCGTGTGCCTAGATCAGGTGCTGCGCACCTACCACAGGTATAGCCTGCGCATAATCCGTGAGCGGTGAGCACCAGTGCCAAGCGCGGTGTGCGCACCTTGGTCTTCGAGCTCCGTTTCAGTACTCATTTATCTTTGTTATTTTTTAAAAAAATATTCGTCACCCATCATCATCTTCATTTTTTAATATTATATAAAAAACTGTAAATATCTTTTAAAATTTTAAATTAATTTTTTTTGTTGTTTCGTTTTTAATTGTCGCTTTACGACATTTTGGCGCCCAACGTAAAAGTTCTCTTTCTCTCTTAATTTTTTTTTCTCTTTTCTTCACCTTTACTACGCCTTATCCATTTCCTTTTGATTTAATTGCTTTCTCTTTCGTTCTTAACTCTTTATTTACTCATCCTTATCATATCTTCCAAATTCTAAAACAAAACTTCATCTAGTTTTTCAACTTATCTGGATTATATTTAGACCTGCATATAACACTTCACTTACATTCATCACTTTAATATTTTTATTCTATATAACTTAAAGAGGTACATTTTTAATTAAATTTTTATTTCTTAAACTTAACTTTGCACTTAATTATAACAATGAAAAGGGTTATTAAGTACGAATTCCTTAACAAGGCCGAACTCGAATACGAAGTGAAGATTAGATGTGAGGAACCAGCTAATACTGTTTTGCTTCTAAAAAAAACAGGTTTTGCGTTTAGTTGAGAATTCTCACCCTGAAGATATTCTGACTTCTCCAATTCCGATCGAGGATGACTTGTCTCAAATTGGTTCTACTTTGACCTACCTGGACTGTAAAATTGAAAAATTTTTACAAGGTGAAACCAAGTACTTACGACTAATAGAAACTTTTTATTAATCATGTTTTTTACAGATTGGAGCGAATAGATACTGACTTATATCCAGATTTTAAAGCTATTTTCGATACTTTGAAGATGAAATTTGACGCTATTACTAAACAATTCGAATCCTTGACTCCACCTCCAACTGAAAATGACTCTCCATCACTTGACCCTCCTGTTGACCCGACTGTCATGGAACCTCCTCTTGTTTCTCAAACTTCTGTTAAGATCCATACCCCGTATCCTTCACCACCACCTCAATCTTTTTCTCCAACTAACGTCTTCAAAGATCTGAAAAGACACACCTTCAATGGTAAAAGCTGTCCAAGATCCTTTCTTCAAAAACTTGAAGAATACTGCTTAGCTCGTGGCTTGTCCAAAGACTTGTTGATTTCTCAAGCGTTCGAAATTTTCACCGACAATGCTCTTCATTGGTTCAGATTTAAATATAATCAGAATCCAAACTTAACTTGGAACGAACTTTCCTCTTTATTAATCAAAGACTTTGGTGGTTTTGATTATGATCATAAACTTCTAGAAGCGATTAGGAATCGAACTCTAGGCCGTGATGAACCTATCGTCATCTATATTTCCATCATGTCTGGAATGTTTTCTCGTCTTTCGAAGAAACTTTCTGAAACAGAACAATTGGAGATTATTTTGAGGAATATTCGCCCATGTTATTCAGTCTTCGTAGCTCTAAAAGACATTGACTCTATCGACTCTCTTCTGGCTACTTGCCAAAACTATGAAAAGTTCCTAGACAGAGACAAACAATTTAAAGAACCAAATGTACAACAGAGTCCTCTTATTTCTGAATTCAACTACAAGCATTCCACTTCAAGTTCAGTTGACTCTCCAAATTCTTCTAATAACTCACGACCTTCTCCTCCTTTCATGAATAAATTCACTTCATCCTACAAATACCCTTCTATACAAGTTAATAGTCTCGCTCAAACTAAAGCTCCTCAAGAAAGCTCTTTTTGCGTTCGCTGTCGTAAACAAGGTCATACTTTGAACACTTGTACTCAACCACGATTCGTGATTTGTTTCAAATGTGGTAAGGTTTTAAAACTGCAGATTTCCCTACTTGTTCTCCCAAACCACATACTAGTTCAAAAAACTAACTGCTGACTTGAAAAGTAACTTAAACTTTGATAATGACGATTGGACTAGTTGGATTAAAACAATTCAAAACTTCTTTTCTTGTTACAAAATCTCTTCTACACTCTACTCCAAGGAACAAGATCCTAATCGTCCATTCGTTAATGTCAAAATTTATGACTTAACTTTATCTGGTTTACTAGATTCTGGCAGCTCAGTAACTATTCTGGGTAATAATTCTCATTTGGAAATTCTTAAACTGAGCTGTAAACTTTTCAAGTCAGATCTTATTACTGTCTCTACTGCTAATAATCAAAAAGTTAATTCCTTGGGTTATTTTGACTTACCTGTTCATTTCAATAATCAAACTCATTTGATTAAAGCTTATGTTTTCCCTGAAATATTTCCTTCGCTAATACTAGGTATTGACTTTTGGAGAAAATTTAATCTTTTACCTAGTGTTTTATCTTCTCTTAACTTTACAGAATCTAAATACTCTGCTATCGTAACTAAAGATATTAAAGTTTTACCTTATGAGCATTTAACTCCTAACCAAAAGAACATCTCTAACGACATCATCCAACGCTTCGAGACAATTTCTTTTGAAGAAAAAGGTATCCTGGGAAGCACACACTTAATCACCCACAAGATTGATACTGGTGATTCCCTTCCAATCAAACAAAGATGTTACAGACTGTCTCCTGAAAAACAAAAGGCGTTAATTAATGAAGTTGACAAGATGCTGGGATGGAACGTCATTGAACAATGCGAAAGTCCTCGGTTATCTCCAGTTCTAATCACTCCGAAGAAGAATGGTGAATGGCGTTTCTGCGTAGACAGCAGGAAGCTTAACTCAGTTACACGTCGTGATGCTTATAGTCTGCCACTAATAAGTGAAATTTTGGACAACCTGAAGAATGCCAAATACTTATCAAGCATCGACATTGCGAAAGCATTTTGGGAGATTCCCTTGAATCCTGCTGATAAAGATAAAACTGCATTTTATGTACCTGGAAGAGGTATGTTTAGATTCAAGGTAATGCCTTTTGGTCTCACTAACTCACCTGCAACTCTACAAAGATTAATGGATATGCTTTTTACTCCTGAATTTGAGAACAAGGTATTTTGCTATCTGGATGACATCGTTATTATTAGCGAGACTTTTGATGAACACATATCGCTTCTCATGAAAGTTCATGAAAAACTTTCATATGCTAATCTGACTATTAACTTTGGGAAGAGTAAATTCTTCAAGAAAGAACTGAAATACCTTGGTTTTCTACTTCGACTTGATTTTCTGGACGAGTATGGTCTACGTGCTGATCCAGATAAAATAAAAGCTATTTTAGAATATCCTGTACCTACTTGCAGAAAAGAAGTACGAAGATTCATAGGCACCTGCAGCTGGTTCAGAAGATTCATTCCAAACTTTAGCACTATTGCCTCTCCACTCAACCAACAAACTTGTTCCGGGAAGAATGCTCCTAAATTTTTATGGAATTCACAAGCTGCAGCTGCTTTCCAGAAACTTAAAGAAGCTTTGGTAACTGCTCCTGTCCTTGCTTGCCCTAACTTCGAACTACCCTTCTCTGTACATTGTGATGCATCAAATTATGGCATAGGAGCAATGCTTACTCAATATCAAGATGACAAAGAAGTCGTGATTGCTTACATGAGTAAAGCACTAAACAAAAATCAACAGAACTACTCAACTACTGAAAGAGAAACATTGGCTGTAATAACTGCGTTAGAACATTGGCGATGTTACTTAGACAATGGTAAAGAATTTACAATATATACTGATCATGCTGCACTTAAATGGTTTCAGAACTTATCGAATCCATCAGGAAGACTTACTCGCTTTACGCTTATCATGCTTTAACGTTGTACTGAAACATAAAAAAGGAAAGAATAACGTTGTTTCAGATTTATTATCAAGACATAAGAATCAATAAAGTCCTGATACACGAGAAACTTCACCTCAAGGCGTACATCCTATTACGATTGAAGAACCACCTGATCGTAAACTTGAGCACTACAACAAGATTTTTTTCGGATGCTCCAACAACCCAGACGCATATCCCAACTACACTATCAGGGATAACAAACTTTACCGCTGCATCCATTCTCCCGATCGTCTAAACGATGACTTTATTTGGAAACAAGTTCCACTACCTCAAGATAGACATGCACTTATTGAAGTTAACCATGGTTCCCTTTCAGAACTCCATCTTGGTATCTTCAAGACATTCAAGAAAATATCTTTAAAATACTATTGGCCTGGTATGTTTAAGGACATTGCCAAATTAATCTCGACTTGTGAAACCTGCTTAACCTACAAACACCCTAATCATTCTCCCTATGGTCTTATGGGTAAACCCAAACTTTGCTCCAGACCTTTTCAAACTATATCCTTAGATCTTATGGGTCCATTGCCTATGACTCGAAGATGAAATCGGTATATTCTAGTAATTAACTGCAATTTTACTAAATATACTATGATTTTCCCCTTAAACGTGCTACTTCAGCTAATATTATTAATGTTTTGGAAAATTCAGTTTTTCTAGTTCATGGCATTCCCCAAACTATTATAATGGACAACGCGGTTCAATTTTAGTCGCGAGAATTCCACTCATTCTTAAATTCTTATAACATTCCTTGTATTTTTCACACAGCTTTATATTGTCCTCAGGTTAATCCTACGGAGAAGTTTAATAGTACAATTATTACAGCTCTATCATCTCTAGTAGGAGACGATCATAGACCCTGGGACAACCATCTTGCTAAGATTCAGTACGCAATGAACAGCGCTACAAATGTACTTGTAGCGCTGTTCTGGCTTTACTCCAAACTTTTTAGTCTTTGGTAGGGAAACAATACCTTGTGGTTCCTTCTATACTCCAACTCAGAACCTTGAGGAATTGATATTTATGCCTCGTGATATTTACGCGTCTAATGCTGGTCTCCTCTCATCTATTTTTCACAAAGTTCAAACTAAACTTCACATAGGTCACCCTAAAAATAGCGCTCGCTATGATCTTCGCCGGTCTTTTAAAGAATTTAATGTGGGAGACACTGTTTGGCGTAAAAACCATGTTTTAAGCAATGCCGGCGCATACTTTAATGCTAAACTTGCCCCTAAGTTCATCAAGTGCAAAGTGATAGCTAAACTGTCACCACTAGTCTATGTGCTTGAAGACCCTAATGGAGTTAGAGGCAAGTGGCACATCAAAGATGTAAAATCATAAATTTTCTTAACTTTTATTAACTGTTAATTTGTATATATGTATAAATATCACCATCATTCTCACCTTATTATTTTTATTTCTTTTAATTTGTTTCTTTGTTTGATGATACAGTGTTCTTCAACACATCTTGCTTTAGGACCTCGAATTTTCGGTGGTTAATCTTCACTTTTCATTTTTATTTCAGACACATCTCGTTAGATGTTGCTGATTCCTGGCTTTGAGCCCTAAGGCTCTGGCCATTCTTAATCTTTACTTAAGTCATAGCGACTAAAGCTTGCTTAAGATTAAGTTCTTTATCTTTATCTTCACTTGGGTGCGGCTGACTTCTCCCTTAATAATTTTTTTTTCCACGCAGGAGCGGATGACAACTCCTTAAATAAGCCAGAATGTCCTTTCGAAAACACACTTTTAGAGTGGTAGTCATTGAATGTGAACTCCACCCTTACCTGAATGCAGATGATGAATGTAAGAGATATTATAACTGATTTTGCCTGGTGATGTCTGTTACTGCAAAGCTGTGTTTTTATGGTTTATTTTAGAATGTACATGTCAAAATTTTTGCTGAGTCAAAAATTTTCCAGGGTCGAGGGGAAAATATGTTTTCCATTCTGTTTTTGATTTTCTGCATTCACCTCAAAACTGGTAATTTTGCATCACCTTTATTTCCATAGGATCCTGTAACGTTTTTAAACCATAAGAACACAATAACAAATCATTTTCACTTCGTATTTTCACGCTATCAGCACTTTTTAAATCGGTGTCGACGGAGTCTACCTTTTTCGATCTTTTATTTAGTTCTCCGTAAATAAAAGCTCTGCAATTTCGGGCTTCGTGCGCGCTGTTGCGCTACCTTTTTTTCCTATATCAATAATATCTCATTTTTCACTTAAATCTTGCCGTTTCTCTATTACGAGCCTGAAACCAAAATTTGACATGTTTTGACATCGTTGTTTATCTGGTTGTCATGGCAATTTTTATTCAAATTCGTTACCGGTCTGATATTTTTACTTCAAAACTTCCACAAAAATACTCTTTTCTCTTTGACCACTTACAAAAATTTGCTTTTAATTTAAATAATTTCCCGTTCTTATCTCAGATCCGACGTCGAGCGCGGAGCTCCCTAAAAAAGTATAAAAGCCGAACAATCGGCCAATAAAGGCAGTCTCGCTTCAGCTTTCAAATTAGAAGCATCTCCTAAAGGCCTTATCCCGGGGCAGTGCGGCCCCGGGATAAGGCCTTCCTGCAAGCCTCTGCCTTCATCTGAAGTCGTCGTCTAGCCACGCCTACGCCTCCACCTACTAGTGCCCGCGCTATCTTTAGCCGCTGTGCGTGCTTGCTTCAAGCACTGCGTGTACTTACTCCGGGCGCTGCGTGTGCCTACTCCGGGCGCTGTGTTTGCCTACTTCAAGCGCTGCGTGTACCTGCTCCAGACGCTGCGTGTACCTACTCCAACGCTGAGTGTGCTTACTCCGGGCGCTGTGTGTGCCTAGTTTGGGCGCTGAAGCGCTGCGTGTGCCTACTCCAGACGCTGCGTGTGCCTAGATCAGGCGCTGCGCACCTACCACGGGCATAGCCTGTGCATACTCCGTGGGCTGCCAAGCACTGCCGTCCACTGCCAAGCGCGGTGTGCCACCTTGGTCTTCGGGCTCCGTTTCAGTACTCATTTATCTTTGTTATTTTTTAAAAAAAAATGAAGATGATGATGGGTGACGTGAATTACAATTATTTTTTTTTGGAATGGAAAAATAAATTTAAAAATGATATGTAAGTAGCATAACACTACAACACTTCGACCTCAGTGGCGAAGCTAGGGCTCCAAACTGGGGCAAGCCCAAGATATGGTTTTGTTGTTTTTAGCAGTTTAATAAAAATACACCAATCTTGAGCTGTCTCCACTCATTAGTTTCGTATTCAGTGCAGTCAAGGACGTGTTTAACAAAGCACACACAAGGCATACTACCGCTAAATAGATTGTATGACATAATATGCAATTGCACACCTTCGGTGGTTTTGAAAAGAGCCGTTTGGGTTTGCTTGAGATATTTATGAACAATACAATACATGAATAAAAGAAAAGCATGAACAAAGTACAAACAAACTATGTACAAAGTTAAAAAAGGGACGTCTGGCAGATGTGAAACCTCGAAATTATTTTGTTTAAGTTATATGCATAAAAGAACAGATTACGACAGGAATTAGATAGTTATAATGAGAAGATAAAGCTTTGCTAATTTTTTACCATAAAATAATGACTATTTATTATATAATTATTCATTTTCAATTCATAATAAACCGTACAAAATGATTCTATTTTTAAACTCATATTATGGTAATATAAATTAGCCGATAGCGTATTTGTGCCATCTAGCCTAATCTTTAGGTACGATCGTGAGAATCAACCAATTTTCGTTCGATAAAATGACTTTACCTATAGAATTAAGTAGATGGCGCTATTAAAATTTTATATACTGGAAATAACTAACTACTGGAAATAACTTCTTTAAAAATTTCAATACATTCTTCTGTATTCTTTTGATTTATTTTATTAAAATTTGGGTTTCACGTTAAAAAAGGATTGTAACATTTCCTATAAAATTAAACCTAGGTGTCTTATATTTTATGCTGGTGTTCAAATTGATATTTTTAATTCGTATGGTAATATAAATATTGAGTTATTAAACCTTTAAATACGTCTAACTTAATTAAACTTTTAATACTAAAGAGTCCTGTACCTATATTTAAAGTATGAACAAATGTTTATTGAATATTAAATTTCATTTTTAAACATCTTACCTTTTCCTCGCCGATTAGCACTTCAACACACTTATATTCTTTACAATGAACACTATTATCCTCCAATTTTCACTGAAAATCTTTGAAAAAGCATAATTTTTTAACAAACACAACAAAAACAATTATAAACATTGAAATGTGAAGTGAACTTGCATACGAATGGCCCGCACCACATTCGCTAGTCGCTACTGCACTCCTAAACAAGTTCATGGCAAAGCCAGGCTTGTGGCTCAATGGTAATTGCTATATAAACATTAGTTCTAGTACCAATTTAGCCAATACTCTCATTTTTCGCAATGTAACGTTTACGAAGTGTTTTTCCCGATGAATCCTTAAATATTGGGCTCCAAACGAACAAATTTACGTGTCTCTTTTAGCTTCTATTGATATTTTGACAGATCTCATTTTTGGAAATACCTCATCTTTAAGTTTTTTGTCTATATTTAGGTTGCGCAACATAAAATTTTGGGCCTGAACTTGAGTGTTGGCGGTATCGGATAACGGTTGACATGTCTTCTTATGTTTCCTCAATTGATTCCTAAAGTAGAAGCCTAAACATTTTTCACGTGGTGCATTACATTCGTTTATTACCCGAGGACATGATATTTGAACATTGGCCTTTAGTTTTTTTTCGTAGCGGGTTATAGTATTCGCTGGTTCAGCGCCAACATACGTAAAAAGTAATAGTACTTGTTTGTAGTCTTTCCAACTTGTGGCCGACAATTCTTGGCCTTCGTAAGAGACCACATTTTCGTGATATGCTCCTCTGGGTACGTTAGACTTAACATAATTTCCCATTTTTCCGGCAACTTGCACGACTTTCCAAGCCTGTTTCTCTTTACTGTTCCAACACAATAAATACCTTCGTTGTTCAAGTAATGTAGCAGAGGAATATTCGTATAAAATTGTCCAAATAAGTTATATGATTGACGTGCCTTGGTACTGGTCGTAACAATCGAATAACTGTATTCGATACAGCTCGGAGGTCTGGTTCGCTAGGTAAACGGTCTATGTTCTTAGCTCCTGAGTAAATCTCAAAACTGTATGCATACCGAGACAGAGAGCATAAAACGTATAATTTGAATCCCCACTTATTGGGCTTGTTGGGTAAATATTGTTTCATAAAATGTTTAATTTTAGTGGAACATATTTGCTCCTCTAGTGATAGACGATGCTCAAATGGTACAGTAATAAATTTCTTGTTCAAAGTGGTTAGTGTAGTGCTGGGGATGATCAATGGGCAATTGTTTAGAGTGTATTGTGAAATTTGTCTAATTTTATCAAATCTATTGTGATTCATTGTTTGAGCTATGGGTTCAAACTTTGTAATGTTTGACCAGTATGACCTGACACTAGATAATGATATACACTAGTAAAAATAAGAATTCCAATAAATTTACGTAATTCTAAGATAGTTACAGGTTCTGTAAAGTTGGGATTCTTTTGGAAGGCATATTTATTTGACTCGTCCACTAGAAATTTCAAAATTTCTTCACCGAAAAATAAGAAAAAAACTGAAAAGGAGTGTCTAAGTTCATAATTTCTTGTGAATACTCAGTGTTTCCAGCAAACTGAAAAGCGTTTTGGACTATGTCCATATTCTTTACTCTCCACACTAAGTTGCTAGGTTTGAAGGGTGCAGGTTGTTCTGGCTGCTGGTTGTAGGAGTTGGGCTTCGTTCAACAGTCTCTAAATTATGTTGCATGTCGGTATCTACGTTTGCTGCAGGCGGATCTGCATCCAAGTCTGGGTCAGTGGGAAAATTACCTACATCCTCTTCATCTTCTAGCTCCATCAGACGATCTTTGTTATCTTCATTGTCGGTGGAATCGTCTTTCGAAATTTAAACATTTTCTAACCGCTTCAATATGCACTCAATCTCTTCTGGTCATATTTTTGATAAATTTCTAAAATAAAATTAAAAAAAGTAATCCCAACACCAAGCCATGCAGAAAAATATGAAACGGAAGTTCAAAAAGTTTTTATAGCTAAAGAACTAGTAGGTAGGTTTTATGTAAGGCGGAATGCCTGAAGTATCAAAATTGATACTCACAAAAATACCACCAGTTTCTTCAAGTAAAACATACATTCGCAAAAAATAATTATATCTTGGCGAAAATAATATATTCACTTACCTCAAAAGTATTTATATTCTTCAGAAAAAGAAAATATATCAAATTTGTATTCAACAAAACTTTTAGTAAAATGTGTTTACTTGTTCACTTTGCCGCGCAAGTAATATGTCATAGATAAAATAAAACACTAATGACATTTGATTTTTTTTTAATTTTCTTTTAAACTCGGAAAAAATATTATACAACAGTAAAATACGTAAAGCCAACCTATAAAAAATACTAATATTAATGTGAACATTTGGTTTAAAAGATTGGTATCAAAATTGAAACTCTAGGTTATTAAGGGTTAACCTATGTTAGTCTTAAATTATTACACGCACAATATTCATAACAGTTATTTTTATTTTCGACACCCCATGGCACCAGGCACATGGAAGTGCATACGCATCCAGTGCCCTAGGTTGGGACAACCAAATTTATCAGATATTGCCCTCAGAAAGCTATTGCAGCTCCCACGAATCCTGCGCATGAAGGATGCTATTCCCTTTCGAATTATGGCATTTAAACCGTCCGTACCGTACGCTGTAAACGTCTCTGAAGCGCTACAATACCGCGGAAGTTCCATCAGCACCCAGAAGTCATTATTATATTGTACCCGAAGGGCATTGTAGGCTCTCTACGTATACCTAACCCATAGACTGCACGTGTAAAATTACTGGCAAAGGGCTTTGAAAAGTGTTATCTTAACTTCTTCTGTACAGCGTGCAAAGCTACGGGACATCATATTACAGCAAACCGCCAATGCCCTTCTTTCTGTTTATATGCCCGCATTATCAGTTAGATTCTCAGTTAAAACGTGACCAAGATACCTAAATTGGTACACCCTATTTAACATTACGTTCCTTAACAGGTAAAATCTTTTCAAATTTTGATCCACCTCGAAATAACAACACTTTACTTTTTTAACATTATAAATGAGACCGTGAGTCTCAGCTCACAAATTTTCAATAATATCTTCAGTGCGTTAATCAATAGGCGCAGCTTACGAGGGGCGCACTGAAATGATCGGGAATAAGAAAAACAACATGCAGGGTATAGCTAAATTGTATTTTATTGTTTTTCGAAGTATTCTCCGTTCAACTTAATGCACTTTTCCATTCGTGCAAACCAATCATTAAAACAGTTATTCCAGTCTGAAGTTGATGTTGACAAAATGGCTGATTTTTACGTTTCCACAGCTTCTTCGGGGTCTTCAAACCGTTGACCGCGTAATAAACCTTTCACTCTAGGGAATGTAGGAATGTAGGTCAGGACTGTACGGAGGATGGCTCATCAGCTCAACGTTTTCCTGCTTCAAAAAATCATTTGTTTTCCGAGACGTATGGGAGCTCGCATTATCGTGATGTAAGATGATGCGATGTTTCGGGTTATTTTTTCGGAGTTTGGCTATCATTTCCGGCAAACAAACCGTGATATACCACTCAGCGGTAACCGTTCTGCGTTCCTGTCAAGGAATTTCTCCTGCAAAGGATGTAAAGTAGCTAGAAGCCCAGAGAGATTAAGCACTGCGGCGATTTGCCCCTCGTCATGTTTTTAATTACGTCAAAAACATCATTTGCTGTAAAGCTAATTGGCACTGCCGCGCCCGTCTCGCCGTCCTCAACATCTGACACTATCCGCGACGAAATGTTGGGTGATTTTGCCCTAAAATGCTCTTTAAATAAATTTGCTATCTTTCCTGGCTCATCTACATCGTACTCACAGAGATGCTCGGCTTAGGATTCACTTTTTTGTTCGTTTCAAAAAAAAATTAATATCTTTGTTTTTATGCTTTTCAACTAACATGTCCATTTTAATTTGATATTCATTATTTTGACAAAATATTAATTTCTGTTTAAATTACTTTTTGATTTATACATTTTCTTATACAATTTACCACCAATAGGTTTGCCATTGCTACACCCAATTTTTAAATCCCTGCCTAGCATCCCAGTGAGCATTCTTAACATGTATTCCAGCCAACAATACGAACGCCCTTCCGACACTTTCCCCTATTATAACTAGATAATAAGATTAAGATAACTAGATACGCCGCCGAACATCCCGCCGTTGTGAGTGCTCCATGCTGAAAGTGCAGTTCACACACCGGTCGGTTCGCAAAGCACTCCTCTCCCTGGACATCCACAGGTCGAGTGGGCCTGACGGAATCCCCCCAAATGTGCTGAGGACGTGTGCTTCAGAGTTGGCACCGGTTTTAACGCGTCTTTTCCGGTACTCCTACTCCCTAGACGTAGTCCCAAAATCATGGAAGACCTCTTTCGTCCACCCGATTTAGGGATCGGAAAAGGCTACCGCTTAGACCCATCCAACTACCAGCATATCGCTATCACCTCTTTGTTCAAAACAATGGAGTCCATTGTAAACTGCCAGCTCATGCTAAGTACCTTGAGGATCACCAGCTGATTAATGATCGCCAATACGGTTTTCGCCGTGGTCGATCAGCTGGTGATCTTCTGGTCTACCTAACTCATAGATGCGCGGAGGCAGTAGAGTCCAAGGGGGAGGCATTGGCCGTTAGTTTGGACATTGCGAAGGTCTTCGATCGGGTTTGGCACAAAGCGCTTCTTTCGAAGCTCCCTTCCTATAGGCTTCCCGAGAAATTGTGCAATTGGATCACCAGCTTTCTTGCAGATCGGAGCATCAAGGTCGTTGTATACGGTGCAAGCTCCGATTACAAGCTTATTAACGCTGGTGTTCCACAATGCTGCGTGCTATCGGCAATGTTGTTTCTTCTGCGTATCAATGATATGTTGCAAACCCGTAACATTCATTTCTATGCAGATGACAGCACTGGTGATGTTCTGTACACCGGCCGTGCCAATATTTTTCGGGAAAACGTCTCCGAGTACCGGGACAAACTTGTGTCCGAAGTCGAGTCTTTGCTGAACAGAGTCTCGGATTGGGGGCGACTAAATCTAGTCCAGTTTAACCCTCAGAGGACACAAGTTTGCGCGTTAACCGCTTAAAAGAACCTCTTTGTCGTATCTCCTCAGTTTCAAGGCATTCCCCTTGTTGCCTCAGCCAGTATCGGAATCCTCGGCGTCGACATATCGAGTGACGTGCAGTTTCGTGGTCACTTGGAAAAGAAGGCCAAATTGGCCTCTAAAAACCTTGGCGTGCTCAGCAGAACAGGACAGTATTTCATGCCGGCCCACCGCCTGCAACTTTACAAGGCGCAAGTTCGGTCGCACATGAAATACTGTTGCCGTCTCTGGGCTGGAGCTCCCCAGTACCAGCTCCTTCCACTTGACCGCATCCAGCGCAGAGCGGCTCAAATCGTCGACCACTGAGTGCTTTCCGATCGGCTCGATTCACTGGCGCTGCGAAGAGATGTTGCATCTCTTTGCATTTTCTTTCGCATATACCACGGGGGAGTGCTCTGAGGAATTGTTCGGATTAATCTCAGCCGCCAAATTTCGTGAACGCACTACGCGGCAAACGTCGCGATACCATCCACACCATCTGGATGCTTGGCGATCCACCACTGTACATTTCACAAAGAGTTTTCTTCCGCGTACGATCTCTCGGTGGAATAGTTTACTACCGGCGATTTTTCCGGACCGATACGACCTGAGGACCTTCTAGAAAAGAGCTTACTCCTTTCTAAAGGGCCGGCAACGTACCTGAAATTCCCCTGGTGTTGGTGGCGGCGGTAGTCATTTAAGATCATGTGAGCCGCATGCTCGTTTGCCCCCTCTTCTATAAAAAAAATATAGCAGTCTCTGACAGTGATGCAACAATTTTATTATACATTATATCTATAGATTTTCTATGATCAAGGTTATGAATTAAGGTTACACACTCTATCACAGCAAGGAATACGAGTATATTCATTGAAAGTATTAATATCTCTCAAATTTTTTAAACAAAGATCATGGTATTTTGCAATTTGACGTTCATCTCTATGTCCCCAAACTACCTTATTTATGCTTACCCTATTTCCGATTCAAAGGAGACAATCAATTTTTCTATGGAGAATGGGCCCACTACAAATTTTAAAGATTATCAATGAAATGCATGTCGATTTATTCCTTATAATCCATAGATTACAATAAAATTATTAGTTTTACTGCATCTAAACGGAGTCCTGAGAAATTAACAAATAAAATATGAATCTAACAATAACCTAAAAAACAAACTGAAAGCGATTTTCTGGTTGTATTCATCGGTATTATAAGTTAAAATAGTGCACACTTGAATAATAGTACATATAAAACTAAGCTGTAGATATATTCAGCATTTATAAATATTTTAAAATCGATGTAAAACCTTTCACTAGTTCCGGCAAAACATAGTGCCTGTCTATGCACAAATGTCGTATGGATTCTAAGTTTGACATGTATTGATTGTGAGTGTAATTCTAAATACCAAGATGGCTAAGGGATAATGTCTATTTATATTTATGATATTACCAACACACAGTAAGATGTTTTAAACTGGTTGTATTACAAAAAACAAAATATAATGTAGTTAATTCTATTTATTATTGTAAATCATAATTTATTTAAGTATTCTATATATATTATTCTATAACAGTAGTAGGTACAGAAACAGAAACCTTTTATTCAATTTAGATTATAAATAATACTTATTGAAAGTCACTTTTTTAATTTACCACTGGTTCGGAAAAAACCTCTGACTTGAAGAGAACCAGCAAAATACCCAGTGGGTCTTTAAAAAAAAAAGGCAGCTTACAATCATGTATGTCATAATTAACAACACAGAACAAAATAGAAATAGCTTGGTAGCGATCACCTTACCCACGGGTTATTGTCAGCCATAAATTCCTTTATACTATAATAACCCCTTTTATACAAACTTAATTTAATAATTTTTTTTGAACTTTGATGATTGACTGACATATATAGACAGGAGCGGTGTCAAGACATTGTTTTAATATGTTTTGGTTGATTAGGAAGTAGTATACATCGTAATAAAATGACTAGGAATTAACATGCCTTATCTATGTTATTACACAATGATAAATAGTGAGGAAGTAAGATGTTTCAAACTGTTTGTGTAAGGATTACAAAAAACACAGGCTTAATTTAAATGTATTTATTACGATGCGGCTCAGCTGCAGCACTGGTGTTTTATGGATCTCGACAACAGTGCCATCTACCGGGTCCAAATGTAAATATAAACCATCTAGGGATCCATCTAAATACACACAAACATTTTCATTGAAATTGGTTGGATGGTTTCTTATGTTTTGTCTATAACGGACATAGGTAGAAACATTTTAGTGTTAGATATATTTCTGAAGGTTTTTTGAAAATAACTTGATGGTAACATGTACATTTATGATATTGTAAGCAATCAGAAGGAATTTTCAATTATAAGAGATATGATATAAGACTGTTGTCTTCAATATCCATACACTTTTTGTCTCTGCAAGCTTTCAGCCTGCACGGCATACAGATTTGTTCTAAGCGATTCACCTGAAAAGAAGTTAATGACAATTGTAAAGGTGTCTTAACTAAATAATAATTCTTATCAATATATTATTTTTTTCTATATTATATAAGAATTAAAAGGACATTTTTAATAATAAGAGATATGAGATAAGACTATGCCTTCAATGTCAATAAACTGTATTTACATATTTCTGTAAGCATTTTCTTATATCTGCCTTTTCATATGTTAAATAATAAAGAAATTATTATAAACTATACAGCATTAATCAGCTCCAGCTGATCAAATACAGGAGCAGTAATTACTGATCAACATCTATGATATTCAACCATGTAAAAGTTGTCTCACATTTTATTTTTTCTGGTTTCATGTACATAGGAGACAAAGATATTATTGTTATATTAAGTATATCTGATTCTAGATGACAAAATAACATTCCTTTCTGCACAGTGAACAACACAGCTGTCTAAGCATAATAGATACAACCATTACACGTTTTTATGCAAACTATTATTATTAAACTTATATTTATATTTGCTTCTAGTACAAATAATTAATACATTTTTTACACATAAATATATTATGTAACATTTATATTGCCTATCTACTATGGCTGGTATAAATCCAGGATCTGTGTCTGGCTTAATGAAAAAGCCATTTAGTATTAAGCAACTTGCTGAATACATAAGGTACCTATTTGTACACAAATGTAGTTATATGAATTGCTCTTCAAAACCCTCTTTAAGTCCCTCGACCTAAAGATTCTTTTAACATTATAATAAATTATTTTGTGCATTTATTCTATTTATTATGTATTTAATTTAGATTTTACTAATAAAGTAAACTTAATACTTTGTCACTTTTAACAAACTAATAAGGTTCTAAGACCTGTTTATTATTTGTATTTATTTTGTTTTAGGTAAAATATACAAACTTAAATAATAGATTTTCACAACCTAGAATAGGTGTAAATTAATAAACTCTTATATTCTATTTGCGAATTTTACCACAAAAACTATAAAGAGAAAAACATACGTACTTGTGTCAATTAATATTTGGCTAACCTTTCTGATAATTGATAATATCCATATTTTCTTAAACATTAGTTTTAATAATGCTTGTAAATAAAAACTCTATTTTGAACAAAATTCTTACCATAATGATGCGACTCCAACTATGTTTTATTTCACCCGAGTGAATCGAGTGAATTTGTCCAACTCGATAATCGATAGAAAATAAATGTTACCAAGTTACCGAGTTAACTCGGCGCATCGTATAGATTCAGAGGGTGCTATATAAATATTACTTCACTAATTTACTTGTATATATAATAAGTCGCTGCAGGTGACATCACAAGTTGCATCCAAATTCAAACTTGCATCTGGCATGTTGTAAACAAACCTGAATTTAGTTTTATTTATGATATTGATTTATAGTTTTAATTTCACATATTACTTATTTATAAAGGTACATATTTAAAAATTGTTTAACTAAAGTAATCGCTACTCTCAACTCTAGTGATAAACTTTTCTGTAAATAGTTGATTTACTCAAAAACTAGCGTACAACTAGAATGACATACATACATACTCGTAAATTAACCCGAGTGGCTCGAGTCACAAAACTCTACTCGAATCGCATCTTTATCTTACGGCCAATGCAGTGTTTGTCTACAATTTAGTGATTAAATCGACTTACTAATTCGAGCAATTTATTGATATATTATGTAATAAATAAATTGATATTAGGTAATATGTATATAATGTTGTATCAATTTATGTTATACATAATATAAACTGATTATATATACTTTGGATAGTCAAATTATTAATAACATAAAGACTTACGTCATAACGTTAGAGTGATATTATTTTATGAAGATATCGATACGCATAGCAAAAATAATATATAACTACCTATTAAGTGTAGTAATAATAATTGTGTTGTATGGAAGAAAAAATACAAAAATAATTTGTGACATATTGACACAGCTTCGTTCATCTAATTTGCATTGTTTAACTCGAGCTAAAAATCGAGTTACCTGAATTTCAACTCGATTCGATTTTTTCCGAGTTATCACGGCACATCTCTAAGACAATAATTTTTTAAATATTAAATTACCTTGGCCAATGATCAGAACACGAATGTCAAAACAACTAATTTTTTTTTCAGATTTCTTGTTTCCGTTTACATTTTCGAAAAATCCATAGGCCATTTACTATTATAATTTGGTGTCTTTTTTTGGTGTAAATACCATTAAACGACGTTAATATTTCTAGTGGGCCCAAAAATGATTGTCTCCTTTAGGTCTCACCATCGACAGGTCACACTGTATCTCCAGTGGGAATTGATCCGACCAATAATTGTCGTAGTATATATCCATACCGACCACCACACTCCAGGCGTCATTGGTGACAACACAATGATCAAGCTAACGCCTGCTACCGTGCGCCTCACTTATAAAAGTATAGATATCTGAGTTTTCACCTAACTTTGATATATCAGTACACAATCAATTTTGATCAAAACAAAACTTAAGTTATTCCTTACCGAAACGTTCTCCCGGGTGTGCGTTTAAGTCCCCAATGACAAAAACAGATTCTATATTTTGATTCTCAACAATTGCCGCAATTTCACTCAAACAGTCTAATCTAATCAATTCTAACAAATTTTCAGAACAATCCGTTGGCATATAAACACTAAATATAAGCCAAGATCTGTTCCCTATATTCACTTTAACTGATACTATACGCTCACTATTGCACAAAATAACGGAGACCGAACTAAAGACACTCTTTCGCCATAAAAGAGCAACTCAACCGTACGGTCGACCATATAGGATTTCTACCGATGTATCAATCACCGACTTACCGAAGAAATCAAAATCTTGATTTATACAGGATGTTAGTGTAAACACCGTTATCCTTGAAACGAGTGGTTTGGTTTCACTCATAGAACGTAAATTCAAAGAAAAATAACAACATTTTTTTTTAGTAAAATCTCAATTTTTCCTTAATTCCTCAATTTTTGCCTGTCCTAAGTCAGGATGAAAGTATAAAGTATCCTTATTTTTAAATTATGGATCTGCTCAAGATATGTGTTGTAAGTTCGGCCGAAGCTACTTGGCCCGTATTGAATGTGCGATTTTTTTTTTTATGAGGGGCTCACTGTCCTACCGGGGACCCTAAGTGATACCCTCTAAAAACCGCCTTTGGGGACAGGCAACCGGCTGATTAAGCTCTATTGTGTCTTATCATGAGCGACCCTCTTTTGGGAAAAGAGGGCGCAGGCGGCTAAGAGCCGCTGAGGGAGTGCCTACGAAGGCAAATTAAAGTTGGTTAATACAATAATTTAGTTTAATTAGAGTTGGCCTGAGCCGCCAGGAGACAGTTCAGGTCGTTTGACAGTTTATTAGGCGGGTCCGAGAGAGAGTTTCTCGGCCTGCGGACACGATAGCGAGAGGACGGTGGGGCTGCATAAGAAGCTGCCTCACGAATTAATTGATTTGGGTGCGACTCTGAGACTTTGAAGAAGTTCTCAGAGAGTTTTTTAAGGAATTGTTAAATTGTTGGGAGCTCTAAGTCCCGATGAAGGTCGGCATTACGGACGTACCAAGGTGCGTTCGCAGCTCGACGGCAGAAGAGGTTCTGAACTATTTGGAGTTCATTTATAATGTTAGGGTTTACGTGGGCAAAGACGGGGCCCGCGTAGGAGTGAATGTGCGACTCTGCAAGTGCATTATATAACATCTGGGGGTACGGCAGTGCCCCCGCCAAGTCAAACAAAAAAGCGGCACGGCCGTACCATACTTTTCTCGAAGGCCATTTTCGACCCCCATATACATGGTTGTAGATGGAACTAGAAACCTGAATTTTCAGAAACCAAGCAGACATTGTATAGACATGGTATATTTCAAATTTCATTCAATTTGAACCAGTAGTTTAGGAATTATAATTAGTCAAAGTTTCTTAATTTTGTCACTCGCCGACTGACCGATCATTTAAACTCTAAGGCACTTCTAGCGGACATAGAAGCTTCAAACTTAGAACATAATTAGCCTTTAGGGTATAAATCAAAGAGAAACTAAAATATTTTTTCAATTTTTGCCCAGTTTTCTAAGTACACTAACTGCGTACATAACTTTGTAATCCGATATAAATATATGGGATTACAAAGTTACATTTGCAGTGAATGAATGTGTGTACCTTAATTTGTGAAATATAATGGAATAAAAGGTGTGGATAGGTACTTTGTTAGTAATCAAGAAGTAGAAGGTACCGGAAGAAAAATAAGCAGGAAGTGGGAACCAAGTCTCGCAATTAAGTTCTTCTATTGTAAAAAGTTGTGAGATCCATGTAATACCAAGTCGGTTAACTTATTCAGTCCCTACTTAAGGGTTCTTCTGTCTTAAGTTATTACGTAATTAGCTAACATAACAATATCTTATTGTGGCCATATAAATATTAAAAATCTTTTATATTTAAAATAAATGGATTGACTTGGCAATCGCACTGAGCAATCGAATTTAATATATCATGTATTACTTGTGTGATACATTGTGTTTTCATGTGATGGCCCTAGTCAATCTATTTATTTAAAATATAAAAGATTTTTAATATTGATATGGTCAGAACGAGATGTTGTTATGTTTGCTAAGCAACTTGTATGCCGAAGCTCTTGTCGAAATTGTAGTATTGTCTCGTGCCCATTGTAACTTATTATAAAGATAGGAGGGTGTTCTCGTTGTAATAGTGCCAAACAATAAAGTGGTGAAATGTAGTTGCCAACGGTAATCCATTTTAACCATTCTTGCGTTGTTAATATAAGGTGTTACATGGGCACGTGGAGGAATTTTATAACAGAAGCGGGCACAGGCATTTTGAACACGCTGGATAAGTTTCTTCTTCTCATACCGCGTCAGCGTAGTTAAATTTAGATAGTACTAACGATTCGCATAATTTCTTGCGCACCTCAGTGTATAAAACATTTCTGATTTGGTACAGAACTTTTAACCGGTAAAAGCAGTTCTTAGCTGTATCAATTATCTGTTTTTCAAACCTTAGCTGCTCATCCATTACTGTTCCTAAGTTTCTCGCCTCGTTAATACGCTCAACATTTGCGCTGTTTGCCCTGCTGAAACTGCGAAATATCTATTTCACAGGAGCTGTCGTCGTCATTTTCCCCTATTGCCTCGTAATCAGCATCCGATCCAAATTCTCCATCTTCAACAAAAGGGTCATGGGTGGTTTTCCAGAATGATTACGTCATTCTCAAAGATTTTCATTGAAGATTCCTTCTTTTTTGGCTCATTTTACATGTCTAAAACGAACAAAAACATACAATATATGTATTTTGAACACATTCAGACATAATAAACTAAAATACATTTATATGTAACGTTGCAAGATAATCAAAATACTTACTTTTTGCGTCAATATTCCATGGCAACATAAAATCTTCGCACGCACTACCCCTTGAAGCGCAAAAGTCGACTGATGCAAAGAAACTTCATATGCGAAACGACGTATAGTAACGTTGTGCACTAACAAAATAGGTACTTAGTTCCAGGGCGGAATACCATCAAAAAGGGCCAAAAAATCGGTGCGGTGTAGCACGATAATTTTGAGAATTCGATATGTTGTGGCACAGTAAACTAACTTTAAAATATTGGTATTGCCAGACACCGTACCATTACGTTGAGCTCAATAAATCGAGTTATTGCTGAACGTATTAACACGTTGTGGCATGTCATATCTACCAATTTATGACGTACATATACGTTGTTCATGACATACATATACGTGTTAATGTGCGTTGGAAAAGCTCACGGGAATGCTTCGCGTGCATTATGAATTTACAATTTTATAAAGTAGAGCTAATTTGTTAAAGCGTCGGGATGGAATAAGTGTGTCATACTAGACAGTTCACAAGGTGTTAAAGCGTAAACGAATGCGCCCATACAAAGTGCAAGCATTAGTTCCTTGCGATCACTATTGTCGGCAAGTTTTCTGCTATTGGTTATTAGACCAACAACACCGTGTGCTTGGTTTCATTGAGCACGTCATCTGGAGGGACGAGTCGAAATATTCCAGAAAAGGCCTGTGGAACCGAAGTAATACCAAACCTAACTGTAACGTATGGGCAGATTTATTTAAGGATTTAGATCGGTAAGCTGTTTCATACCTAATTTTTTTAAATAACTTAGTACTGAACTGATCTGGATAGGTACATAACTGAATACATCAGAATAATAAACATACATACACGATGGATAATTTAAGTAAATTTTACATTAGCGGGGAATCGAACCAGCTATTTAGTTTATTTAACTTGTGAATTCGAATTAAAGTGGATGGATGAAGACTAGCACAGTAGCAAAATAGTAAGTTAAGTATATAAGTTTGGTGTTTAGACAAGTGTTGTAAATTATTAGTTATTAGTACGATCGCGGGCGGCGCATGAGTAGATAATTTCGTTTATCTACTCATGTCCGCGTTCAATGATCCTTGTCATTTAGATTTAAGTTATTTACACTGCTGGTTTTATATTTAGGTATTTTCATGATATTTTTATGAAATTATCGTTTCATTTAGCTGTGACATTTACGAACAGTTTTACTGGGTCCATTATCGTGACGATGTCGAGGATTGGTGTCGCACATGTACAAGTTGTGCGGCTGTGAAGGGACCTCAGATTCGTAGTAGAGGAGCATCGACATTGTACAATGCTGGTGCACCATGGGAGAGGACAGCCCTTGACATTGCGGAGCCGTGTCAGAAAGGCGCAAGAGGGACTCCCAAAATCGTCCATGTGGGTCGCCTGGCGCGCTATTATGGGGCCGATAATGCTCGGACGAGCATGTCTTAGGAGGAGGCAGTGTTGCGCGCCTAAGTTGACGTCGGGTACCTGGCATTAGCGCCATCTAGTGTCGGGGACCAGAGCGATGAGGGCTTCCTAGAAAATGTCAATGTTCTGTAATGAATGTAGTGATGTCGTTGATGTTAATTTTGATTCCATATGTCAGTTTTATAAGAATTTATGTAAGTACTTCAAACATTGTTAAAGCACAGATTGTGTACTAAATTATTAATAATTAATGTTAAACACACAAACACGTGCACACGTGCGCGCGCATGCACTCATACAACATCAAATTATTTGAAATGAGAATTCCTTAGATAAATAGTACCAAAATGTAAATTGATAGCATGTTGTGACTACTTTTAAATAACCGGTTATCGTTTTGAAATTAAGTTGTTTTAAGGCAGATACTATTGCCCGTCTACAGTTTCACCTCAAAAGACACCCATGAGACAATATAGTAGTGGATTGTCTTACACCATCACCACATATTAAGGTACATGAGGGTATTATGGTCACTTTGATTTTTGCCGCCCTATAAAACCAAAACTAGGAGGAGGATAGGTACAAAAACGAAGTTGTTTACATCAATATATTATTACCAATATATTATTAAAAAATAGCAAATAAGCTTTGGAAATAATTAGGAACACTTGCAAAATCAACTTAATAAAAACCAACTACATTACGCCATACTAAAATCGACTAAAATATTTACTATACAAAAAAAAATTAATGTAGTTTTTGAGTTATAAGAAAGTGACCATATTAACCGGATGACCTTATTACCCTCACGTACTATATCATAACTTTATCATGTTATGATTTCCTAATGTTCGCAAACGCTACACATTTCAATATAACTAGTTTTTACGAATTTCATTGGTATATTAACTTTAATTCAATAAAATCGGTAAAAACTAGATCTATTCAAATATAGTGGAGGTGTGGCTATATTAGGCTACGGTCTCCTATTAAAAGCTATACGCGACGTCCGACTTCAGCGTAAACGTTCCGATCGGCGTCTGAACGCCAGGCACAGCGTCAGCGGTCAATACATATTTTACAAACGGACGACGCGACGTCTAGACTTTCGATCGAGCAACAATTAAGTAGCCGACAGTGCTCACGTGTGGTTGTGTGTCATATTTGTACATAAAATGGATATAAATTCAATACTTTTGGGGGCGCTTGTGTTACTTGAAGAAGAGGCACAAGACGACCGTATACGAAGAATGATAAATGCAACAAGGCACCGATTATTTATGAAGAGATATGAAGAAGGATGTTTCCAGCTATTGATAATAAAGCACTTAAAAGACAGCAATTCTAAATTTATTGAATATTTTCGTATTAATCAGGAACAATTTAAACATAATAATAATACAGTAACTCGTCTTTTTCTTTATTAAATTTTGTCATTTTGTACTGACGCTAGACACGACCTTCACGCTGCAATGGTTCGAAATAACTAGAGACGCAGCGCAAAGCGTCTTAACGCCGCCTACGACGTCCATACGCCGACATCAGCTTGTGAAAGAGACCACAACAGTACATTTCTATAGTAAGCATCGTTACGCGGCGTACGGCGTGACGCTGTAAGCGGCCGATAGCGTTTATAGGAGACCACCGCCTTATAGTCGTAGCACAAATGGGTTGTCTCCACCGGGGAAGGAGCATGGTCTCACAGAATAACAGCTTGAAATAGCAGCTTAATGTTGCTGTGTTTCGTGTGGTGAGTGAATGCGGAGGACAATGACTTGGCTATCCCCTCACCCGAGCAAAGATGCAGTGGTATCACACCCGTGCGCGGCCAAGAGAATACTCATGATAGTAGCTAAGGTCCATCCCTTATGTCTGAGGCCCTCTAGCCAGGCCTCCGGACCATGCACACATCTCGGGCCCTCAACAGGGTCTCCATCGCAGTCCTGGTTAGGAGGAGCATAACGGTCTTAGAATATTAATTTGGCTAGAAGAGAATTAGAATCCATAAATATTTTTTCATGACCAATACAATCGCAACACACGTCAGTATAGGGTAGTACTTATACACCTGTCCGGGGTCTTTTAGAAGGTACTGTAGTATCTTGTCGACTGTTGGTACTGGGTCTTCCCCTTTTATTTTTCGAGTGACTTTGATTTGCATAAAGTATCGGCAAGCTCAGTTCTAAAATCTGTTAACTTCATAATATTCTTCTGAATTTTTCCTTTTACTGTGTTTACTTTTTTGTATAGTACCCAAGCATTGATGACAGTCATGTCTAACAAGTGGTAGAAGAGCCTCGTTGTCCACTTTCTCGACTTTATGCGGATGCGATATCGACCAATGAAGCTATCCATCAAATCAACGCCGTCCATGTGTGCATTATATTCGTTTATGACCCGAGGACATGATATTTGAACATTGGCCTTTAGTTTTTTTTCGTAGCGGGTTATAGTATCCGCTGGTTCAGCGCCAACATACGTGGAAAGTAATAGTACTTGTTTGTTGTCTTTCCAACTTATGGCCGACAATTCTTGGCCTTCGTAAGAGACCACATTTTCGTGATATGCTCCTCTGGGTACGTTAGACTTCATAATTTCCCATTTCTCCGGCAACTTGCACGACTTTCCAAGCCTGTTTCTCTTTACTGTTCCAACACAATAAATACCTTCGTTGTTCAAGTAATGTAGCAGAGGAATATTCGTATAAAATTGTCCAAATAAGTTATATGATTGACGTGCCTTGGTACTGGTCGTAACAATCGAATAACTGTATTCGATACAGCTCCGAGGTCTGGTTCGCTAGGTAAACGGTCTATGTTCTTAGCTCCTGAGTAAATCTCAAAACTGTATGCATACCCAGACAGAGAGCATAAAACGTATAATTTGAATCCCCACTTATGGGGCTTGTTGGGTAAATATTGTTTCATAAAATGTTTAATTTTCGTGGAACATATTTGCTCCTCTAGTGATAGACGATGCTCAAATGGTACAGTAATAAATTTCTTGTTCAAATAGTCTATCACTGGTCTTAGTTTATGCAGTCGGTCGTGCTGGGGATGATCAATGGGCAATTGTTTAGAGTCGTCATTCATGTGAAAAATTTGTCTAATTTTATCAAATCTATTGCGATTCATTGTTTGAGCTATGGGTTCAAACTTTGTAATGTTTGACCAGTATGACCTGACACTAGATAATGATATACACTAGTAAAAATAAGAATTCCAATAAATTTACGTAATTCTAAGATAGTTACAGGTTCTGTAAAGTTGGGATTCTTTTGGAAGGCATATTTATTTGACTCGTCCACTAGAAATTTCAAAATTTCTTCACCGAAAAAATAAGAAAAAAACTGAAAAGGAGTGTCTAAGTTCATAATTTCTTGTGAATACTCAGTGTTTCCTGCAAACTGAAATGCGTTTTGGACTATGTCCATATTCTTTACTCTCCACACTAAGTTGCTAGGTTTGAAGTGTGCAGGTTGTTCTGGCTGCTGGTTGTTGGAGTTGGGCTTCGCTCAACAGTCTCTAAATTATGTTGCATGTCGGTATCTACGTTTGCTGCAGGCGGATCTGCATCCAAGTCTGGGTCAGTGGGAAAATTACCTACATCCTCTTCATCTTCTAGCTCCATCAGACGATCTTTGTTATCTTCATTGTCGGTGGAATCGTCTTCCGAAATTTCACCATTTTCTAACCGCTTCAATATGCACTCAATCTCTTCTGGTCATATTTTTGATAAATTTCTAAAATAAAATTAAAAAAAGTAATCCCAACACCAAGCCATGCAGAAAAATATGAAACGAAAGTTCAAGAAGTTTTTATAGCTAAAGAACTAGTAGGTAGGTGTTATGTAAGGCGGAATGTCTTTTTTTTTTGCGGATGGAAAATCATCTAATGACGCCTTTCGCTCTGGGTGGAGTGTAAGGGAGTGTCAGACTTTTACTGACTAAAAACCATCCATCCGTGTTCCTTCAGTGCCCTTACGTTCCGGAGCCGCGGTATCTCTTTCGAACAGCCCGCAGCCCCGGCAGGCGTCGGCCCTTGCGGGCCCCTTCACGCTGCTGACAGCTCTTTGAGGCGCGATGGAGCACGTGGCGCGTCGACACGGCCTGTCGTCGTTAGACGGACGGACGGCGAGCTACCCATTGCTCGCCGTGCACAGGCCCGCGCCTACGGTGGCCGGGGGCCACGACGTAGCCCCCGACGCCCGTGGCGTCTCCCGCGGCGGCCGGGGAGGAAATCTGCTGCTCTCTCTTTCTCCCGCTCCGCCAACTTCCTTCGCTAGCATCACTGCTTCGCAGAAGGTGGTGACGGCATCCCATTCCGTCTCGCTCCGGACCATGGCTTCGACCAGGGCCGGACGCGAGAGGTTTCCGCCGCCTATCGCCGCTACGAGGACACGGCGGTGCTCCGCACAAGCAGGGCACACCTCCACGGTGTGTTCCACCGTGTCCTCCGGTCCATCCTCGCAGTGGGATCACCCGGGCGTTTCCTCCCGCCCGATTCGGTGCAGGAACCTCCCGAACACACCGTGTCCGGTGAGGACCTGCGTCAGGCGGAAGGTGAGGATGCCGTGGCGTCTCTCAAGCCACTCCTCAAAGAGGGGTCTTATCGCCGCTATAGTGGCGTGCCCAGCGCGGGGTTGCGACAGTCGCTCTCTCCATGTCGCCATGAGATCGTGCCGGAAGTCTGTCCGCTGCGCGACAACTTGCCGCGGCAGCGGGGTTTCCCCCCGGCATAGTGCCTCCGCGCGCCATTCGTGCAGGCGTGCGAGGACTATCGCCTCCAGATCCCATGGCGGCAATCCGGCAAGGAGGCTCGCCGCCTCGCGGGATATCGTGCGGTAGCCGCGAACCATTTTCACGGCAACCACCCTTTGGGGCGCGTTCAGGTGGTGGACGGCAAGCCGCGCCAAACCACGCGCCCACACCGGGGCCCCGTAAAGGGCCATGGATCGCACGATCCCCGCGTAGAGCCTCCGGCAGGAGGCGTTTGGCCCCCCCAGGTTCGGCAGGAGCCGCCTGAAGGCAGCCCCGGTCCGTTCCAGTTTGGGATCCAAACGTCGGAAGTGCTCAACGAAGTTCCATCGGCCGTCGAGGACGAGTCCTAGATACTTCAGCGTCGACTCGACGCCGATGGATACCCCTCCTACCATCATTGAGGATCCCGGTGGTGGCCTGTTCCGAGGACCATGGAAGTGCATGGCCTCGGACTTGTGCAGAGCCACCTCGAGACCCAGTTGCCGAATCCTCTCAACGACTATCGCAATCCCGCGTGTCATAGTTTCCGCCGCCGCTTCGTACGACCCCCCTTGTGCCAGTACCAGCGTGTCGTCAGCGTAGCAAACTACGCTCGGGCTAACCTACTCTCGACAGAGATCCGTGAGGGCGCCCCCACGGATCTCTGTCGAGAGTCTCCAGCATCTCCTCACGGGCCCGATCCCGGGCCCGCAGGACAGCCTCCGGAGGGCGGTCTTCGCCGCTCTATCCCTCGTACAGCTCAGCCTCAATGGCTGCCGTGTTCGATGGACGAATGCGGAGCCTGCGATGCCTGGCGTACAGGTGTCGCGCGGCGACACACGCCTCGCGCAGAGAAGTCAGCTCACGCGACCACCAATACACCTGACGCCGGGCGCTTCCTGGCCGGACACGGGGCATTGCCACCTCACATATCTCGGACATGGCCTCCTGGAACCACCCTGCCTCATCATTGACGTCGGCAGGCCTGTCCGGGGATGACACCCAGGCCTGCACGATCAAGGCTTCCAGGAGGAGCTCCCGGTCCAGCTGCTTCAGCGCCCAACGCGGACCACTCGGGGCCTGTTGGACTGGCGCGCTCGAGGGCTGGGTGGAGACGTCAAACCGGATGTACCGGTGGTCGGAGTAGGTCTCCACCCCCTCCTTGACACGCCAGTCAATGGCACGCGGCGACAGAGCGGGGCTAGCGAACGAGATGTCCACCACCGACTCGCCCCGCATCCGCACACACACGGGGACAGAACCCCGATTTAGGACGACCAGGACAGTCTCCAGAGCCCAGTCTTCCACCATCCTACCCCGCACATCTGTACGACGAGAACCCCAAGCCAAGTTCTTGGCATTGAAGTCCCCGAGGACAAGTACGGGGGAGGGGATAACTTCCGACGACGACTGCTCTCAGCTCTGCCAGAGAGTTGTGGAGCTCGGCGAGGGATCGGTTCGGGGAGAAGTACACCCCCACAACGACGAACTCCCCGAACCGTGCTGCTACGTACCCCTGAACCCTCCTGACACCTTCAAGGGTCGGGGTACCGGCGGCGGCCGAAGAGATGATGGCCACTGAGCCGTTAAGGTCCGCCACCCAGTCCTCCCTAGGCCAGACAAAATACGGCTCAGCGACCACAGCGATGTTAATCGACCATTGCGCCATGCTCTGGAGCAACAAAACAATCGCAGTGGTTGATATTCGCCTGGAGGAAGCTTAATGGGGCCGTTATAGGCATTCCAATTCAGCTTTAGTGGCGGCGGGGGGCCCTCCCCTCCCCGTGGCCTTGGCCTTGGCGGGTGGCACGCAGGCCTTGCTTCCGGCCCGGTGAAGGCGGAATGCCTGAAGTATCCAAATTGATACTCACAAAAATACCACCAGTTTCTTCAAGTAAAACATACATTCGCAAAAAAATAATTATATCTTGGCGAAAATAATATATTCACTTACCTCAAAAGTATTTATATTCTTCAGAAAAAGAAAATACATCAAAGGGGAATGGCAGGCTTATATGGGAGTTTCGTACCGCTAATAAAATTTCGTGTTTTGGGATATTTTTGGTTTTAATTGGTTGATAGTAGGATAGAAAAAACTCCTTTCAAATTCTTAGATTTTTAGAACTTGGGAGATAAAAGTTATAACCAGTTTAATTTTTAAGATTATCTACATAGACCGTAGACTAATATATAATATTATGAACTAGTGTTACATTTTTTATTTAACTGGCTTCACGGCTTTGTGTTCTAGACCTTCTGAGCCTATCATTTCTTTCGTAATGTTCGTTTATGTATATTTTTTCATCACAATATGCTGATGCGTCACTTTTTGTTTCTCAGTTTTTGGGAGATTATATCGACATCAAAACACTTATTTCGTCGTTTTCTCTAATAGTTTACACGCGCAGACAGTTCACAAAATTGCATCACTTTTACGAATCAAAATCTACTTCAAACCATTACTCAAGCAACAAAACAGGAGCAACAAATTGTCCAACAATCCGTCGACGGCCAAAACCTCTCCTAGTGTATCTATGTTAATATAGGCAAATAAAAATTGTTTTTGTGATAAAGTAAATATTCTGTATTGCTTTTCGCTACTCTGTAGTGCTTTACTAATCGTTATTTTTTTATAGAACAAGGGTGACAATCGAACGGACATCTACATTTATCCTCGATTTAGAATCAAAATTCAGATGCGTTGTCACCTCTGAAGACTAGGATCGAATGCCTCGTTTCCAGTAAAAAAGGATCTCCAGATCTCTACACTCACCATACGAAACACAGCAGTATTAAACTGCTATTTTACACTGGTATTCTGTGAGAGCGTGGTTCTTCCCCCGGTCGAGCAGTCATTCGCGCTACAACTATATTATAGCTACAGCGTGGTTCTACCATTAAGTAGGTAGATTGAGATGAGGATTGGTATCTACTCAGCGTTGTGAAATAAGAGATACTTATATTCAGCAGCGGACTGCAACATTTGATAAAGATAAAATTCTGATGGGCTTTTGAGTGTATGTAAATAAAATATATTTTGTTTTTTAAGTTTTTAATAAAACTTCATCTAAGTAGGGGGCAGGCCGGGTAATACCCTCATGGCAAGCATGGCTTAGGTACCAAATAATACTCATAACATGTCAGTGGCATCCCACTGCTCTTAAAGCTACAATGCAGTTACAGCAATAACTTATGATTGCGTCCCGCCAATCGTGTTTGTTTCTGCAACTATAAATACAAAGTTTTAGTGGAAAAATGACGGGACTTAATTTTAGCATGAAGCAAGATTGGGTTTATTCTCTCTAAACCATCTATTCTCTCTCGGGATACTTCTAGTGTATGTATTGCATGAAAGCGAAAATTCTTATATTGAGCAACAAAATATGCTGGGATCTTTCTTGTGGTCCTGGTACTTGTATGCTCAAATCTCAAGCTTTGTCCCAGCAAAATTCACAAATTTCATTCATGGATAACATCTGTAAATAATTTATTTCATGAGATGGCCATAGAAATAAAATTAGTATTGATGAAATACAAATTAAACACCAAGTTCGATAGACATAAGTTGTGCCCAACATTTTCACGGATGAAAGAAACACAAATAATAATAATAATCTTTATTTGCAAGAATATGGTTGTACAGTGGTGTTTATAATTCGTTCTACATATTCTACCTTAGTGGTGTGCAAATATTAATGGTCAAGTAACCTAAACAACAATACTTATCGAATTTAACAACATATATTAATTTAACAAAATATAAAAATATTTAATATTATTTACTTGATTTGATAATTAATTTATTATGCCACAGTGTCAGAAAAAATATAAGTAAGTATTATTATATCAAGTAAGATTATTATTATAGGTCAATGTCATATATTATTATTCTTACGTCAATAATTATATAATGTTATATATCCAATTGTCATCAATTTCTTTCTATTTTTACATCAAATTTATTAATTAATTAAATACATAAGTCAAATTTTATATTAAATAATGTCAAAACATTATATTTTAAACATTAGAACCTTGTAATTACGTAATTAATCATATTCTAAAATTATCATTCATTATTACTCGTATGTAGGTCGTTGTCGTTTAAGAATTCTTCTACAGAATAATAACATTTAGGAGGCAACAATCCCAAAACAGATTTCTTAAATGACAATAAACTTTTACGCTTTAAATTATCAGGTAATTTATTATAAATTCTAATCGACATTGCAGAAGCATTTCTTTTTGTAACTTTTAGACGATTTGCTGGTGCATATAACCTATTCTTGTATCTACCCTTACTTTCACTCACATCACACTTACGTTGAAATAATGTGGATGCTTATGAACAAACATGCACATTTCAAATATGTATTAAAAAGATAACAGGTAGGATACAGTGAGATTCCTGATTGAATGTGAGCAACCCAAGCTGGAGAATGGTTCTTGAGACACAATAATTGGTTGCCTCCACCTTACAGAAAACTTTTTCCAAATAGCTATATGGTATATCTGTTATGTGAATAAGTTGTAGAGGAAAAGGGCTCTTTGTTGTTAGTAGAACCCACCTCATTAGTGTCCCAGGTTTAGCAACATTTAAGAGTAATCCCCTTTACATGGCAAGCGTTAACCGTGTACCGTTGTGGCGAAACTGCACAGAAATCCAAAATTATTTATATATATATATATATATATATTATCGCTCAAAACAATGTATAAGAGTTCTAGCAAATATTTCATGCAATACAAGATTATCAATAGTTACATCTTTATTCATATTAGAATCATCTAAATTAGCATTGTCTAGTTTGAGATACTATGGCTACATACTAGAGATAATTTTAAACTAATTTTCTAAAATTAAAATGTAAATACATACAAACACAAAACACACAACAAACATCTATGTTCATCACACAAATGTTAGCCTTGGTGAGAATAAAACTCACAACCTTCAGCGCAGAAGCCATATTTATGTAGTTTGAGGTAATCATGGTCATTAGATGGTGGCACTACTCCGGAGGCGTGGAGCAGAAGCGCGGTGGTCTTGTTCTTTAAAAAAGGCGACAACGCTCTCTTGAAGAACTACAGACCGATTTCCCTTCTGAGCCGCGTCTACGTGCTGTTTTCGAGAGTCATTACGAATCGTCTCGCACGCAGACTCGACGACTTCCAGCCTCCCGAACAAGCCGGTTTCCGAAAAGGCTTCAGTACCATAGACCACATACATACCCTGCGGCAGATTGTACAGAAGACCGAGGATCAATCTGCCACTTTGCCTGGCATATGTGGACTATGAGAAAGCCTTTGATTCCGTCGAAATTTGGGCGGTGCTACAGTCCCTTCAGCGGTGCCAAGTTGACTGTCGGTATATCGAAGTGCTGAAGTGTTTGTACAGTAGGGCTACGATGGCTATCCGAGTACGGAACCAGAGTTCGAAACCTATCCAACTGCAGAGAGGTGTAAGATAGGGTGATGTTATATCACCGAAACTCTTCACCGCTGCGTTGGAAGACGTTTTCAAGCTACTGGACTGGAAAGGATACAGTACTAACATCAATGGCGTGTACATCACTCACCGAAAAGAAATCAAAAGGTGTGTAAACGTTCAACTAAGAAACAGAAGGGAGGAATCGAGGCTTCTCTCGATCCGGCCTCCTATAACGCCTACGTTGGGTTCGGGAACAACGTATGTGATCTCCGCAACAGAGTAACACACAAGGGCGATAACCTCTTCCTTTTCAGCAAATAGGTTCAGACGGAGATTACGGGTCTTCCGAAGTCGTCCCGGTCCCAACGCCTTAATTCTTCGATGTGGACTGTATAATTTTGAGGGATGAATTTCTTGGGAATAAAACAGCAATTATCTTCAAACCGTTCCGTGAGAGAGTAATTACTTTTCCCTATCACTTCCCTACACTTTTTCTTTCTTCTTATTGGTTGCTGGTCTTGCACTTTTCCCGAAGGATTTTCGTACTTATTTCTCGAACATTTCCCGAAAGATTCCCGAACTTTTGTCCCGAAGGATTCCCGAACGATTCCCGAACGAATTGCAATAAAACTCATTTACTGAGCTACCCCAGAGCAATACGCGAAAGTGAACCGTGCCATTCGCGCGCTTGCGCAACTCAATTACATGAATTTGTTCTATTACTATCTCACGTTTTACTTAATTACTTTATTTGCATAAGTCATACATCAACATAATTTACCTGTATAGATAGCACAAAACAATATCTACACTACGATATACATTACATTTTCATATCACAAAAAAACCTTTTATTTATTTAACAAAATATGTCTATTTTACTCACACGTTCGAAGTTGAAATTTCTTAAATATTTAACATAGAATATTAAAACAATGTTTTCCACTTGAAATTATACATAAGTTAACCAATACAACAGTTAAATTTACATTTTCTCTATTCATTTCACTATTAAAACACTTTTAAATTTCTTGTACAAAACTATCATTATTTCACTTATACACAGGAATTTTCACATAAAAATAACACAGAATTCACCTTTTTTAGCATGTACAATCAACCTTAAATGTTTTAAAAGTCATTTTTACATAAATTACTGAAATTACAAATATTTAAATTTTTACATATTTGGCCTCCTAAGGGCGTGGCTAGCGTGCGTCCGTGAACTCACACTATTTGAACAACTAACTTTGCACGGCTCTCGACTATCAAAAAAAAAATGAAAAGTCTAATATACACCAATATCGACAGTATCAGGTGAACAAATGCCTCTACACAATCTTCAAACTGCAGGAAACCACTTCCAATCAGACTCTTATCAGTTATCATGTTTTTATCAGATAACAATATAAGTGAATGTTCTCATAAATCAATCATAGCAAATAAGCATTTATTTTCATACAAAACATATCAAACTCATATAAGCCAATACTTATGCATTTAATTTCCGTTAATTCTATTTATATATTATATATTATTATATATTACAACCAGTGCGTGTTGCCAGTGATGACTTACGGATCTGAGACGTGGTCCTTCACTGCTGGCCGTATGAGGACGCTTAAGGTCGCTCAGCGAGCTATGGAGAGGGCTATGCTCGGAGTTTCTCTGCGTGATAGACTCAGAAATGAGGATATCCGCAGTAAAACCAGAGTGACCGACATAGCCCAACGGATTAGTAAGCTGAAGTGGCAATGGGCCGGCCATATAGCTCGAAGAACCGATAACCGATGGGGAAGAAAGGTTCTCGAGTGGCAGCCTCGTACCGGTAGGCGTAGTGTAGGGCGACCCCCCACTAGATGGAGTGACGACCTGGTAAGACATGCAGGAAGTCGATGGATGCAGGTGGCTCAGGACCGTGCTTTGTGGCATTACTTGGGGGAGGCCTATGTTCAGCAGTGGACTTGTGAAGGGCTGTAATGATGATGATGATGATGAATTCTATTTATGCACAGAGTGATCATCTCGACCGGGGAACAAATCCGATCTCTAACTTCACTTTAATATTCCTTTGAATTTATTAAGAGATATTACTTAAGAAAACAATAAACTAGTCCGGCCTGGGAGTCGAACCCAAGACCTTCATATCATTAATTCGATATTTCTTTAAGATTTAACTAAGCATTTTTTTATTAGAACATTGCTATTGGACAATTTGCCTTTTAGAAGCTATTCGTCATCGGTTGACTTAATAAACTGAAATATTCTTATAGTCGCGTTGCCAACAATCTCCCCCTCCGTGCGTAAGCACCATTATTTGGGAGGCGTCGTGGGTACCAACACTATTATTCTGGATGTAGGTCTCCTCAAGATATCTGTGTTAGTAATGACGTCAACCACTCTGGTGTGACCGTCTGGTCCCGGTAGCGTTCTACTAATTTTGCCTTTCGGCCACGTATTTCGTGGCAACAAATGATCTATTATCAAAACAATATCACCTTCTTTAGGTTCCATGAACTTTCCGTTATCACCTGTTCGAGGTATTAAAGTAGGCATGTATTCTTTCAACCATCTTGTCCAAAAATGGTCGGCTAACCTCTGTTCAGCTTTCCAATTGAGTTGACCCGTCAGATGTTGCTCTAAAAATAATCCAGGTGGTCGATCACCACATGAGCGTCCCAGAAGAAAATGATTGGGTGTCAAACCCTCTTCAGGACTATCCATACTGAATGTTACCAGAGGCCTGGAATTTACAGTATGCTCCGCTTTTAAAAGCAGCGTATGCAGAACCTCCTCCCTTGGGCTCCTTTATTTGAGCGTAGCGGTCAACGCAATTTTAATCGATCTTACTAACCTTTCCCAGTCGCCACCCATGTGCGTTGCTCCCGGAGGTATAAATTTGCATTTAATATATTTCTTAAATGACTCATTTTTCATGCCCTCATAGCATTCTTCGCATGCTTTCAATAATTCTTTATTCGCAGCTTTGAAATTCGTCCCGTTATCGCTGTATATACCGGCTGGTTTTCCTCTTCTGGCGATAAATCGCCGCAATGCCATTATCATTGACGCTGGTGTCAATGAGTCTGCTAATTCCAGATGTACTGCTCTGGTGGTCAGACACGTGAATAAAACACCCCAACGTTTTTCGTGTCGTCTTCCTATAGTCACACTCATAGGTCCGAAATAATCCACAGCTGAGCATGTAAAAGGTGGTTCATGATGAGCTATTCTCTCCAGAGGAATATTTCCTTGTGGCTCGTTCTGCGGTTTTGACCTGTATGTCCTGCACCACTGACAGTGATGTGACACATTTCGTACTACATTACGCAAGTTCAAGACATAAAATTTCATGTCCAAAATGATGATGAACTTCTCTAATCATCATTTTAACGATTTCATGTTTACCGTCTAATACGACAGGTTTTCTACTTTCCTTAGTCAAATTAGACTTAAAAGGTAAACGTCCATTTAAACGGAGTAAGTTATCTTCTCCTATTTCTATAGATAATTTACTTAAGCGTGAACTTCTTTCAACGCTTTTGCCTGCTTTCAAGCATTTTATTTCCGAATGAAAACACTCGTCTTGAACGAATTTCCAAATTAACAATTCCGCTTTTCTCAAGAGCGCTATGTCCAACGCGCCATCGGGTCCTTTAACCGACTTTGCTAAAACTTTGTTGGAACACATAACCGACTTTTCGGCTGCGCTGTCGGGTCCTTTAACCGACTTTCTTAAACTCTTGAATTTTTCTACCGCTTGTAAGGTGCGTGTAGTTGCCCCAAGGAATTTATTAAAGCTGCTAAATCGTCCGTAGTCGGGTAGACTTAACGGTTCTTGCTTTCTCAGCGCATTTACGCCTTTTGGCGATTTTTATTCACCTGCTTCTAAGCTATTTATGGTGTCCACTTGTCTGGGCCATAAATCAGGACATTTCCTGAGGAATTCAGGTCCTTGTGACCAGCGATGACTTACATCGAAGGTGGAAGGAAAATTTCTAGTGGCGTCGTCTGCCACGTTTTGTGACGTTGGAACCCATCGCCATTCACATGGCTTACTGTGATCTTCGATCTCAGCCAATCGATGAGCAACGAATGGTTTAGAAGCGCGAGGATCTGACTTAATCCACGCTAACACTGTACGTGAGTCTGTCCAAAATACTCTCTCCGAAATCTCGTACTTGCTCTCTTCACTAACTGATGCAGCCAGTCTGCTGCCCATAAGAGCTGCTTGCAATTCAAGCCTTAGAATCGAAATTGGTTTCAGCGGCGCTACTCTTGCCTTTGCGGCGATCAGCGTAATCCGCCTTTCTCCTATCTCGTCCGTGGTGACGTAATACACTGCGGCAGCGTATGCTTTTTCACTAGCATCCGTGAAAGTGTGCAACTCTCCCTTGCCGACGCCTTCAGCAACGGGTCTAGGTACTTCTAATTGACCTAATTTCTTCACTTCCGATATCCATTTACAAAATAACACGTGTAATTCGTGTGAAACTTCTTCATCCCAAGAGATGCCTGTCCTCCATACTTGCTGGATCAGCGACTTCCCTTGAATCGTTATGGGTGATGCGAGTCCTAAAGGATCGAAGACTGACATCACAGCGCTAGTTATCTCTCTCTTCGTAGGCGATCGTAAACCTTCCATCACCTCTTCCGGTGTGTTACGAAGACTTATGAAGAAACTTATTATATCCCGTTTGATATTCCAAATCAAACCTAAAGTGCGCTCTGTGTGCTCTTTATCTCCCAGCGAAGCACTGTCGCTCTTATATTTATTTTCCATTTTACTTAAAACTTCGGGTCGGTTGCTAGCCCATCCCCTCAGTTGGAAAGAAGCATGTTTATGTAATTCATACATATCGTTTTCTATCCTTTCGGCCGTCGTCACGTCGGGAAATGCCTGTAGATAGTCATTCATATAAAAGTTGCTTTCCGTAGCGGAAGCTGCTTCTGGATAGATATGTGCGTTATAATTCGCATTTCTATTCTTCACATACATAGCGATGCATGGTGATGATGCCGCTCCAAATATGAGTGACGTCATTCTATACTCTTCCGGTGGCGCGTCACGATTGTGCCGCCATAAGAATCGAAGGCTATCCCTGTCTTCTTCCCGGATTTTCACTTGCAGGAACATTTCTTTAATGTCTGCCATCACTGCCACGCTTCCTTCTCTGAATCGTAGCAGAACTCCAAACAACGACTTCAATAAGTCCGGTCCGCTTAACAATGCATCATTCAGACAACATCCGCCTGTCCTTGCGGCGGCGTCGAAAACTATTCTTATCTTCTTTTTTTTGTGGATGAGTCACTGCGAAGTGGGGAAGATACCACGTGCGTGGGGAAATGGAAATATGGTTCGCTTTCTCTGCGTAACCTTTAACGATGAGATTTTCTATTTGCTTCTCATATTCCTTTTTCAACTCGCTATTTTTATCGAGCTTCTTTTCGATATTAAACAGGCGACTTTCAACCTGCGCTCTATTCGATGGAAGGCACTCATTGTCTGTGCGCCATAACAAAGCAGTCTCGTACCTATTATTAGGTATACGACGTACCGTTTTGCTCAAAATATTTAAAGCTCGTTCTTCTGGGTCGTTCGCGGGCTTTCTCGCGGACACTCTCAGAGATTCCAAACTAAAATAATCCTTGATTAACTTATCCATGTCTTCCTCCTTCTTCGTGGAAATATGGTTAACAATCTTGATTGGTTTAATGCCACCCGATATGTGGCCATGTAAAACCCACCCAAGTTTGGTGACCGATGCTACAGGTAGGTTCTTACCTCCTGAAATTAATTCACGAGTAACTATGAGATGCCAATTGTCCTGACCAATTAATATGGTAGGTCTGGACCTCTCATACACTAACTCGTCCTTAATCGGTGTCAAATGAGAACACCGTTGAAATAATTCTCGGCTTACTGACTGCGGAGAAAGGTTAAGTGACTTAATTGTTTGTACACTTATCTCTTCTAAGTCGTTCGATTAAATGCTTTTTATCTTAACGTTTAAGCGATACGAACTGTCGTCGTTAATTCGCTTACCTCCCACGGCTTCAATACGTAATTCTTCTTTACGTCCGCGAGGCGCTAACTTCTGAGCCATCCACTCCTCTATGAGTGTCATGGTCGATCCCTCATCCAGAAGAGCTGTTGTTTTGACCTTTCCTCTAGGTCCATACAACTCGATCGGTATAATCTTTAAGTATGCACATGCCAGTGCATTCACTATACTAACAGTTGTAATCTGAGCCTCTTTACCCCCCTCGTCCCCTTGCGGCGAGATATTTTCATTGGGCTATCGGTGTAGCATCCGATGATGTGACATTCTACATCCCTCTACACCACATTTTTTTCGCTTTGCACTCTAACCTTCTATGGTTAGGTGACAAACATTGGAAACATACTTTCGCCTTTTTGACTACGTCCCATTTCTCGCGAATATTCATGTCCTTAAACTTGTAACAACTCACTATAGAGTGCTCCTTGTTGCATATAACACATTTATGTGTTACCCGACTTACAGGCTTGTCCTGGGTTGTCATAACCACTTGTCGGTTGTGCCCTTTATTATTTCGGCGTTCTAGACGCTCGCTCGTATTTCTTCGGCGCACATAGCGCTCGCTCTTGGCGCGACTGCGTACACATCCCTTTGCAGTGTGTACAGTTTGCTTCCTGAATTCAGGACGCTTCCGTTTTTCAGGCGCATTTTCATTGCTTAAGGACGTTCCAAATTGTTCACTCAATAAATTTAAAAACTTGGCCATCTTCTGTAACTCTGGCTCCAAAGGATACTGAGCTCGATATTCAAACCATTTAAATTTAATCATAGTTCCAAGTTTCTCCACTATGCGGCTCACTAACTCCGGTGAGTATAAATACTGTGGTTGATTCAACGCTTGTATTGTGGCAACCACGTTCGTAATACGACTTGCAGAAGATCCTATATTCCGGCAATCTTCTGCCAATCTTGGCATACGTTTTACATTCTCGATTTCGGCTAGAATGAGCATCTCAACCCTACCGAATCTTCTTTCGAAAGCGTTCATTATTTCTTCAGGTTCACACAAAGTAAATAATAACGACTTGGCCGCTTCTTTAGCGGTGCCTTTTAATGCTCTCCTAAGGCGTGCGACATTCTGCACCCCTGAAAATTGGCTTCTCGTATCTTCAAACACCGTTTTGAAAATTATCCATTCACCCGGGTCTCAATCGAACACCGGTAATTCCTGGAGTAAATGAAGCTGGGAAGACTTATCTTTACCCGCTATCTTTATTGCACTCACATTCGCTTCGGTCAATTCTGACACCTCACTCGCGTGTGTTTTCTGTGCATTTCCTTGGTTGCGCTCGATCTCCGCCCCTTTGCGGCGTGATCCCTTACACGCTTCCTTATCAGTAATATCGGAATGCGTTACACTAACCGGCGCGCTCATTATGGTCTGCTGAACCCAACTCCTTACGAAAGGTTCCACCTGAGTATTCCGCTCTTCATTATCCTCACTCGAGTCGATCTCCTCTTCTCGGTTGAGTCGTGCCAACTCCAATTGAGACTTGGCTAAGGCAGCAGCTGCCTGTGCTCGTTCGAGCTCTGAGCGTTCGAATTTAATCCGCGCCTCTAATTCGGCTTTCAGCCTCACCGATCGCGATGACCTACTACCTCTCTGTGACCCCTTGTCACTAGTGATTACTGTCCTTGACGATGCCGCTTCTTCGGTCCTTTGACCTACTTTTTTCGACCACCGTTTCACTCCTAGATATAACGGATTGTTGTGCGGTGCTGGCCTGCGTACCACTGGTGTCCGTCCTGTTGCTTGTCGTTGCCATGGACGTCCCTGAGTCCCACGTGCATGTGGACGTGTCGGTGGTGGCTCCACTTGAAGGAGTTACCCCATTTGGCGCAGTAGCTGTGGTCGCTCCAGATGGTTCCGTTTCTTTAGCTTTTCTTGAGAGCCCTGTCCTTGTCCTGCTCCCTTCGCTCCTCCCTGTCTGGTCTTGTGCCTTCTTCATCTTGCCGGAAGGTGATTGTTGGCCTACAGTCCCTAACTGTCCCTACGGTCCCTACAACCCCTTACCTACAACCCTTCTACACCCCAACCTAACCCCACTACCCTCCCCCCTTATCTCCCAACCCTACAACTCTACTACCACACTAACAGCCCTATCAGCCCTATCAATCCTGAACGGGGCCTACCGAGGTGAGCCGTCCAGGGATGGAGTCGTGCAGGAATGGAATGGAGGAAAGGTTTAGGAACTGTCCCGCCAAGGAATATGACGAAACAGTCGAGCGGTAGTGCAAGCGCAGTCTCGCTCGAGAGAACTGCTCCACCCAAAGGTGTTATGCCAGCGCCCGACCGTTTGGCACCGTTAGGTGGTCGGGATGTATTCTGTGCTCGCCGCTCAGTCGCCGGTGATGCCTCGTACAAGGCGCCCTCCTCCGGCCGCGATGCAGTCAGGTGCCCACGCGCACCCTCGCCTGGCAGCAGCAGTGGTGGATGCTTCTTCTTGCATCCTCTGATGACCCGACAGGAAATGCCGGACACGGTCGTCCGACAGGAAATGCCGAGCACGCTTGCCCGACAGAAAAAATGCCAAGCCCTGCTTGGCCACGACGAGCGACTTTCACAAGCACTTGCGCGTGGCTGCGATACGTGCCCCATGCGAGCACACGCCCCAAGCCGCAATCCCGGTTTTCTTTCTTCCGGTAGTTCCAGGTCCAGTCCTTCTGCGCTGAGGACCTGGTCTTCTAGCCTTTGGTCCTATTGCTTCAGCTCAAACCTCCGGCTTCCTTCGGTTGCTGATCTTCACTCGGCTCCGAAGGTCTTCTTTTTCCACAACCAGCAGTCCACAGCTGGTTCCTTGATCCTGGCTGCGAAGGACCAATTGAAAAGGAACCAGCGAGGGGTCCTCTTAATCCGGCTCCGAAGGTCCAATTGAAAAGGAACCAAATGGTGTGTAAACGTTCAACTAAGAAACAGAAGGGAGGAATCGAGGCTTCTCTCGATCCGGCCTCCTATAACGCCTACGTTGGGTTCGGGAACAACGTATGTGATCTCCGCAACAGAGTAACATACAAGGGCGATAACCTCTTCCTTTTCAGCAAACAGGTTCAGACGGGGATTACGGGTCTTCCGAAGTCGTCCCGGTCCCAACGCCTTAATTCTTCGATGTAGACTGTATAATTTTGAGGGATGAATTTCTTGGGAATAAAACAGCGATTATCTTCAAACCGTTCCGTGAGAGAGTAATTACTTTTCCCTATCACTTCCCTACACTTTTTCTTTCTTCTTATTGGTTGCTGGTCTTGCACTTTTCCCGAAGGATTTTCGTACTTATTTCTCGAACATTTCCCGAAAGATTCCCGAACTTTCCCGAAGGATTCCTGAACGATTCCCGAACGAATTGCAATAAAATTCATTTACTGAGCTACCCCAGAGCAATACGCGAAAGTGAACCGTGCCATTCGCGCGCTTGCGCAACTCAATTACATGAATTTGTTCTATTACTATCTCACGTTTTACTTAATTACTTTATTTGCATAAGTCATATATCAACATAATTTACCTGTATAGATAGCACAAAACAATATCTACACTACGATATACATTACATTTTCATATCACAAAAAACCTTTTATTTATTTAACAAAATATGCCTATTTTACTCACACGTTCGAAGTTGAAATTTCTTAAATATTTAACGTAGAAAGTTAAAACAATGTTTTCCACTTGAAATTATACATAAGTTAACCAATACAACAGTTTAATTAACATTTTCTCTATTCATTTCACTATTAAAACACTTTTAAATTTCTTATACAAAACTATCATTATTTCACTTATACACAGGAATTTTCACATAAAAATAACACAGAATTCACCTTTTTTAGCACGTACAATCAACCTGAAATGTTTTACAAGTCATTTTTACATAAATTACTGAAATTACAAATATTTAAATTTTTACATATTTGGCCTCCTAAGGGCGTGGCTAGCGTGCGTCCGTGAACTCACACTATTTGAACAACTAACTTTGCACGGCTCTCGACTATCAAAAAAAAATGAAAAGTCTAATATACACCAATATCGACAGCATCAGGTGAACAAATGCCTCTTCAAACACAATCTTCAAACTGCAGGAAACCACTTCCAATCAGACTCTTATCAGTTATCATGTTTCTTATCAGATAAAAATATAAGTGAATGTTCTCATAAATCAATCACAGCAAACAGGCATTTATTTTCATACAAAACATATCAAACTCATATAATTCCGTTAATTCTATTTATGCACAGAGTGATCATCTCGACCGGGGAACAAATCCGATCTCTAACTTCACTTTAATATACCTTTGAATTTATTAAGAGATATTACTTAAGAAAACAATAAACTAGTCCGGCCTAGGAGTCGAACCCAAGACCTTCATATCACTAATTCGACATTCTTTAAGATTTAACTAAGCATTTTCTTATTAGAACATTGCTATTGAATAATTTGCCTTTTAGAAGCTATTCGTCATCGGTTGACTTAATAAACTGAAATATTCTTATAGGCGCGTCGCCAACACTCAACTTCGATTTGCCGACGATATAGTTCTTATGGCAGAATCGCTGGAGGACCTTAGCACTATGCTCAATGATCTCAATGGTGTCTCCCAACGGATAGATCTTAAGATGAACATGGACAAAACAAAGATCATGTTTAATGTCCACGTCACACCTATGCCGGTAGTTGTTGGGAGCACTATGCTCGAAGTTGTTGACGAGTACGTTTACCTGGGACAAATAGTCCGACAAGGTAAGTCCAACTTCGACCGAGAGGTCAATCGACGGATTCAACTCGGCTGGGCAGCGTTCGGGAAATTACGACACATCTTCTCATCAGGTATACCTCAATCTCTGAAAACTAAAGTGTATAACCAGTGCGTGTTGCCAGTGATGACTTACGAATCTGAGACGTGGTCGTATGAGGACGTTCAAGGTCGCTCGGCGAGCTACGGAGAGGGCTATGCTCGAAGTTTCACTGCGTGATAGACTCAGAAATGAGGATATCCGCAGTAAAACCAGAGTGACCGACATAGCCCAACGGATTAGCAAGCTGAAGTGGCAATGGGCCGGCCATATAGCTCGAAGAACCGATAACCGATGGGGAAGAAATGTTCTCGAGTGGCAGCCTCGTACTGTTAGGCGTAGTGTAGGGCGACCCCCACTAGATGGAGTGACGACCTGGTAAGACATGCAGGAAGTCGATGGATGCAGGTGGCTCAGGACCGTGCTTTGTGGCATTACTTGTGGGAGGCCTATGTTCAGCAGTGGACTTGTGAAGGGCTGTAATGATGATGATGATGATGATGGTAATTAGATATTCCATGCAAGAAAGCCACTTCAAATACACCGCTTATACCAAAGAAAGTTTTCTCTGTAGAGCTATAGTTTATTACACTGTTCCTAACATAATCTTCCACTTTACAGTGCCACAAGTGTTATCAGGACGTTGATCAAAACACATATTATTACGTTTTCGTTTTGTGACATTGTATCACTAGTGGAAGATCTTCAGCGTTTTTAGGTGATGAACTCAGTTTTTTTTTCTTTGGCGCATGCCATTTCTGTTTGTTTTCTATGGGTGTTTTCTTAATACGCCATTCAGAATACTCCTTAAATCGTTAAAATTGCATAACATACACAAGCTGTATGCTTAAAAACTGCCTTTGGCCCTTTACCAGCAGCGCACTCACACATAGACTGAACAATTTTTCCATCTTATTCAAAGGAAATACTCAAAAAATATGATAATGCTTTCGTGTTTTCAGAGTGGAACTGTTCTTTATGAAAAAGTAAATTATTTTGTGTGCATATCACTAGAGCCACTAAATATTCATTTAACATCATATTACAGCCTTTTTGTGAACTGCAGTATACTCAGTCATTCCCACATTGTCTTTGTAAGCCTTTAAAAATTAAGTGGTAATATTCACTATATCCAAGTTAGGTGATATACATTTCGATGTTAAACTGCTATACGAACTGTCTGAAGGCCACTCAACATTATACGCCAAATCATATTGTAGTATTTCATCTTCTATGTTACTATTAAAATTATTATTTCTTTTATAGTCCTTAAGTCTGTAAAAAGAAAACATGGTTGTAAACTCGGTAAATAAGCATAATTTTGACAAAAAATGTATTTTTAAATAGTAAACAAACTAACCTCTGAATTAACTGTTCTTTCAACCCACTTAATTTTGCACCTCTTTTTCTTAGCTCCGTTTTTAAAGTACTGACATTCATTGACCCGTAACTCAAATTGGCCATGATTAATTTCAGAAATTGCAATATACTCGTATTGATAATATTATTCTAAAATAAATAAACACGCGTAGCCTACCTACTACTAACAGTGACATTTGACATATAGGAGACCTCACTCTACACTAGCGGTAGCGCCTTTAGCGGCGAATTCATATGCGTAATATAAGCATAAACTAAACGCGATGCCCTCATTGCGTTTAGTTTATGCTTATATTACGTTTATTTATTAAAATCTTTTTATTGATATTATTAACTAATCCCAAGTTCTAAAAATATAAAAATTACATGAAAATTAATGCCTTAGTTGCCCTAATATCTGGTATCAATTCTATAACAAAACAACGAAAAAAGTATGCGGTACTAAATCTGCCGTTCCCCTACAAAACTTTTAGTAAAATGTGTTTACTTGTTCACTTTGCCGCGCAAGTAATATGTCATAGATAATATAAAACACTAATGACATTTATTTTTTTTTTTAATTTCGTTTAAACTCGGAAAAAATATTATACAACAGTAAAATACGTAAAGCCAACCTATAAAAAATACTAATATTAATGTGAACATTTGGTTTAAAAGATTGGTATCAAAATTGAAACTCTAGGTTATTAAGGGTTAACCTATGTTAGTCTTAAATTATTACACGCACAATATTCATAACAGTTATTTTTATTTTCGACACCCCATGGCACCAGGCACATGGAAGTGCATACGCATCCAGTGCCCTAGGTTGGGACAACCAAATCAAAATTCAAATCAGATATTGCCCTCAGAATGCTATTGCAGCTCCCACGAATCCTGCGCATGAGGGATGCTATTCCCTTTCGAATTATGGCATAAAAACCGTCCGTACCGTACGCTGTAAACGTCTCTGAAGCGCTACAATACCGCGGAAGTTCCATCAGCACCCAGAAGTCATTATTATATTGTACCCGAAGGGCATTGTAGGCTCTCTAAGTATACGTAACCCATAGACTGCACGTGTAAAATTACTGGCAAAGGGCTTTGAAAAGTGTTATCTTAACTTCTTCTGTACAGCGTGCAAAGCTACGGGACATCATATTACAGCAAACCGCCAATGCCCTTCTTTCTGTTTATATGCCCGCATTATCAGTTAGATTCTCAGTTAAAACGTGACCAAGATACCTAAATTGGTACACCCTATTTAACATTACGTTCCTTAACAGGTAAAATCTTTTAAAATTTTGATCCACCTCGAAATAACAACACTTTACTTTTTTAACATTATAAATGAGACCGTGAGTCTCAGCTCACAAATTTTCAGTAATATCTTCAGTGCGTTAATCAATAGGCGCAGCTTACGAGGGGCGCACTGAAATGATCGGGAATAAGAAAAACCACATGCAGGGTATAGCTAAATTGTATTTTATTGTTTTTCGAAGTATTGTCCGTTCAACTTAATGCACTCTTCCATTCGTGCAAACCAATCATTAAAACAGTAATTCCAGTCTGAAATTGATGTTGACAAAATGGCTGATTTTTACGTTTCCACAGCTTCTTCGGGGTCTTCAAACCGTTGACCGCGTAATAAACCTTTCATTCTAGGGAATGTAGGTCAGGACTGTACGGAGGATGGCTCATCATCATCATCATCATCATCATCATTACAGCCCTTCACAAGTCCACTGCTGAACATAGGCCTCCCCCAAGTAATGCCACAAAGCACGGTCCTGAGCCACCTGCATCCATCGACTTCATGCATGTCTTACCAGGTCGTCACTCCATCTAGTGGGGGGTCGCCCTACACTACGCCTACTGGTACGAGGCTGCCACTCAAGAACCTTTCTTCCCCATCGGTTATCGGTTCTTCGAGCTATATGGCCGGCCCATTGCCACTTCAGCTTACTAATCCGTTGGGCTATGTCGGTCACTCTGGTTTCACTGCGAATATTCTCATTTCTGAGTCTATCACGCAGTGAAACTCCGAGCATAGCCCTCTCCATAGCTCGCTGAGCGACCTTGAGCGTCCTTATACGGCCAGCAGTGAAGGACCACGTCTCAGATCCGTAAGTCATCACTGGCAACACGCACTGGTTATACACTTTAGTTTTTAGAGATTGAGGTATACCTGACGAGAAGATGTGTCGTAATTTCCCGAACGCTGCCCAGCCGAGTTGAATCCGTCGATTGACCTCTTGGTCGAAGTTGGACTTACCTAGTCGGACTATTTGTCCCAGGTAAACATACTCGTCAACAACTTCGAGCATAGTGCTCCCAACAACTACCGGCATAGGTGTGACATGGACATTAAACGTGCTCTTTGTTTTGTCCATGTTCATCTTAAGACCTATCCGTTGGGAGACACCATTGAGGTCATTGAGCATAGTGCTAAGGTCCTCCAGCGATTCTGCCATAAGGACTATATCGTCGGCAAATCGAAGGTGAGTGATGTACTCGCCATTGATGTTAATACCGTATCCTTTCCAGACCAGTAGCCTGAAAACGTCTTCCAACGCAGCGGTGAAGAGTTTCGGGGATATAACATCACCCTGTCTTACACCTCTCTGCAGTTGGATAGGTTTCGAACTCTGGTTCTGTACTCGGATAGCCATCGTAGCCCTACTGTACAAACACTTCAGCACTTCGATATACCGACAGTCAACTTGACACCGCTGAAGGGACTGTAGCACCGCCCAAATTTCGACGGAATCAAAGGCTTTCTCATAGTCCACATACGCCAGGCAAAGTGGCAGATTGTACTCTTCAGTCTTCTGTACAATCTGCCGCAGGGTATGTATGTGGTCTATGGTACTAAAGCCTTTTCGGAAACTGGCTTGTTCGGGAGGCTGGAAGTCGTCGAGTCTGCGTGCGAGACGATTCGTAATGACTCTCGAAAACAGCACGTAGACGCGGCTCAGAAGGGAAATCGGTCTGTAGTTCTTCAAGAGAGCGTTGTCTCCTTTCTTAAAGAACAAGACCACCGCGCTTCTGCTCCACGCCTCCGGAGTAGTGCCACCATGGAGGACGGAATTGAAGAGCTTCTGAAGGACTTCAAGTACCGGTGTTCCACCCGCTTTCAGAAGCTCCGCTGTAATTCCATCCTCGCCCGGGGCCTTGCCGTTTTTAAGGTGGTGAAAAGCCATTCTAATCTCGCTCAGACTGACGTCCAGGATATCATCAGAATAGTGTCGGATAAGACTTGCTCTTGGATCGTTACTCACACTTGCGTGTGACTCCAACGATGATGTGTACAGCTGCCCATAGAACCTCTCAATCTCACTCAGAATCTCAGGTGTCCCGGAAACGATGTTGCCACACTCAGTCTTCAGCTTTGACAGTTGGCTCTTTCTGGCAGACAGATCTCTGGCAAAGACTTTGGAGCCCTGGTTCCGCTCGATCGCTTCTTCAATACGAGCAGTATTAAAGTTGCGTAAGTCTCGCCGCATGCATTTGGAGATCTGTCTGTTCAGTTTCCTGTATGCTGTCAAATCTGTTGACGATTGCAGCCTCATCTCCCGTCTAACAGCCATGAGATTAAGAGTGTGATCGGAGAGTTTTTGTGTTCTTCTGCGGCGGGTCTTGCAGAACTTAGCTCCGACCGCATGGACAGTTTCCACGAGCTTGTCATTCATATCGTCCACTGCATTTTAATCTTCTAGGCACTGAAAGCGGTTTTGTAACTCGAGCTGAAAGGTTTTGGGATTCTGGATTAGAGCACGAGGGGGACGGAGCGTTGACTTCATCAGACGAGACCTCTCCAACTTAACGTTTAGGTTCAGTGTGCCTCTAACCATTCGGTGATCGCTGCCAGTTTTCACCCTTGCGATCACTGAGACATCACTGAACAGTTGGCGTCTGGTCGTCATAATGAAGTCAATCTCATTTTTTGTCGAACCGTCGGGGCTCGACCAGGGGCTCCACTTCCTGTGGGGCCGCTTCTGGAAGAAAGAGTTCATCATAAAGAGTCCCTCTTTCTCCATAAAGTCGGCCAGCTGCTGGCCCCTTCGGTTCCGTTGCCCTACTCCAAATTTCCCTACCTTCAGCTCATCGCTTTCTCTGGTGCCTAGTTTTGCGTTGAAGTCTCCCATCAACACCGTGTAGTGGGTTTTGGAGGAATGCATGGCTCTGGAAATATCCTCATACATTTCCTCCACCTCCTCATCGGGATGTGCCGAGGTTGGTGCGTAAACCTGTATGACCTTCAGCGAATACCGTTGGGTGATTCTGAGTACGCGACCCTCGTCGACACACTCCCAATCTTTACAACGTTGTTGACGAGAGACTTATGGACGATAAATCCGACACCTCCTTGGGACAGATGGTCGCCCTCCCGGTGGTAGAACAAGTTGCCGGACTCGAGGATTGCCGTGTCCTCCCCCTCACTTCGGACCTCGGATAATCCAATAATATGCCAGCGCAACTTGTCTACCTCTTCTTCCAGCTCCAGTATCTTCTCGTCAGTCCTCAGGGTGCGTGCGTTATATGTTGCCAGGTCGAGTCGTCGTAGGTGGCAACCGAACCTCCACCGGAGATTCTTAGCACCCCTGCCCCGCCGTTACCATGATCGCCACCGTAGCCAGGAATAACGGGGCCGCCGGGGACTGGGGGCCGTTTTTTTTTGCGTCGTTATTCATGGGGGGATATTTGCCATAGTTGCCATGCTTGGCGAGCGGGTTGGCAACCGCAGTTTTTTATTTTATCACAGTTGTTATCAGTAAGATGCTGCTGCCCATCTCCTGCCTGTCTCCCTCTGTCGCCTCTTACGACACCCACGGGAAGATATGGGGTAGTGGATATTCTCAACCGCCACTACACGGCACGTGTGGCTCATCAGCTCAACGTTTTCCTGCTTCAAAAAATCATTTGTTTTCCGAGCCGTATGGGAGCTCGCATTATCGTGATGTAAGATGATGCGATGTTTCGGGTTATTTTTTCGGAGTTTGACTATCATTTCTGGCTAGCAAACCGTGATATACCACTCAGCGGTAACCGTTCTGCGTTCCTGTCAAGGAATTTCTCCTGCAAAGGATGTAGAAAGTAGCTAGAAGCCCAGAGAGATTAGGCACTGCGGCGATTTGCCCCTCGTAATGTTTTTAATTACGTCAAAAACATCATTTGCTGTAAAGCAATTGATTTTTTTTTTTGATTGGCACTGCCGCGCCCGTCTCGCCGTCCTCAACATCTGACCCTATCCGCGACGAAATGTTGGGTGATTTTGCCCTAAAATGCTCTTTAAATAAATTTGCTATCTTTCCTGGCTCATCTACATCGTACTCACAGAGATGCTCGGCTTAGGATTCACTTTTTTGTTCGTTTCAAAAAAAATTTATATCTTTGTTTTTATGCTTTTCAACTAACATGTCCATTTTAATTTGATATTCATTATTTTGACAAAATACTAATTTCTGTTTAAATTACTTTTTGATTTATACATTTTCTTATGCAATTTACCACCAATAGGTTTGCCATGCTACACCCAATTTTTAAATTCCTGCCTAGCATCCCAGTGAGCATTCTTAACATGTATTCCAGCCAACAATACGAACGCCCTTCCGACACTTTCCCTTATTATAACTAGATAATAAGATTAAGATAACTAGATACGCCGCCGACCATCCCGCCGTTGTGAGTACTCCATGCTGAAAGTGCAGTTCACACACCGGTCGGTTCGCAAAGCACTCCTCTCCCTGGACATCCACAGGTCGAGTGCGCCTGACGGAATCCCCCCAATTGTGCTGAGGACGTGTGCTCCAGAGTTGGCACCGGTTTTAACGCGTCTTTTCCGGTACTTCAACTCCCTAGACGTAGTCCCAAAATCGTGGAAGACCGCTTTCGTCCACCCGATTTAGGGATCGGAAAAAGGCTACCGCTTAGACCCATCCAACTACCAGCATATCGCTATCACCTCTGGATTGGGGGCGACTAAATCTAGTCCAGTTTAACCCTCAGAGGACACAAGTTTGCTCGTTAACCGCTTAAAAGTACCTCTTTGTCGTATCTCCTCAGTTTCAAGGTATTCCCCTTGTTGCCTTAGCCAGTATCGAAATCCTTGGCGTCAACATATCGAGTGACGTGCAGTTTCGTGGTCACTTGGAAGAGAAGGTCAAAATGACTTCTAAAAAGCTTGGAGTGCTCAGCAGAACAGGACAGTATTTCATGCCGGCACACCGCCTGCAACTTTACAAGGCGCAGGTTCGGCCGCACATGAAATACTGTTCCCATCTCTGGGCTGGAGCTCCCCAGTACCAGCTCCTTCCACTTGACCGCATCCAGCGCAGAGCGGCTCAAATCGTCGACCACTGAGTGCTTTCCGATCGGCTCGATTCACTGGCGCTGCGAAGAGATGTTGCATCTCTTTGCATTTTCTTTCGCATATACCACGGGGAGTGCTCTGAGGAATTGTTCGGATTAATCTCAGCCGCCAAATTTCGTGAACGCACTACGCGGAAAACGTCGCGATACCATCCACACCATCTGGATGCTTGGCGATCCACCACTGTACGTTTCACAAAGAGTTTTCTTCCGCGTACGATCTCTCGGTGGCATAGTTTACTACCGGCGATTTTTCCGGACCGATACGACCTGGGGACCTTCTAGAAAAGAGCTTACTCCTTTCTAAAGGGCCGGCAACGTACCTGAAATTCCCCTGGTGTTGCGGTTGATCATGGGCGGCAGTAGTAATTTAAGATCATATGAGCCGTATGCTCGTTTGCCCCCTCTTCTATAAAAAAAGATAGCGGTCTCTGACAGTGATGCAACAATTTTATTATACATTATAATATCTGTAGATTTTCTATGATCAAGGTTATGCATTAAGGTTACACCCTCTATCACAGCAAGGAATACGAGTATATTCATTGAAAGTATTAATATCTCTCAAATTTTTTAAACAAAGATCATGGTATTTTGCAATTTGACCTTCATCTCTATGTCCCCAAACTACCTTATTTATGCTTACCCTATTTTGCGATTCAAATTTAGGTAATCACCATCCGATCCAAATTCTCCATCTTCAACAAAAGGGTCATGGGTGGTTTTCCAGAATGATTACGTCATTCTCAAAGATTTTCATTGAAGAATCCTTATTTTTTTGGCTCATTTTACATGTCTAAAACGAACAAAAACATACAATATATGTATTTTGAACACATTCAGACATAATAAACTAAAATGCATTTATATGTAACATTGTAAGATAATCAAAATACTTACTTTTTGCGTCAATATTCCATGGCAACATAAAATAGGCGCACGCACTACCCCTTGAAACGCAAAAGTCGACTGATGCAAAGAAACTTCTTATGCGAAACGACGTATAGTAACGTTGTGCACTAACAAAATAGGTACTTCGTACTAGGGCGGAATACCATCAAAAAAGGCCAAAAAATCGGTGCGGTGTAGCACGTTAATTTTGAGAGATCGTTATATTGTGGCACAGTAACCCAAATTTAAAATATTGGTATTGCCAGACACCGTACCATTACGTTGAGCTCAATAAATCGAGTTATTGCTGAACGTATTAACATGTTGTGGCATGTCATATCTACCAATTTATGACGTACATATACGTTGTTCATGACATACATATACGTGTTAATACGCGTTGGAAAAGCTCACGGGAATGCTTCACGTGCATTATGAATTTACAATTTTATAAAGTAGAGCTAATTTGTTAAAGCGTCGGGATGGAATAAGTGTGTCATACTAGACAGTTCACAAGGTAGTTCACAAGGTGTTAAAGCGTAAACGAATGCGCCCATACAAAGTGCAAGCATTAGTTCCTTGCGATCATTATTGTCGGCAAGTTTTCTGCTATTGGTTATTAGACCAACAACACCGTGTGCTTGGTTTCATTGAGCACGTCATCTGGAGGGACGAGTCGAAATATTCCAGAAAAGGCCTGTGGAACCGAAGTAATACCAAACCTAACTGTAACGTATGGGCAGATTTATTTAAGGATTTGGATCGGTAAGCTGTTTCATACCTAATTTTTTTAAATAACTTAGTACTGAACTGATCTGGATAGGTACATAACTGAATACATCAGAATAATAAACATACATACACGATGGATAATTTAAGTAAATTTTACATTAGCGGGGAATCGAACCAGCTATTTAGTTTATTTAACTTGTGAATTCGAATTAAAGTGGATGGATGAAGACTAGCACAGTAGCAAAATAGTAAGTTAAGTATATAAGTTTGGTGTTTAGACAAGTGTTGTAAATTATTAGTTATTAGTACGATCGCGGGCGGCGCATGAGTAGATTATTCCGTTTATCTACTCATGTGCGCGTACAATGATCCTTGTCATTTAGATTTAAGTTATTTAAATTTCACTGCTGGTTTTATATTTAGGTATTTTCATGATATTTTTATGAAATTATCGTTTCATTTAGCTGTGACATGCATAACATGATAGAGCGTAAATAAAGCTAATTAAACGTTGTAAAAAAATTGTTGTCTGTAAATTCGGTTTACGGACGATAGTTTTACGTGGCAACGTCGTAATAAAATATTGATGAAATGATTGCTTACTTTTATGAATAAAATTGAATTATCTGTCTTTGTCCTTGGACGCATAGGCCAATCGAGTGGAAGAGAGATAGATGCGGTGCAAGCTGAACGCTCAAGCCGATCGTGCCTTTCGCTCGTTCGTGCCGCGCTCCCGCTCCGATCGTGCTGGGCTCGGCTGGAGCGTAACGGGACAATGAGTCATCCGTTTTCGTACATGCAGCCGGCGTTCTTCGATTTACGTCTTAATTCATCGTTTTAGTCACGTCAAAAAAGATATTTTTTTCATCTATTATCTTTCTTTATTAGCTATCGATTATCTTTTTGTCCATTAAAATGGACCGTTTCCTTTTATTACTGTACGGTGGGACGACGAAAAACAACAACAGCACATAAATGCTTTTGTAGTTTAATGTTTTGTCGATTAATACAGTTTAAAATTTTATCGAAATTGATACGAATTCGATACTCTAAAATAAATATCGAATATATTTATTTTAGAGTATCGAATTACAATATATTGATCAATAACCTCATGACAGTTGACAGCTGTCGTCACAGACCAGATAGAGAAGCTAACGTCAAGACGACATCAATTGCAGTTTGTGGTAAAAATAAAATATTAATACCACTGAAATAAAGGCAAGTTCGTGCATTTGAATGACCAAAAGTGGTACATATATTATTTTAATTTATTTCTCTACTTGTACAAAACCATGCCTACGCTTTGTACAATTTTGGACTGTCTCATTTTGGACTTTATTCTACTACATCCCGTAATACATAACGATTATTCATATGTAATTAATTTTAATCACATTATTGCTACATACTTCTTTTAAACTTAAAAATTACATTAAACGGTGGTATTGTTTTGGACTTGATTCAGCTAGTGACTGATCCGAGCTTGTATCCGAGTTGTTGCTATCATTACAATGTATCTGTGTGTGGAAATAAAATTTGACACAACCTCCTTCATCTTAAACCCATATTGTTTTTATCCACGACGGAACGGAGGTGTATGCGTTTAGGGTGACAGGTTGTTAAAATTGTTGATATATTTTTGTTTATAAATCAGTTTCTTTCGTTCGGTACATAACATTGAATTAAAAACATTTATTTAGTGATACTAGATAAATTTTTGTATTTTAACATGCCATCACTGTTAGATATTTCCCCAACTTCCACCCAAAATTGTACACAGGAATGGGGTGAGAGTACCCGAAGATTGTAACAAATCACTTACTTCGCGATGAATTTTTTATAGGATAAATATGACAAACGAGCACACAGTCCACCTGATGGTAAATGGTTGATGTAGCCCATAGACATTTACATCTATTCTCGACTACGAATCTAAATACAGATACGTTGTCACCCGTGGGGACTAAGATGGAATGGCTCCTTTCCAGTATGAAGGGTCTCTGGTTCCTAACACTTACCATACGAAACAATCAAGTCTTTCACTACGAAACTCACACATGACAGTTAAAAAATTATTAATTCCACACACACATAGAGACATTGTAACGACAGTGACAACTCGGATACAAACTCGGAACAGTCGCTAGTTGAAACAAATCCGAAACAATACGATCGTTTAATGTAATTTTAAGTTTAAAAATATGCAATGCAAGCAATAATGTGATTAAAAATTACTTATATGTGAAAAATCTTTATATATTGCATGATGTAGTAGAATAAGGCCCAAAATTTTATTACTGGTAAGATTTTTCTTGGAATTCTGGTAATACCCTTTATTGATACACCTCTTTGAATAGCTGAAAAACATAAATATTTTTAAATACATCTGCAACATACCTGCCATAGATTTTTTTAAATATTTCTTAAAAAAAAACAATATATTGTACAAATTTATTTCTTTTTTTCAGCTATTAATCATCTATTACGACCCAGATTGGTCATTTACCTAAGATCTTGATGTTTAAAATAATAATGCAACTTATCTACTACACAAAAATTATAAGAAAAATAAAACTAGATGCACAAATTGCAAATAAATTAGTACAATAGACAAAAAATTGGCAATTTAAATAAAATCTTAAATATCCAATATCTTACTTGCGGAAGAAGGAAGGAAGCCCACAAATAAAAATTAATGAAGAAGCAGATCTTGCAAAGCTAAAGGAAGCGAACATATGACTATCATTCCAGGTAATGGTGTATATAATAAGAAAAATGTTTTTACTACTAATTATTCAAATAACGTATTGTACTAGCCTAGATTATTCATTTTTTTATTTTGTTCTAAACACATTATCATATTACTTTTTTAACTACTCTACACTCTACGTGCTAATGATTCTCCTTTATATTTATAACTCCATACCATACCACTACACACTTACACAATACACAACCAATACTTATACAAATCTTATTTATATAGGTAATAACATTGTTCTCAACTTATTACTCTCTCTCTCTCTCTCTCTCTCTCTCTGATCAATTTAATTTACTTAGTAGAACTATTTAAACTAGAACCTAAATGCCATATAATTTATAAAAATGGATGAAGATATAGGAGATGAACTTGATCAAATTTCTGTATCTGAATCTGCCATATGTGAAGTTGAGCAAACTAAACTAATGCCACACTTTCTTGTACCTACAATGCCTATGGAGGTGGATAGAGAAATAAAACAACTGAAAAATACTCAAAGTGTGGGTTACGATGGTGTTTGCACTAAAGTTATAAAGTATGTGTCCTCGTCAATCGCTTCTCACTTAAGCTACATAATAAATTTATGCATTTCTAACGGAATATACCCCGTAAAACTTAAACCTTCTATTGTTATTCCACTCCACAAAAAATATGACAAAAAAATATGGCAAACTATAGACCGATAACATTGATATCTATTTTTTCAAAATTATTTGAAAAAGTAATATATAATCGACTATACAGTTATTTAGAAAAGTATAATATTTATAGAAATGAACAAAAAGGATTTCGCAAGGGTAAATCTATAAATACAGCTATTTCTGACTTAATTAAAACGATTTTAATCAGCATGGATAAAAGAAATCCGATATGTGTTGTCTTTATGGATATGAGCAAGGCTTTTGACCGTGTTGATCATAAGATACTTATTCAGAAACTTAGCTGGTATGGCATAAGAGGTAATGCGCTAGACGTCATTTCCTCTTATATGTTCAATAGAAAACAAATAACAGAAATTACACAAATATGCCAGAAAACACGAAATGAAATCAAATATAGATCTCACACTAGAACCATAAAATTCAGAGTCCCACAAGGTAATGTCCTAGGTCCCTTACTATTTCTGGTATATATAAATGATCTCCCTAGACATATTGAACATCCAATGGTACTTTTTGCAGATTTGCACAGTAATGATAAAATGTGATAGGCAAGACAATTACGAAAATGAAATCAATAAAACATTAAATACAATAATTCAATGGTTCCTAAAAAACAATCTTAAAATAAATATGGACAAAACAAAAATAATGCACTTTTATCAAAGAACACAACCCATAACTATACATGTAAGTTACCAAGGCAATACAGTACGTCCAGTGACAAATACAAAATTTCTAGAAATTAATATTGACTATGACCTATCATGGAAAACACATCTAGATAATGTCTGCAAAAAAGTTAATCAATCCTCGTTTGCTCTTTACAAACTCTCCAAGATTGTCAATAAAGAAGCCGTTTTATTAGCCTATCACGGACTTGTTGCACCTATCCTAAGATATGGTGTAATATTTTGGGGCAACTCGGTAAATAAAGAATCTGCATTCAAAGCTCAAAACGAAATTCATCAGAGCAATGTGCCATCTGGATAATACTACAAACTGTCAACCATATTTTAAACACTTAAAAATTCTGACCTTGCCTTCGATGTATATCTTCGAAATAAATCTATTTGTGAAATCAAATCCAAATTTTACAAGACTGCTTTTAAAAGCTACTATAGACAGTTACGCGACAAAAAACGATTAGACATAGAAATACCGTATGGAGATACAGCACTACTCAATAAAAGTATTCTTTGTATGGCATCACTGATTCGCAACAAACTGCCAGATGATGTCAGAAAGTTGCCCATCTCACGATTTAAGACGATATTACACAAATTTCTGATTAATAAATGTTGTTATGAAGTCAAAGAGTACCTAGAGGACAAAAGTATTATAATTTAATAGCAATAGTTTTAATTTAATTGTAACTTAATAATAATAATAATTTGAATTTAATTATAACTGAATAATAGTAATTTATACATTTACCTAATATATGTGACACATTGTAACAATTTAGTAAGATTAGTATATTAAATTATAATTTAACTTAAATTTTGTATGACAACATTTTAGATTTGATTATTCGTATTATCAAAAATATTTAATTTCGAGTTTATATAATATCAAGGTATTTATTATGACAACAATTAGCACTATAGACTCAACTATTGACAATATTTTTTTTCTTATTCTTAATTTTATTTCAAAGCACCATTATTGAATTAGTAATGCGTAGACTATATTGTAAAGTATTTGCACCCCTCATAAGGTAATAATACAGTGTACATATTCTAATTTTTTTGTAACAACTCTTATACCTGTATTATGCAAATAAATGAATTTGATTTGATTTGATTTGATGGCCAACCCAATAGTCTTATTACTATTAATCAAAATATTCGCAGTATCAATGAGAATTTTGACGGTTTCACAGTATTATTGAAAAGACATGACATTGACTGTGACATTAGTATTCTGACCGAAAGCTGGCTTGTTTCTGATCCTTTATTGCCTAATTTAAATGGATATAGTAGTTATGCAACAACAAAACATGCATTGCAGAATGACGAAATCGTAGTATATCCAAAATCTGATATCAATATTACATTTGAAGAACCGACATTTCTAGAAGGAAACTGTCTTGTTATGAAACTCGGCCACGAAACCGCAATTATAGCTATATATCATTAGCCTTCGTACCGCAAATTTTACTCTTTTAATCTGTATCTTAATTTTATTTTGTCAAATTTATCAACTTTTAAAAACGTATCAATTATAGGTGACCTAAACATAGACATTAGACCAGAAAATAGAGATAAAAGAGCTCACGATTATCTTAATCTTTGCGCTAGCCATAGTTTATTACCTGCCCACACTTGTCCAACAAGGGAAAATAAAACGTGTCTCGACCACGTCTTGCTCAAAACAAAAAAGCCAGCTCTTACATTGTTGATTACTTCTATATTAACTGACCATCAAGCAGTACTCCTGTGCTTAAATCAGAATGAAATTAAAAAGTCCTCTTTAAAACCTAGAACTAAATTAAATAATGAAGGATAACTTGTGGACATAGGTAATATAGACTTTGAAACAATATAAAGTCGAATGACGGTAACTTTTGCACAGAATTTTTAGTTACATCTTTAAAAACTGCAATAGAACAAAATACAAGCATAGTATATACATCTAGACGATTAAAAAACATTAAGCCATGGATAACCCCCCGGCCTAATAAGATGTATGCGTAATAGGGATCGATGCATCTAAAAGTAAAACGTGCACCAGAAAATATAGTGCTTAAACTCACATAAACACGATAAAGAAATTATTAAAATAGTTTACTAAAAAAGCTTAAAAGAGAGCATGAGAAAACACAATTAGAATTAGCAGGTAAAGACAGCAAATCTCCATATTCATTGTTTTTTATAATTTTAAGTTGTTTTAAGGCAGATACTATTGCCCGACTACAGTTTCACCTCAAAAGACATCCATGGGACAATATAGTAGTGGATTGTCTTACACCATCACCACATATTAAGGTACATGAGGGTATTATGGTCACTTTGATTTTTGCCGCCCTATAAAACCAAAACTACGAGGAGGATAGGTACAAAAACGAAGTTGTTTACATCAATATATTATTACCAATATATTATTAAAAAATAGCAAATAAGCTTTGGAAATAATTAGGAACACTTGCAAAATCAACTTAATAAAAACCAACTACATTACGCCATACTAAAATCGACTAAAATATTTACTATACAAAAAAAATTAATGTAGTTTTTGAGTTATAAGAAAGTGACCATAATAACCGGATGACCATATTACCCTCACGTACTATATCATAACTTTATCACGTTGATTTCCTATTGTTCGCAAACGCTACACATTTCAATATAACTGAGTTTTTACGAATTTCATTGGTATATTAACTTTAATTCAATAAAATCGGTAAAAACTAAATCTATTCAAATATAGTGGAAGTGTGGCTATATTATAGTCGTAGCACGAATGGGTTGTCTCCACCGGGGAAGGAGCATGCTCTCCAGAATAACAGCTTGAAATAACAGCTTAATGTTGCTGTGTTTCGTGTGGTGAGTGGATGCGGAGGACAATGACTTGGCTATCCCCTTACCCGAGCAAAGATGCAGTGGTATCACACCTGTGCGCGGCCAAGAGAATACTCATGATAGTGGCTAAGGTCAATCCCTTCTGTCTGAGGCCCTCTAGCCAGGCCTCCGGACCATGCACACATCTCGGGCCCTCAACAGGATCTCCATCGCAGTCCTGGTTAGGAGGAGCATAACGGTCCTGAAATATTAATTTGACTAGAAGAGGAGGAACTTGTGGGTAAAGCTGTAGACATTGGTGAACACAAAAGAACTATCTAGGGTTTAGAACAACGGTTCCACCAATTCTGCACGGAAGTGAGTGCAACAGGAAGAGAAGTCTATCACTATGATGACATAGTCGTGGTGTCCCCCCCCCCCTTGGCAGCTCATTCTGTTGAGAGTCTTGGTTAATTGTTCTTCACTTAGAGTCATTGATTGATGTTTGATGTAAGTAAGTATAGTCTCAGCAATGTTAAGCTCGGTAATTACTTGGTAGGCGCTCATCTCTAAAGTCATCTTTCCAAAAAACCTGGCATTTTTCTCTTTAAACTTACGTTCTTTCGGAACCGCTACTGTAATGCGCCAATCTTGAGGAATGACACCTTTGTAAATGTCACATTAATGGACCCTATGGTGAGCTCTATTCTTGCTTGAGGAGACTGAGCCACCTCATCTATAACTATGGCCCAGACCGAAGACAGGTGAGCGTATATGTGGTCTAGTGGAAACTCTGTCTCTGTGAGGCTAGGAGGCTCTAGAGTTAAGTTTACAAAGGGGAATGGCAGGCTTGTGTGGGAGTTTCGTACCGCTAATAAAATTTCGTGCTTTGAGATATATTTGGTTTTAATTGGTAGATAGTAGGATAGACAAACCCCTTTTTAAATTCTAATATTTTTAGAACTTGGGAGATTGAAGTTATAACCAGGTTTAATTTTTAAGATTAGCTACACAGACCATAGACTAATATATAATATTATGAACGTAGACAGAGAAACCTATAGACAAATTGACGCCTTCTTTCGCATTCGCACACGAAAAAGATAGATTTATGCATACGTCTCGCATAGAAGTGTGATTGTTTGTCCCTTTCACCGTGCCGGTTTTTTTGTTTTTTTTGAAATTTTTCTTTGAAAGCGTAGCGATTTATGGAGTTTACAAGTTGGTTTAAGTGAGAAAAAAGTGTTTTGTGAGCCTAAGATTAGTGAATCTTGTTCAGTTCAGTTCTTAGAACAATTAATTTTTTTATCTAAATGTGTTTAAAAGTCATAAAGATTATTGTATAACCTGAAAATTCGTTATCGTCCTTTCTCACTCGAGGCCACGCCGATCATTAGTCTATAGGTTTCTCTGTCTACGATTATGAACTAGTGTCACAATTTTTTTTATTTAACTGGCTTTACGTTTGGGTTCTAGCCCTTCTGAGCCTATTATTTCTTTCGTTATCTTCGTTTTTATATATCTTTTCATCACAATATGCTGATGCGTCACTTTTTGCGTCACAGTTTTGGGGAGATTATATCAACATCAAACCACTTGTTTTGTCGTTTTCTCTAATATTTCACACGCGCAGACTATTCACAAAATCGCATTGTTTTTTAAGTTCATTTATTTTATTGTACTTATAATTAATGAATTCTTTATAAAAATTCATCTAAGATGCCGGCCAGGTGATATCCTCATGGCGAGCATGGGGTAGGTACCAAACAATACTAATAACATGTCAGTAGCATCCCACTGTTTTTAAACCTACAATGCAGTTTACAGCAATAACTGCTGATTGCGTCCCACTCAATCATGTTTGTTTTCGTTTTAAACTATCTATCTTCTCTCGGTATACCTCTAGTTTATGTATCGCATGAAAGCGGAAATTCTTATATTGAACAACACAATATGCATTTCCTTGTGGTACATGTACGCTCAAATCTCGAGCTTTGTCCCAGCAAACTTCACAAACTTCATTCATTGATGACAACTGTAAATAATTTATTTCAGGAAATGACCATAGATATAAAATTAGTATTGATGAAATACAAATTAAACACTAAGTTCAATAGATATAAGTTGTGCTAAACATTTTCAAGCACGAAAGAAACACAAACAAGATAATGGTTCTTGAGATACAATAATTGGTTGCCTCCACCTTACAGAAAACCTTTTCCAAATAGCTATATGGTATATCTGTTGTGTGAATAAGTTGTAGAGGAAAAGGGCTCTTTGTTGTTAGTAGAACCCACCTCACGAGTGTCCCAGGTTTAGCAACATTTAAGAGTAATGCCCTTTGCATGGCAAGCGTTAACCGTATACCGTTGTGGGGAAACTGCACAGAAATCCAAAATTATTTATCGCTCAAAACAATGTATAAGAGTTCTAGCAAATATTTCATACAATACAAGATTATTAACAGTTACATCTTTATACATATTAGAATCATCTAAATTAGAATTGTCTAGTTTGAGATACTATGGGTACATACTAGAGATAATTTTAAACTAATTTATTAAAATGTAAATACATACAAACACAAAACACAGATTAAACATCTATATTCATCACACAAATGTTTGTCCTTGGTGAGAATAAAACTCAAACTTCAGCGCAGAAGACATATTTAAGTAGTTTAAGGTAATCATGGTCATTAGATATTCCATGCAAGAAAGTCACTTCAAACACACAGCTTATAAAGAAAGTTTTCTTTTTTAAAGGCAATACTCAAATATAATATAAAATATAAAAATATGGTAATGCTTTCGTGTTTTCAGAGTGGACCTGTTCTTTATAAAAAAGTTAATTATTTTGTGTACATATCACTAGAGCCACTAAATATTCATTTATCATCATATTACAGCCTTTTTTGTGAACTACAGTATATTCAGTGATTCCCACATTGTCTTTATAAACCTCCAAAAAGTAAGTGGTGATATTCACTACATCCAAGTTAGGTGATACACATTTCGATGTTATACTGCTATACAAACTGTCTGAAGGCCACTCAACAATATGCGCCAAATCACTTTGTAGTATTTCATCTTCTATGTTTCTATTAAAATTATTATTTCTATCGTAGTCCTTAAGTCTGCATAAAGAAAACATTGCTGTAAACTCGTTAAATAAGCATAAAAAATGTATATATATGTAGTTGTAAAAAATGTATTTGTATATTATTCTAAAAGAAATAACCACGCGTAGCCCACCTACTACCAACAGTGACATTTGACATATCGGAGACTTCCCTCTACACTAGCGGTAGCGCCTCTAGCAGCGAATTCATACGCGATATACGCCCTCATTGCGTTTAGTTTATGCTTATATTACGTTTATTTATTAAAATCTTTTTATTGATATTATTACCTAATCCCAAGTTCTAAAAATATAAAACTTACATGATAATTAATCGCTTAGTTGCCTTAATATCTGGTATTAATTCTATAACAAAACAACGAAAAAAGTATGCGGTACTAAATTTGTCGTTCCCCTTTGAAAACGTTAGCATTTTATTTCTGTGACAAACACAAAGTTTTATATCTTTTGTATCGCGGGTGCAACAAGTTAACAGTGTATTTTTGTAGTCAATGGTAATTGAAAAAATAACAACAAATACTTAAATTTTTTGATAAATAAGAATAAAGTATCCCCCACGGATTGCCTCTACGAGGGACATTTACAATAGTTGCCATGCAGGTAGGTTGGTATCCAAGGTTTTTTATCATTTTCAGCTATAAGCAGGGAGACGCTGCTGCACATCTCCTAGTTTGTTTCCACTTGTCGCCTCTTACGACAACCACGGGACGGTATGGGGTACTGGATATTCTAACATCGTATCATTTCCTCTGGTGTGCCACAGGGCTCAAATTTAGGACCAATACTATTTAACCTGTTTATAAATGACATTTCTAGTTGCTTTAAATTTTCGGAACCCTACATGTATGCGGATGATTTAAAGTTTTGAAGAATAATCTAATCTTTAGAAGTATTGTTACAGACAGATTTAAATATGCTTGTAAGTTGGTGTAATCTTAACGGCATGAATCTTAATTATTCTAAATGTTCACATGTTAAATTTACAAGAAACACTATGTTGATCTATACTCATTACTTCATAGGGAATAACAAAATACAAGAAGTAGAAGTGATAAGATCTACCTTTAAGTGATTTTGACAAAAAAAAAATAACTTTTTTACCTCATATTGATTGTATTATAAATAGATCTTCCAAAATGTTAGGGTTGTCATAAGAAACGGTAGGTCATTTAAAAATATTGTACAATAGCCTTGTAAGAAGTATAATGGAGTACTGCAGCGTTTCCTGGAGTCCATACTATTCTACACATTCGTTGCGATTGGAGAGAGTTCAAAAACGCTTTATGTGGCATCTTACATATTCTGTTGGAAAAGCACTAAAAATATCATCCTATGCAGATAGACTTCAATATTTTAATATGCTACCCTTATCGATACGTCTAAAATTAATAGATATTATTTTTTTATTCAAGGTGCTTAGAAATGAAGTACATTGTCCACAGCTTCTCGCCCAATTTAAATTTCGCACTCCAATAAGAATTCCACGCAAACCAAACCAATTACAAACAAGTGTAATTACACTTCTTTACCCACCACGTCGTAGAACTGTTCTCGGTGTGCATTTGCCAGTCACAAGCCTTTCTAAAGTCTGTAATGAATGTAGTGATGTCGTTGATGTTAATTTTGATTCCATATGTCAGTTTTATAAGAATTTATGTAAGTACTTCAAACATTGTGAAAGCACAGATCGTGTACTAAATTATTAGTAATTAATGTTAAATACACAAACACGCGCACACGTGCGCGCGCATGCACTCATACAACATCAAATTATTTGAAATGAGAATTCCTTAGATAAATAGTACCAAAATGTAAATTGATAGCATGTTGTGACTACCTTTAAGTGATTGTACATTTAGAAATAACGCAACCGTAAATTATAATTAACGATGTAATAATGTATCAATCGTTGGTAATCCTAATAAAGAGAAAAAAGAGAAGAAAAAAAACACCGCCACAACACGGTCTCATCGCCATATTCATTGTTTTTTATAATTTTAAGTTGTTTTAAGGCAGATACTATTGCCCGTCTACAGTTTCACCTCAAAAGACACCCATGAGACAATATAGTAGTGGATTGTCTTACACCATCACCACATATTAAGGTACATGAGGGTATTATGGTCACTTTGATTTTTGCCGCCCTAAAAACGAAGTCGTTTACATCAATGTATTATTACCAATATATTATTAAAAAAATAGCAAATAAGCTTTGGAAATAATTAGGAACACTTGCATAATCAACTTAATAAAAACCAACTACATTACGCCATACTAAAATCGACTAAAATATTTACTATACAAAAAAAAACCAATGTAGTTTTTGAGTTATAAGAAAGTGACCATATTAACCGGATGACCATATTACCCTCACGTACTATATCATAACTTTATCACGTTATGATTTCGTAATGTTCGCAAACGCTACACATTTCAATATAACTAGTTTTTACAGATTTCATTGGTATATTAACTTTAATTCAATAAAATCGGTAAAAAACTAGATCTATTCAAATATAGTGGAGGTGTGGCTATATTATAGTCGTAGCACGAATGGGTTGGCTCCACCGGGGAAGGAGCATGCTCTCACAAAATAACAGCTTGAAATAGCAGCTTAATATTGCTGTGTTTCGTGTGGTGAGTGGATGTGGAGGACAATGAGTTGGCTATCCCCTTACCCGAGCAAAGATGCAGTGGTATCACACCTGTGCGCGACCAAGAGAATACTCATGATAGTGGCTAAGGTCCATCCCTTCTGACGGAGGCCCTCTAGCCAGGCCTCCGGACCGTGCACACATCTCGGGCCCTCATCAGGGTCACCATCGCAGTCCTGCTTAGGAGGAGCATAACGGTCCTGGAATATTAATTTGGCTAGAAGAGGGAACTTGTGGGTAAAGCTGTAGACATTGGTGAACCCAAACAAACTATCTAGGGTTTGGAACAACGGTTCCACCAATTCTGCACGGAAGTGAGTGCACCAAGAAGAGAAGTCTATTACTATGTTGACATAGTCGTGCCCCCTGGGCAGCTCATTGTGTTGAGAGTCTTAGTTAATTGTTCTTCACTTAGAATCATTGATTGATGTTTGATGTAAGTAAATACAGTCTCAGCAATGTTAAGCTCGGTAATTACTTGGTAGGCCCTCATATCGAAAGTCATCTTTCCAAAACACCTGGCATCTTTCTCTTTAACTCACGTTCTTTCGGAACCGCTACCATAATGCGCCAATCTTGAGGGATGACACCTTTGTAAATGTCACATTTATGGACCCTATGGTGAGCTCTATTCTTGCTTGAGGAGACTGAGCCACCTCATCTAGAACTCTGGCCCGGACCGAAGACAGGTGAGCGTATATGTGATCTAGTGGAAACTCTGTCTCTGTGAGGCTGGGTGGCGGGGTTTTATAGTAGTGAGTGTAGGCTACCTGCGATACATAAGCCGCAACCCGCGACGCTCTTCTGTTTGTCTCTGATTCGTCCCTGTTGCTGTCTCTCCACTTCTCAAAATCTTGACAACACCATGCTAAGAAGGCCTGGGCTGGCAAAATGGTTGCTAGTCTAGTTTCTTCCACAATTCTCTTGTGGTAGGGTCGTAAGGCTGCTGGATTGTCCTTGTTCCTAAACATGTAATCAACTTCTGTCATGGTGATGGCTGTGGCAATATGTCTTTCTCGGCAATAGATGGGTGTTTTGACAATTGGAGATGGTTCGATGTCTGGGAGATCTTCTGGGGGTTCCATGGCTCCGATGGTGTTTAAGTTCTTTAGTTTTTTGTTAATTATGTTACAAGTCCCATGTAACAGGTGGTGAGCCTATTGCCGTTAACCGGATACAAATTCAGACTCCAAGCTGCTACTGAGAAATTTCGAATGAAAAAAACCCAATAACACTGCCCGACCCGGGAATCTAGACTTAGATATCGACTACTATTGAAATTCGTCTGTAAAAACTACTTTTACATTGAGATATACTGGATAACTCGGTATTTAAATAATAAAACACGGTGTGACTTCATAACATGTATTGAGCGACTGGCTAGTGAAGACGCGCGGTGGTGCCTACCTACATAGTACAATATTAATCTATACCTACATATATAACACCTCCCTTCTTAATATATGGTATTATCAGATATTATTAAGTAAAGTACATAAATTATGTAATCACAAATTTACTTATAATAATACCTTAACTGTATAATACATTATCTATAAATCTAATAACTTGCTAAACTTGAAACCTAACAACAGGTTTACGAACTCGCCCGGATCGGGCTCGAGGCGGTTCAGGCGACGGTGCACTAGGTGACGTTGGCGGTGTACTATATTCGATTCCAGGACTTTTAATGTGTTCACTCGAAACCCTTTTCCTCTCCTTTCCCGAATCACCCACAACCGTAGTCGGAGATGTGTCCGGGCCGTCGTCCTCCTTCGACATTCCGTCTCTCGCCGAGCCACTACTATCAGGTATTTGTACCCTCATTGTCTCGCTTTGCTCCTCAAGGTATGGTATGTCGTACAACCCTGATCTGCGCTTGATTTGATCAACGTGCTTAACTACTTGTCGACTGTCCCCCTTGTCCACAGCATATCTCCTCGAACCTTCGCCATGAACTATCGTTCCCTTCACCCACCTATCCTTGTGGCCGTACTCTCGCACCCACACAGGTTCCCCCCGGTGCAAACGAGCGCTGCACCACGCCCGTGTACTGCACTTGCTTACTTTGAGCCTGATTTAACTTATTTATGAGCGCGCGATCGCTTCGTAATAAGTCTAGCCGTGATCGTAACGTTCGTTTTTGTAACAGCATTGAAGGACTTTCACCTGTGCTGCTATGTATACTGTTACGATAAGTAAGTAAAAATGTTTGCAACGCGGTGTCAACATCGATTGATTCCCTATGTGCTTTTTTTTATTGTTTTTTTACAAATATTTACAGCATTTTCCGCGGTGCCATTCGAAGACGGGTGATAAGCGGGCGAGAAACATTGCTGAATACCATTTCGTGTTAAAAACTCCTTAAATTCCGCGCTAGTGAAGGGTGGCCCTTGATCCGATTCTAGCTCTAGTGGTAAGCCGAATCTTGCGAAGGTACACCGTAATACCTTAATAACCGCTGTAGCATTTGTTTTTGGCATTTCAAACACTTCTAGCCATTTCGTACTGGAGTCTATTAAAATGAGAAATTTTTTTCCGTTAAAAGGGCCTAAAAAATCTATATGGAGTCTGCTCCATGGCTGCAAATGGTACGGCCAAGGCTGCGGTGGGGCGCGCGGGGGTGCTTGTGACTCCACCGCGCACGTCTCACATGCTCGGCATTCGGATTCGACGTCTGTATCTATATTAGGCCACCATTCGTAACTTCGAGCTATGGACTTAGTTTTAACAATGCCCATGTGACCAGTATAAGTATTTTTTTTTCTTAAAGTGCGCGGTATCACCAAGCGGTAACCCCACATAATACAGCCCCTATCTATGTATAGTTCATTACGTTTAATATAATATTGCTGCAACACTTCTTTTGGGCAGGACGCGGGCCATCCGGACTGAACATAGGTTAAAATTCTACTTAATTCCGGATCGCTTGCTGTTGCCGTTTGACGTCATCATTTGTGACCGGGAGAAAATTTTCTACGAAATTAATGTAATTCATTCCCTCCGACTTCGGAAACCGTTTATGTACCGGTTGCGGCAAACGAGATAACGCATCTGCACTATTTTTTGTGTGAACTTACATATTCTATGTCATAATTGTATCCCGACAATAATACTACCCAACGCTGTAATCTCGAAGTGGCTATAACTGGAATGCCCACTTTACTGCCGAAAATATACGTCAAGGGTTTGTGATCAGTCCTTAAAACGAATTTTCTACCATATAAGTACTGATGAAACTTTTTAATACCGAATATTACTGCTAAGGCCTCTCGATCTATCTGCGCATAGGCCCGCTCGGCCGCGCTGAGAGTACGCGACGCATATGCGATCGGTCGCTCTCCCTCCTCAGTGATATGCGATATCACGGCGCCGACTCCGATCCCGCTGGCGTCTGCCGTCAGTACCACGGGTAAGTCTAACGTATAATGAGCAAGCACTTCGCTCGAACTTAATATTTTTTTTACTTCATTGAATGCCAATTGACACTCAGTACTCCACAGGAATCAAACCCCGGTTTTTAGCAAACGATATAACGGGGCCAGCAATGAACTAACATTTCGTACGAATTTACCATAATACATTACTAGCCCGATGAAAGATCGCAGTTCTGAAATATTGGTGGGTGCAGGCGTGTTTACAATTGCCCGGACTTTTTCCGGACACGTGTGAACATTCTCTTTACTAATGACGTGCCCTAAATAGTTAATAGATTCTGCGAAAAATACACATTTTTCTTTCTTAACGAGCAACCCGTGAGACTGCAATCGCTCGAACACTTTATATAAATTTTTTTATGTGACTACGACTATCAGGACCCGTTATAATTACGTCATCTAAAAATACACCCACGTTCGGTAACCCTGTCAATAATTCTTCTAAGTGTTTTTGAAAAATTCTCGGACTCGACGACAAGCCGTAAACTAGTCGATTGTACATGTATAAACCCTTATGTGTATTGATAACCGTATACTTTTTTGATTCGTCAAGCTCAAACTGAGCGTACGCCTGAGATAAATCAATCTTACTGAAACGTTCACCGCCATGTAAACGCGATAACAAATGATCTATGCGTGGCAAGGGGTAACGGTCGACTTCTAGCACTTTATTCAGTGTTAATTTATAATCAGCGCATATTCTAATATTACCATCCTTTTTGAGAACGGGGACAATGGGTGTGGCCCAGTCGGAGCGCTCCACCGGCGTGAGGACACCGTCTCGCACCAACTGCTCGAGCGCTCGCTCCACCGGTTCCCGCAGCGCATACGCCAGAGGGCGCGCGCGCATGAACACCGGCCGCGCCCTCTGCCGCAGGTGGATGCTAACCCGCCCGCCGCTGAACCGTCCAAGCCCATCCGCAAATACTTCACTGAATCTATACATAAAATTACTTTCGTCAAAATCCTTATAATTAACATTGTTTACATCGTGATACTGAAACACTGGTAGTTGAATTTTAAGTTCGGCTAACCACTGTCGACCCAAAAGAACGGTTTTACCATCTCTGATTATGAACAAATTTAATTTTTTTTGTGTATTTTTGTACCTCACTAGTGGCGTAGCCACCCTCACCGGACGAACTATTTCACCTGTGTAATATCTAAGTAAAACATTACATTTGCTGATAGGTAAATCACTAAAATTATGTTTATAAAATTTGTAACTTATACAAGATACGGCGCTACCCGTGTCACACTCCATGTCAATATCTTTTCCGTGAACGTTGATTGAAATACATAGCGGTGTACACTCTTCTATGGATAATTTTTTAATATCAAATATTCTTACCTCGTCACTGTCCGTCTCGTCCGATTCGACCACTTTAGGTGTTCCGATGTCTACGTGATGGTACGTCGTCAGGTTAGGGCACATCCGACGTAGATGCCCCTTACGATTACATACTCTGCACACATATACCGCGAACCGACACTTCGTGCTGCCATGGGGTCCGCCGCACGCAGCACATTGTTGTGCTCCGTCCGCTGCTTTTCTTTGCTGCCGCTGCCACCTCGACGCCGTAGGTGCCGTCCTCCCTGGCCGACCGCGTCCGTTGCCACGTCGAGTCGCTGCCATCGCTTGGCACTCAGCCGTGCTCGAGCTGCCCGACGATTCACCTTACCCGTATTCTTCCACAGCCGCTGCATCCTTCTCCGCCGCCTCCATGTTCACTGCCAAGCTATACGCTTTCTCATATTCCAACGTGCCTTCTGTGAATAGTCGTTGCCTTATAGTTTCACTTAGAATACCGCACACCAGCTGATCTCTTAAACTTTCTTCCAACCATTGACCAAATTCACAAGATTTCGACATTCTCTTCAATATTGCTGCATACTCCGCTATTGTTTCACAACTTTTTTGTTTTCTATGCCGGAATTTATATCTTACTGCGAGGACACTTGGTTTTGGTTGGAGATGTTTTTCTAGAATGTTTGTGATTTCCAAAAAAGATTTAACTTTTGGTTTGGTTGGAGTACATAAATTCACTAACAGCCCATCACGGTAATTAACGTCGGAACTTGTAAATCCTCCGAAATTTTGTTGACAACAAAATATTGTTCGAGGCGGTCGACGTATGACCTCCAATCGTCCTTATGTAGGTCAAACTCAGAAATTTTTCCAATCGACATTTTAAATAAATACTTGTCGTTTACAAATACTTTTCCAAGAGTTCGTTGCTATCCTCGTCGCCACTGAGATATACTGGGTAACTCGGTATTTAAATTATAAAACACGGTGTGACTTCATAACATGTAATGAGCGACTGGCTACTGAAGACGCGCGGTGGCGCCTACCTACATAGTACAATATTAATCTATACCTACATATATCACATACATAATGTTAGAAATACTTTATTTTCAACTGCTTTAAAAAAATTTAGTACTAATTGAACTTTTTTTTTATTTCAGACTCCAAGATGCTACTGAGAAATTTCTAATAGAAAAATATCGTCTGCGAGGTTATCGCCTATTCTGTGAATTATAATGCACCAAAACGTTTGAAGAAAATCAGCTGGTGAATTTTATGTTTTTTATCGCTCTCTTCCCGGTCCTGCGTGGAAAAATACAGATCCATACATTTTTTATCTTAATGTTGGTAAAAAGACATAATAATCCAGATATTCTGACCTTCTGTGTTCGTCTGTCATACCGTCGTCCCTCTTGTAGAATCACGGTGGCGCCACCTAGCGGAATTTAATTTTGCATATTCGATTTTCCAACGGGAATGATATATTTTTCCACTGAAAAAAGTAGCCTATGTCATTTTACAGCCACCGAACTATCCCCATACAAAAAATCATGCCATGCCGACGCTCTGTTGCGACGTGAAAGAAGGACAAACTTTTGCAACATATTCTATTTTCACACGGGAATGAGATGTTTTTCCGCGAAAAAAAAGTAGCCTAGTTCACTCTACAACCATCGAACTATCCCCATACAAAAAATTATGCCATGCCGACAGTCTGTTGCGACGTGAAAGATGGACAAACAAACAAACAAACACACTTTCGCATTTATAATATTAGTATGGATAAAATAGTAAAAATAAAAATAAAATAGCCTTTTATTTCCAAAACCTAAAATCAAATCTAGAACTAAATTTTCTTTTTTTTTAAATTGTTTTACCTTATTCATTTAGTAATAATATTATCAATAAGAAACTACTATAACACATTATGAAATTTTAAATGAACTAATTAATGAATACATTTTTGATATTACATCCTTTATAAATTAATTAGAATTTGGATTAAAATTATTTAAATAGAAAAAGTTACCTTTATTTATTTAATTTATTATTATTAAATATTTAAATTAATTAAAAACAAGACTTAGCGTAAGGATCCAATTCTTGCTATAACCAGGTAATGTCATATTAACATTTGCTGTACGGTCGGATATGCCTCTGAACTTCTTTATTTGGTTCTTCAGTGAGGCTTTAATTAAGAGGTTTTAACATAAACTTAACTATATACTAAATAAATAACAATATTAAACTTTTAATAAAGTAAACATACTATCCGTACTAAAAATAAATCCGATTAGTACTAAATTTAAAAATCTTTAAAGAAAAAAATCCTTATCTTAAACTAGTTTTACGGACGAATTTCAATAGTAGTCGATATTTAAGCTTGAGGTTGCCGATTCGATCCCCGGGTCAGGCAGTGTTATTGGATTTTTCTATGAGAAATTTCTCAGTAGCATCTTGGAGTCTGAAATAAAAAAAGTTCAATTAGTACTAAATTTTTTTTAAAGCAGTTGAAAATAAAGTATTTCTAACATTATGTATGTGATATATGTAGGTATAGATTAATATTGTACTATGTAGGTAGGCGCCACCGCGCGTCTTCACTAGCCAGTCGCTCAATACATGTTATGAAGTCACACCGTGTTTTATTATTTAAATACCGAGTTATCCAGTATATCTCAGTGGCGACGAGGATAGCAACGAACTCTTGGAAAAGTATTTGTAAACGACAAGTATTTATTTAAAATGTCGATTGGAAAAATTTCTGAGTTTGACCTACATAAGGACGATTGGAGGTCATACGTCGACCGCCTCGAACAATATTTTGTTGTCAACAAAATTTCGGAGGATTTACAAGTTCCGACGTTAATTACCGTGATGGGAGCTGTTAGTGAATTTATGTACTCCAACCAAACCAAAAGTTAAATCTTTTTTGGAAATCACAAACATTCTAGAAAAACATCTTCAACCAAAACCAAGTGTCCTCGCAGTAAGATATAAATTCCGGCATAGAAAACAAAAAAGTTGTGAAACAATAGCGGAGTATGCAGCAATATTGAAGAGAATGTCGAAATCTTGTGAATTTGGTCAATGGTTGGAAGAAAGTTTAAGAGATCAGCTGGTGTGCGGTATTCTAAGTGAAACTATAAGGCAACGACTATTCACAGAAGGCACGTTGGAATATGAGAAAGCGTATAGCTTGGCGGCAATGTGCTGCGTGCGGCGGACCCCATGGCAGCACAAAGTGTCGGTTCGCGGTATATGTGTGCAGAGTATGTAATCGTAAGGGGCATCTACGTCGGATGTGCCCTAACCTGACGACGTACCATCACGTAGACATCGGAACACCTAAAGTGGTCGAATCGGACGAGACGGACAGTGACGAGGTAAGAATATTTGATATTAAAAAAATTATCCATAGAAGAGTGTACACCGCTATGTATTTCAATCAACGTTCACGGAAAAGATATTGACATGGAGTGTGACACGGGTAGCGCCGTATCTTGTATAAGTTACAAATTTTATAAACATAATTTTAGTGATTTACCTATCAGCAAATGTAATGTTTTACTTAGATATTACACAGGTGAAATAGTTCGTCCGGTGGGGGTGGCTACGCCACTAGTGAGGTATAAAAATACACAAAAAAATTAAATTTGTTCATAATCAGAGATGGTAAAACCGTTCTTTTGGGTCGACAGTGGTTAGCCGAACTTAAAATTCAACTACCAGTGTTTCATATCACGATGTAAACAATGTTAATTATAAGGATTTTGACGAAAGTAATTTTATGTATAGATTCAGTGAAGTATTTGCGGATGGGCTTGGACGGTTCAGCGGCGGGCGGGTTAGCATCCACCTGCGGCAGGGGGCGCGGCCGGTGTTCATGCGCGCGCGCCCTCTGGCGTATGCGCTGCGGGAACCGGTGGAGCGAGCGCTCGAGCAGTTGGTGCGAGACGGTGTCCTCCCGCCGGTGGAGCGCGCCGCCTGGGCCACACCCATTGTACCCGTTCTCAAAAAGGATGGTAATATTAGAATATGCGCTGATTATAAATTAACACTGAATAAAGTGCTAGAAGTCGACCGTTACCCCTTGCCACGCATAGATCATTTGTTATCGCGTTTACATGGCGGTGAACGTTTCAGTAAGATTGATTTATCTCAGGCGTACGCTCAGTTTGAGCTTGACGAATCAAAAAAGTATACGGTTATCAATACACATAAGGGTTTATACATGTACAATCGACTAGTTTACGGCTTGTCGTCGAGTCCGAGAATTTTTCAAAAACACTTAGAAGAATTATTGACAGGGTTACCGAACGTGGGTGTATTTTTAGATGACGTAATTATAACGGGTCCTGATAGTCATAGTCACATAAAAAATTTATATAAAGTATTCGAGCGATTGCAGTCTCACGGGTTGCTCGTTAAGAAAGAAAAATGTGTATTTTTCGCAGAATCTATTAACTATTTAGGGCACGTCATTAGTAAAGAGAATGTTCACACGTGTCCGGAAAAAGTCCGGGCAATTGTAAACACGCCTGCACCCACCAATATTTCAGAACTGCGATCTTTCATCGGGCTAGTAATGTATTATGGTAAATTCGTACGAAATGTTAGTTCATTGCTGGCCCCGTTATAGCGTTTGCTAAAAACCGGGGTTTGATTCCTGTGGAGTACTGAGTGTCAATTGGCATTCAATGAAGTAAAAAAAATATTAAGTTCGAGCGAAGTGCTTGCTCATTATACGTTAGACTTACCCGTGGTACTGACGGCAGACGCCAGCGGGATCGGAGTCGGCGCCGTGATATCGCATATCACTGAGGAGGGAGAGCGACCGATCGCATATGCGTCGCGTACTCTCAGCGCGGCCGAGCGGGCCTATGCGCAGATAGATCGAGAGGCCTTAGCAGTAATATTCGGTATTAAAAAGTTTCATCAGTACTTATATGGTAGAAAATTCGTTTTAAGGACTGATCACAAACCCTTGACGTATATTTTCGGCAGTAAAATGGGCATTCCAGTTATGGCCACTTCGAGATTACAGCGTTGGGTAGTATTATTGTCGGGATACAATTATGACATAGAATATGTAAGTTCACACAAAAATAGTGCAGATGCGTTATCTCGTTTGCCGCAACCGGTACATAAACGGTTTCCGAAGTCGGAGGGAATGAATTACATTAATTTCGTAGAAAATTTTCTCCCGGTCACAAATGATGACGTCAAACGGCAACAGCAAGCGATCCGGAATTAAGTAGAATTTTAACCTATGTTCAGTCCGGATGGCCCGCGTCCTGCCCAAAAGAAGTGTTGCAGCAATATTATATTAAACGTAATGAACTATACATAGATAGGGGCTGTATTATGTGGGGTTACCGCTTGGTGATACCGCGCACTTTAAGAAAAAAAATACTTATACTGGTCACATGGGCATTGTTAAAACTAAGTCCATAGCTCGAAGTTACGTATGGTGGCCTAATATAGATACAGACGTCGAATCCGAATGCCGAGCATGTGAGACGTGCGCGGTGGAGTCACAAGCACCCCCGCGCGCCCCACCGCAGCCTTGGCCGTACCATTTGCAGCCATGGAGCAGACTCCATATAGATTTTTAGGCCCTTTTAACGGAAAAAAAATTTCTCATTTTAATAGACTCCAGTACGAAATGGCTAGAAGTGTTTGAAATGCCAAAAACAAAAGCTACAGCGGTTATTAAGGTATTACGGTGTACCTTCGCAAGATTCGGCTTACCACTAGAGCTAGTATCGGATCAAGGGCCACCCTTCACTAGCGCGGAATTTAAGGAGTTTTTAACACGAAATGGTATTCAGCAAAGTTTCTCGCCCGCTTATCACCCGTCTTCGAATGGCACCGCGGAAAATGCTGTAAATATTTGTAAAAAAGCAATAAAAAAAGCACATAGGGAATCAATCGATGTTGACACCGCGTTGCAAACATTTTTACTTACTTATCGTAAATCTTTTTTGGAAATCACAAACACGGCGGCACTGAAAATTTCGGGAATAAAGGAAGTGACACAACATTACTATTTAAAAATGTATTTAATGCTTTTCGAAGTATTCTCCGCGAAATTTGACACATTTTCCATACGATGGAACCAATCATTGAAGCAACCATTCTATTAGGAAGTTGGGGTCTCCAAAATGGCCGTTTTGTGGGCGTCCACAGCTTCTTCAGGTGATGAAAATCTCTGTACACGCAATTTATTCTTTATTTTAGGGAAAGTATAGAAATCATTAGGGCTTAGGTCGGGGTCGGATGGTCTAATAATTCTATGTTTTCTTGCTCTAAAAACTCTTTTGTTCTGTGTGTGGTGTGAGAACTCGCATTGTCGTAATGGCGGATGATGCGGCGGTTGCAGTTCTCTTTACGGAGTTCAGATACGACCTGTGGCAAACAAATACTAGCATACCATTCTGCATTACCCGTTCTTTGTCCCTCAAGAGAAATAGTCGTAACATGACCGGTTTTGGAGACAAACGTGGCCACCATTTTTGCAACACTCCGTGAATGAACAATTTTTGTTGGCTTTAACTCATTTTCGAACACCCAAACTCGTGACTGGTTTTTTGTTTCGGGTTCTTACGCGTATATCCAGGATTCGTCACCTGATACGATGTTGTATACAGCATTTGAGTATCCTGCGTGGAATCTTTCGAGAGTTCTGACGCACCAAGTAACGCGAGCCGCTTTTTGCTCTTCACAGAGCGAATGCGGTATCCATCGGGAAAACAACTTTTTTTACACCTAATTGTTCATGCAAGACTATTTGTATTTGACTCATGCCAATGTCTAAAGTTGCCTGAATTTCGCGGTATGTCACATGTCGATCTTCCTCAATCAGCTTACGCACAGCGTCAACGTTTTCTTGGGTGACTGCAGTTTTTGGACGACGTCGACGGGGATCATCACTGAGCTTGACACGTCCACATTGAAATACAGCAAACCAGCGATAAATTGTAGTTTTGGATGGGGATTCATCACCAAATGCAGAAATCATCCGGTCAACACACTGTTTTTGTGTCAAACTACTTCAAAAGTCATAATAAATCATCGCTCTTGAATTTTCTCGAGTCAATTCCATTTTCTCAACGACTAAACAAGTTTGACAAAACCTTGTGACAAGACCGAGAATCTTTTTTTAAATAAATAAATGGTATTCGATTTTTAAAACCAAGGAGTTTTCAATTAAAAAGATTTTAATATGACAGGAATAGTGGAAATATTCCATTCCCGATACTTTTAGTGCAGCCTAAATATAAGAGTTAACAAGCACATGTACCGCATTATTTGTTGATTTGCCTTGCCGAAATCCGAATTGCTCTGGTGAAAAAAAGATTATTTCCCTCCAGGATATTGATTAAGCGCTTATTTATTAGACGTTCCAAGATTTTGGACAGTGTTGATAAGATGGAGATTGGCCTATAGTTATTGACACACTCCCTCTCACCACTTTTGTGAATAGGTTTGATGAGCGCTGTTTTGAATGCTGAGGGAAAAATTCCTGTAGGCATAGACAAGTTACATATATGTGTAATAGGGGGGTTAAGAATATGTATTTATCTCTTTAAGTATTATACTAGAAATCTGGTCGAATCCTACTACAAAGTTGTCTCTTAAATCTTGGATCAGCTGGAAAATTTCTTCCTCACCCGTAGGTAGCATGACAAATGAATTGGTGGGGGACGGATACAAGCCGTCAGATCCAGTAAGTTTTCTATGTCCAGAGTTTATTATAATGTCTTCAGCCAGATTCCGTCCAATATTAGCAAAGAAGTAGTTAATGTCGTTAATACTTTTTTCCGGATTTTCTTTTTTCCGCATTAGGCCTTTGGTGACCCATAGTTTCCTTGTAAGTTTTCTTTTGGGTGATTTAACCAAGGTCGTGTAATCTCTTATAGATGTAGCTAAATATTTCAGTAGCAGATCTGTTGCTAGGTTTGTTTCCATGTAATGAAGAATTGTCTGATATTAAATCTTTGCCTAGTTTTATCTAATTCCAGAAAATTAATGCGATATCATGACCTATTTAAGTATTATATATATCTATAAGAGCAAGAAGCTTGAGTAAAACTAATGGCTACACTTTCGTGGTCAATAATCGATGACTCCAAAATGAAACAAATGACCACTAATTTTGGTTTTAATTATGTTGTAATCCAGGCATGTTCTACCACGAGTAGGCTTATGGTCGCCACACACGGTCAGTTCAACTGATCATTCCAACTGATCAGTTCAAACTAAAACTGTTGATATTTTTTTAAAATATTGTATTTTCGATAATTTAAATATTGATATAATTATAATTATCGATATATCGAAAATTCAATATTTTAAAAATATCATGTTGGAATGATCAGTTGAAATGACTGTGTGGCGTCCATTATTGTGTCCTGGAAGCATTCTATTACTCGCCAATGCATTTAGGTAGTCATGTGAGCGCTTATCAGAGCTATTCGGGACTATATCTATATTGATGTCGCCACAGAGAATTATGTTTTTATAACTCTTAAGTTTAGACAGAAGGGAGTCAAGAGAACCTATGAAACTGCCGGTATTTTGTTGGCTAGGTGGTCTGTATGTGCCAATAACAAAGGTTTCGAAGTTAAGCCTTTCTAAAAGTAGACTTTTGAATTTGGGGTTTCAATACATACTTTTAGATGTTTATTGTAGTATATTGCCACTCCCTCATTCTGGGTCTTATGGGTTGTTGTTGTTATATAATTGGAGTTGTCGAGATTGGGTATTGTAATTCGCCGATGGTAGCCAACATCCAGAAAGTACTAGTATATCCCAAAATATTTCGGATCTTTGTAGGAATGTTTTAAATTAGACATATTGTCAGACATATTAGGATTTTTGTGACAGTCCCGATTTCATAACTCACATGAGTAAATGAACACGGCTCCTGCGAAAAAAGTAATATAAATATCAAAGACATCTCATTTTAAACACAGGTTAATTTTTATTTCAACTATGAATAGGGCTGCTCTGATAGAATCTTGAAAGTTGTCCTTGGTTCTACTTTGTTTTTAATCTACATAAATAATCTAATCAATATGGACATTAATGTGGGCAACATAATCTCCTATGCAGATGATACTGCAGTAACATTTACTGGTGACTCCTGGGATTCTGGTCGTAGAGCTGCTGAAGAAGGCCTTGCTAGGATCGCTAGGTGGCTGAAAACTAACTTACTTATTTTAAATACTTGGAAAACTAGTTATATATGTTTTTCAAATTATATTCGAACTCAGCCTAATATTAATTTCCAAATTAAACTTCACACATGCTATGATCCCTTAAGTACTAGTTGCAGCTGTTCATTAATTAGTAAGGTCTCTGAGACCAAGTATTTAGGAGTCATAGTTGACCAACATTTGTCATGGCACAGACACATTGAATTAATCATGAATAGTCGTAGGAAACTTACATGGACATTTAAAACACTAAGACGAAAAAGTTATTTTACCAAATATATATTGCTTTGGCCCAATCTATCTTACTGCCGCACTCAGAGACGTTTAATGATTACTTGAGCCGTCACTAAGTAAAGATTTAAAAAAGTTGACTCTCAGAGTGAGTTAATGGTTCATTAGTGGGCCTAAGGAACAGTTGACTGTAAGTAACGCTCAATCCTTACTTAACTTCGTAATGAATGATTTTGAAAGGTCAATTTGTGAGGTTATTTGTGTCATTGCGTGGTTATTTTCTAGGATTTGTTTATTGTGATCAAATTGTGATATTTTGAGAAAATGTCAGATTATGAAGAGTTTGTTGATTTTGTGGTATACGCAAGAAGATTTAGGGAACCAGGACCAAGACGTTATTTGCGTGATTATTCGGATCCATTTCGGAAATATACTGTTCAAGAATTTTACTCACGATATCGCTTTACCCCCCAAGCAATAAAAAATACCATAATGGCAATGCTAGAACCACATTTAAAAAAACCTAGCAGCAAAGGTCTGCCGTTTGCTCCAGAAATAATGATTCTCGTTACGTTGAGGTACTATGCTTCTGGGAGTTTTCAAATAAGTAAAATACTGTGTGCTATAGACCTTTAATATTAGGTACCTCTTATAAATTATTGCTGCACAACCCGATCACAATATCTGCAATCCTCGCTGTAAAGTGATGTTATAGCAAGGTACACAGGATACTGTGACTGAATTAAATAAATCTATCACTTATGCAAGTAGGTACTTACCTGGTTTCATATTTTTTCAGAAACTAGATGGGGATGTCATGAATATGTGCCAACAGTCAGTATCAAGAATTATAACTACTGTGTCTAATTCAATAGCACTACAAATGAAAATGTTTGTAAAATTTCCATCTACAGTGGAAGATATCAATCAAGTAAAGTATGTTCATGATATAAACATGCTAATAGACATTAATAAATATTATACATATTCTACATTCAACATACTTTTAATAGTAACATACTAAACTTCTGAATATTTCTTGCAGACAAAAGTTTTTTGAAGTGGCACAATTTCCTGGAGTGATAGGATGTATTGACTGTGCACATATTAAAATAAAAAGTCCTGGTGGAATGTCTTCTGAAGTGTATAGAAACAGAAAGGGTTTTTTTTCAATCCATGTACAGGCAGTAACAGGACCTAATTTAGAATTTTTTGATTTGGTTGCACGTTGGCCAGGCAGCACACATGACAGCTTTATATATAATAGCAGTTCTGTCAAACATTGGTTAAGCATTGGAAATTTACAAGGACAGGGTGTGCTACTTGGAGACAGTGGATATGCAGTTAGCAGTGTGTTGCTAACACCATTTTTGTCACCTAATGGTATTGGACAAGAACTGTATAATAATAGTCATATTAAAACACGGAATACTGTTGAGAGGACCTTGGGAATTTGGAAACGGAGGTTTCCTTGTCTCCAGATGGGAATGGGGATCAAAAAGGAAACTGTTGTGGCAGTGATATGTGCATGTGCCACACCGCACAATATATCAACAATGTTAGACGATGTCATGATGCCTTCTACTGATGACACTGATGACAATATATTAATCAGTAACGTCGATAATGTTCCTGTACAAGAAAACCCCAACAGTAATGGTTTTTTGGTCAGACAATCTGTTGTCAATGTAGATTTTTTTCTCAATAGTAAAAAAAATTATACAAGGTTAAAATAAAACATAATTTAACTAATCACTTGTTTTATTTTGTGTTTTTTAAAATCTTCAATTCTAATGTAGCTTTTTCCTAAAGAATTTTATTTGTCTGTAATTCTAGTTCTGCTGCCTGTTGTTTGATTTCTTGAGTAGCCAACTGTAAAAGAAAATAATATATATTAGTTTATAGTTAGTTATTGAAACTACTTATTACAGTTATGTTATTTTTATAGAATGGGTGTGACAAACACGCACACAGTCTACCTGATGGTTAGTGGATGCTGTGGCCTATAAACATTTACATTTAATTTTAAAAAAAGATAATAACCTAAAATAAATCTAACAAACTAAAATAATAACCCAATGTGAGTTTGCTGTACGCTAGCAATGTTTTCAAAAAGCTGATTTTAGGGTAGCTAGTAAATTATTATATATAATGTATTTAAAAAAACCTTTGAATTTATTATCTTTGCCTCCAGTCGTTTTTTTACTTCCAAATTTTTTTATTCTTAAAACACCTTCTCTTCTTATATAATCGGCAGGCGTTCGAGGAACATAATCAGTTGGGCTAAATGGAATGTTTTGTTCATCTTGAGTTCCTGATGAAAAAATATATATTAAAACATGTAAAATACACACAAACAGTATTTTATATATTAGCTATAGAAATGAAGTTTTTTTCTTTATATGTATTACCTGTGTTATTTATAACTTGAATTGGAAATTTAGTGGTGAGCGTTTTTTCAGACTCTGCAAGATGATATTTATCTGGTTCATTGTCATCTGAAATCATTCGAATCAAATGTTTAGATGATTTGGCTCATATTTTTTTTAATAATATAAAGTTATAATTTAACATAATATACCTATTTTGCAATCACTGGATTTCACTTCCTCCTCTTCAAGTGAACTTAATAGGCATCCATCACTATCAAATTAATTTTTCACTTCACAAATTATAACAGGTGCTGCCTAAAGAAATAAAGTTATTAAAAAAGCTGCTTCAGCTTTATATTAAAAACAAAATTTATAATTATACCTACTTCTTCTACCATGCTTATAATGGCTCCTTGGTGCGGTGGCAGAGTAGGTTTTACGGGTCCCCCTCCAGTTTTAAATAAACTACCACGTTCAGCTGCACGAGCTTTACGTGTAAAAGCCTTCATGTTATCCCATGCCCTCTTTAAATTAACGGTATCACGCTGGAAGTAGAAGGGAAGTACAAGAGCATAACAAGTAACAAACAACACTTCATAATAGTAATTTATAACTTAAAGCTTAGCCAATAGCTTATAAACTGATAAAAGAAAGTGTAAGTTTATGCACCTTATAAACATAAGCTTGGCAATTAAACTCTTGCGTTATGGACTCCCATGCAGTTTTCTTTTTTATCAACTGACTTGCCGTCAGTTGCTTTCGACTCCACAATTGGTTTACTCTTTATTAGGGCTGCTAACAAGGCCTTTTCGTCGCTGGTGAAATTAGGCACTCTTGGGCGTGGTGTTTTCGGCTCCTAAAATGAAAACGCTTTTTTTTTAATTAATTTTAATGCTTAATCTCGTCTGGTATAAAAAGCGTAATTTGGTACCTAGTGGAACTTTTTACCATATTTTTCTTGTCACTTGTTATTATCCAAAATATATGTTGGATATGGTGTGCGGGTTCCGTTCAAATAACAGGTAGGGATCACTGAATACACCACGAGAATCCGATGCTACTAGTACGATGAATTAATAACAACTAAACTAGGAGTAGTCTCCGCTAGGAGTAAAACATTTCTGTGAACTAAACACGATACAAAACAATAATTTACATAAAGCTCTGAGGTATATATTACTATACACTTTGGCTCTTGAGAAGATAGAATAGAAAGTTTGTTTAACAATGACATTCACTCCTGACATCTGACTGGCATCTGGTGTCGATTGCCACAATAAAAAATAAATTTGTAATTTCAGTTATTACGGTGCTGTGTACGGTTTAAAAATACTTTTTACTGTTATGTGTTGGAAAAAATCACACTGAAGTGTTTACTAATGTGTATTAATATGTTTGTACTGAATAAAGACGAAAAGCTATTATTTCCGGAAAGCAATTTATTTACATAGCAACCCTTACGACTTATCGACATCTATCGATATTGCTTAGCACGGCCACATGTGTCCTTAAGTTACTCATTAGCTAATGAATCATTAAATTTAGTCTCTGGGACGTATCACTCATTAACGAAGATAATGGTAATTCGTTAATTATTCGTTAGGGTGAATTTAATGAAGCTCTCTGAGTGCGGCAGTTAGAATATTATATTCCTCTATGGAGTGAAGCTACAAAAACCTAATTTCTAGAAGTTGAAAGAGCACAGAGAAATTTACTAAAATTATGCATTTTGAACCAAAAAGATTATCTACAGAAGATCTTTATGCCATAAGTAATGTACTTACTGTTAGGAAACTGTTCATCTTATATTCAGTTGTAAGACTGCATAAAGATATAAAGTTTAACAGTTGTATTATAGCCAAAATAAGGAAAAATGTAGTGGCTATAGTTGTCGCTGTTAAAACTGTTTTAGCTGGGAGGAAATATGTAAAACAGTCAGTAACTACAACTCCATTAATAAAAGCATAAAAATTCATCACCTTAACTACCATAATCTATACATATAATAAATTGCAAATATGTTCAAACTAAATGGCTGTTTCATAAGAGCTATGATGATACTCAGGCTCTTTTAAGAAATATGAAATAATGTCATTTATTTATAAAAAACACACGCGCACTCATTCACTCACTCATACTCACACACACACAAACACACACGTTCGCGTATTTATATCTTTGGCGTGAATATTATTAGTTTTTTATAATTAATTATTATGTAAAGATCATGGATTAACACAAGTTTTTATACTTAAAAGGAGACCCCATCCCCTGTTATGATCTGATCATTTAATGAATAAACTTTTTATATTTATTAATATTATTATTAAAGCAATAATAGAAAAATTTACTACTTCTTAAATACTTTATTATAAAATCTAAAGAAAAAATAATAACCTGTTCGGCAGACAAAACCGAATGGGTTAATTAACTTATCGATAGCTTAAGTTGTGGAGTACATTACTTTGAGTATTCAACCAACTAAAGAGGCCATGCGCGTTAATTCCTAAACAAAAATTCTGTCAATATCAGTGGGGCGCAACAAAAACACATAACTGTATTATACTTAACTACAAACGCAAAATTAAGTCGCGTCACTATATAAACGCACTCTACAGCATTTGTTTTTGTGTTCATTGCATTTACGCGTACCATCAAATTTTACACGTGTCGATACACTGTTGCCGCTGTCCACGTGCGTAAGCAACGTATGGCGTGGACTATGTCGATATTTTTTATCGATAAACAGATCACCATTGTCCGCATATAGTTTTATTTGATTATAAGTAATACATAAATAAAACCAAGTTGTTATTTGAAATTCTTTTTTTTAAAATATTTAGAATTCATCTTCGGAAAAAACTTTAAAATTATTGAAAGTAAGTTCATTATTTTGCTACAGGTTTATTTTACATTGTGCAGGATAAAATTTAAAACAAGTTACAAATCGAAATGGAAGGTAGTTAAATTTAAAAATCAGATTCGTAAAAAAGAGTAGTATCAGTTTATCGTCTTAGATAGCGTTAACCAAGTTTTGTTTTAATTATAAGGCTTCAATCACAAAACCGCTATTTAAAAAAGTTGTTGATTTTCAAGAGTTATTAAACGTACTATTTGGAAAATATTTATTAAATTAAAAAATAAAGTTGTTTTACAAAATATAATAGTTGAACAAAGTGAATTTTTGACAGACAGCTGCTTAAAAATAAAACGCGACATCTGCCTAGTGCTAACTATTCCACAGAAAGATGTTTTGCTTTAACTTTACGTTACTATTCACCGAAAGCTTGACGATATATGCGAAATATCAAACGTTTTGAAATTTGTCTGCCTTCATCACGTACTATAACAAAGTGGTATAGTACAATTGATGGCCGACTTGACTATACAAAAAAAGCGAAAAAGAAAAGCTTTTAAAAAAAAACCAAGTTGTTATTTGAAATTCTTTTTTTAAAATATTTAGATATCATCTTCGGAAAAAAAACTTTAAAATTATTGAAAGTAAGTTTATTATTTTGCTACAGGTTTATTTTACATTGTGCAGGATAAAACTTAAAACAAATCGAATTGAAAGGTAGTTAAATTTAAAAATCAGATTTGTAAAAAAGAGTAGTATCAGTTTATCGTCTTAGATAGCGTTAACCAAGTTTTTGTTTTTATTATAAGGCTTCAATCACAAATTCGGTATTTAAAAAAGTTGTTGATTTTCAAGAGTTATTAAATGAACTATCTGGAAAATATTTATTAAATTAGGAAAATAAAGTTGTTTTACAAAATATAATACTTGAACAAAGTGAACTTTCGACAGACAGTTTCAGTCTTAAATCAGTCAGTCTCAAATCAGTTTTAAAACTTAGACTGGAGAGTAACCCTGACAAGAAATTGTACTGTAGATTAGTAATAGATGTAGATGAAATGAAAATAAAACAATTGACGGAGTAACATACAAGCTTTAAAAGACATTTTGGTTAATTATGGATTTGACTTCTTTTCTGACAATTCGGAGAACGCTACTGACGCTTTAGCATTTTTATTAATGGGCATTAATACTTCTTGTAAAGTACTCATTGGGTACTTCTTAGTAAAGGGTACAAGTGCGGACCTAAAAGCAGCTCAACTCTTCCGCCATGACGACGTTGGTTTTTGTACCATCACATGTCAACGCCTTTATTTTGATGTCAGTTTCGTGAAGAAGACAGAAAGCTTGTGTTACTAGCCGTGCTTTTAATTCAGCGCCCGTACCCTTAATCAAAAAGTTGGCTATGGATACTTTCCATGTTGTGTTTATACCGACCAATAAAAACACTAATGCGTCAGTAGCTTCATCGGAATTATCGGATATAAAATCGAACCCGTAATCGACAGCCATAATATCTTGGGCTGCTAGCATGGTATTCCGTCAATTGCTTAATTTTCATTTCATCCATGACCAAGGCACAATAAAAAAAAATTATCAGAATTACGCTCCGTTCTCAATTTTAATGCTGTCAGCGCTTCTTGATTAAACCTTGGTCAGCCATCGATTGTACTGTACCACTTAGTTAATGTCCGTGGTGCAGGCAAACATGTTCCAATAGTTTTACGTACATAGCGATAGGCTTTTCATGAGCAATAATTAAGTGTTAGGGCAAAACATCTTAACTCTGGAGAGTATTTAGTTCTAAGCATTTTTCCAGTCTTACTTTTAAGTAATTGTCTCTTTAAGAGTTCACTTGCTTCAATTACTATTTTTTCTAGGACCTGTTTGTTGTCTTTATTTATCAAAGATTTCTCTGTCAGCGAATCTAGTATTTCTTGCAAACTTGTAAATTTTTTCTTTAAATACAGTTTATGCGATTGAATCCTTTTTTATGCTATTATTTTTTATGTCCAGGCATTTCTTTATTTTAATTTTTCTTGGCGTATCTTCTAAGTATTGGCTCGTACTCGCAGTAGGAGTAGAACTAGTTGGAGCTATATGAGGAACTTTCTTCGAATTGTGACTTTCGAGACAACTAATGGAATTTTCTGGAACATCCAGCTTTCTATTGTCAATGTAGACGATATTGTACAATCACTACGATCAGCTTAAAATAAATAATTTACTTATGTAAGTCAGAAGATTCGTGCTATATATATATATATATATATATATATATATATATATATATATATATATATATAGTATGTATAAATTGAATTTGATAGATTAATGCTGGTTGCGCGGAAAACCATTCACGTTTTTTATTTATGACGGTAGGAACTTGCTGAATCATTATCCCTTTCCAAAACGATATCATTCGTACCCTCCTATCGACACATCGGGGTGATGGGGTGGGAGGGGAAAGAAGACGATTCTAGAACATCGCGTAATCATCGAAGCCGAGGATATATAAGACACGCGCGACCGACGCGCGCTCTTCTCTCTTCCCGCGCGCTCGTTTGGAAACACCTCACTAGTGGAAACCGCTTTGGCCTGGAAGCAGTCGAGCTCCAGGAACCCGCCTCACCTCGTGTGAGATATCGTCGCGCACCGCCTCTCTCCGGAGTGTTACAGAAGTCGCTATAGTGTTCGACAGGATAGAAGAAACCCCGGTGAGTCAGTATTCCTTAGTTTACTGCCTGATTAATATTTAATAATTGTTTTAACCCGTTCCAATTCTGTGTTCTCCTCATCAGGCAGGATTCCTTTCATCGATTTGGCAAGTAATAGTTTAGTTTAGGGAAGAGCGAGTGCATTGTACCGCATGCTATAGTAGTCGCTTTTACGTAAGCGTAGAAGCAAACGCAAATACAGTCCACTTTAGTTAATATCTCGCGTAATAGGTTTGAGGTTTGACCGGGGAACTAGATTTTCGGCAGCCTTAAACACGTGGCTCCACCAAATGCCTTTATAAACTTATCGAAATTCTAAAATATTTTGTAGTAGCATAATATTGTTGTCAAAGGTAATAATAAAAGTGTTTAATCTAAATATAATTACAGCCAAACATTACCTCCCACAAGTTCAAGGTTGGTACTGCATTGTCGGCTAACCTTCTTTTATTGTTAGCTTGGGTTATGAAATATGATTTTTCAAAATGTTCGGAGCAAATGGTGCTAGTCCGGTTAGGTATCCAAGATTCACGGTTTCTACAAGCTGCAGTCCAAGTTTTCCGCCTAAGAGGATCTCTTGGAAATCTGTAAAAACAAACAAATACTAGAAAAATTTACTACTTTTTGTAATACTTTATTATAAAATCTAAATCAAAACTGCAATCCGGTTCGGCAGACAAACCCGCATGGTTAATTAACTTATCGATAGCTAAAGTTGTGGTGTACATCACTATCGTGCAGTACTTATGTTTGCAATGATACCATTTGATTTTTATAAAAATTGCACACTTTTGCTGCGAGGTAACAAGTTTCGATTTGACTTATTTTGCATTTATTTTGTATAATATTTTGATAAATACTAGTTATCGACTATATTAAATTATAAATTCATACTCAGAATCGTGTTGAAATTGAACTGAATATATAAATCATTTAACAAAATCCACAACACATCTATATGTAATGATTATTATTCATCACAAACTGATTTGTTTATTAAGAAATACATTTTCGTTAATATTATATAGTAAATTATATTTATTAAAAAATAGATTTTTTTTCACTTTATGAACTATGATGGCAACACTTGGTATTTGACGAAAATATTCAGAAAGTACGAGTTTTAATGATAATATTACTTTAATATTATATTAAAAATAATCACAGATGAAGAGTCACGTTGTCCTTTTGTAGATTTGATATTTTTTAATGTTTTTTTGCATGTAAATACACTGCAATTCGGAATTTTGTCAGAGCTCGATTTATTGTCACGATCACTTGCGGTACTATATAACGGGCATGAGTTGGACTCTATTACCTTTTACAGAGGGCTATGCTTTGCCATTCCGCCTCCTTTGGTTTAATACTCAAAGGTGTAGTGATGTCTACATTGCAGTACTTTTGGTTGCAATGATACCAGTTAATTTTACAAAAATTGTATATATATTTGCTACGAAGTGGCAAGATACGATTAAACTTATTTGGCCTTTATTATGTGTAATATTTTGATAAAGACTAGTTGTCGATTATATTAAATTATAATATATTCAGAATGAATTGAGCTAAATATTTTGTTTAACGATAATATTATGTTAAAAGTGTTCACAGATGAAAATGTTCTTTTGTAGATTTGACGGTTTAAATTATTATATGCATAAAAATACACTGCAATGCGGCATTTTTATCGGAGCTTAATAGACCAGCACGATCACTTGCGTAATGGCGCACGTTGCGGAGCAACTAGTTTTATATAACGTCCATGAGTCGGACTCTCGTACTTTTTACAGAGGGGTATGCCTTGCGACGCCATCTACTTTGGTTTAATACTCAAATCCTACGGGTTACGGAGGAGATAGATTTCAAAGAATCGTTTTCTTGCATCATGGGAGCTCCGCCCGCTTCGCTTGCTCCACTCCAATAATTTTATATTCAAACGCAAATATCTGATGTGATTGTTTCATATTCCAAAATATTGCAAAAAATATTTTGTTGTTAATTAACCTATTTTTTCCTTAATATCGACACATCACTTATTTAAATATTGCTGTAAAATACGTTATCTTTACCATATTATAGAGACGTTCAGGGTCACTAATCGGGAGTTTTGGCGGGAATTTAGCCGCCGGCGGATTGCTGCTATTGTTTTCTTTTTATAAATTATAGTTTGAAGTATATTATGAGATTATGACACGTAAAAGGTATCCGATTTTAAGTATTTTATTGTCTGCGCATGTGAACTATTGGTGGGAACGATGAAACCAGTGCTCATATGATGATGTGAACCGCAAGATAATGTGTCTGCTTAGGCGCCTTGAAATACTTGTCACCTACCATCGTCTGTTCGCTGAAGCTGCCCTCAAAACTTCTCAAATACTTCGCAATGTGACTGAACGTGAAAAATCTATAAAAACGAAAATCCCGAATAAAATGACTGAAAAGACGGGCATCCAAGTCAAAATGCCAACATTAATCTAATGTCGTAGACAGAGATAATGTAATATTATTGTTTCTGAACTAGTTTGCTACACGTAGACTGAGAATTGCTACATATTTCGCACAGTGAGAATAAAAGGGACCAAACTAGAACTTTGCATTTTGTGGGAAATCAAAAAAAAAACATGTTCGTATAATATGGAGTTTCCAATAAAATATGTCATCTTTTTCAAATGGAAAGTTATTTACATATTTATGCTGCAAGTGTATTTTTTGACTGTGTTAAATTGCTATTACCCAAAATACATTTAAGAAAAGTGTTTATTAATGTTTAAGCACTCTTTAAAAAAAACTTCCGAAAATGTGTCATTTTTGTACTATATTTTTTTAAATATCATCGACTTATTCAGATATATAGGTCAGCTTATTTTTTTTAATTAAAGGATGTTTTCAATTTAATTATAATTGTTAATAAAATTAAGTCCATTTGGTTCTGTAGCATTGATGAAAAATTGGCCAATAAGTCAAAAAATGTAAAACTAAAAGGTAAAACTTGACATCAATTATTAAAAATAGACGACAAAATTAAAGTTGGCATACAAAACTTAACTTTCAAAACCTTCTTATATTTCTATAATTAAACATATTATTTGGTATTTATTTGAACAAATTCAATCATTTTGAATTAAGAATGAAATGTTAACATTATTTTTTCTATTCTATCCTAAATAATCATAATATTTTAACTTAAATAATACTTTACTAGTTGTTAGGTACATATCTGTATCAGTCCTCAATCATCATCATCATCATCATCATTACAGCCCTTCACAAGTCCACTGCTGAACATAGACCTCCCCCAAGTAATGCCACAAAGCACTGTCCTGAGCCACCTGCATCCATCGACTTCCTGCATGTCTTACCAGGTCGTCACTCCATCTAGTGGGGGTCGCCCTACAGTACGCCTACCGGTACGAGGCTGCCACTCGAGAACCTTTCTTCCCCATCGAATATCGGTTCTTCGAGCTATATGGCCGGCCCATTGCCACTTCAGCTTACTAATCCGTTGGGCTATGTCGGTCACTCTGGTTTTACTGCGGATATCCTCATTTCTGAGTCTATCACGCAGATAAACTCCGAGCATAGCCACTCTTCATAGCTCGCTGAGCGACCTTGAGCGTCCTCATACGGCCAGCAGTGAAGGACCACGTCTCTGATCCGTAAAGTCATCACTGGCAACACGCACTGGTTGTACACTTTAGTTTTCAGAGATTGAGGTATACCTGACGAGAAGATGTGTCGTAATTTCCGGAACGCTGCCCAGCCGAGTTGAATCCGTCGATTGACCTCTCGGTCGAAGTTGAACTTACCTAGTCGGACTGTTTGTCCCAGGTACGTACTCGTCAACAACTTCGAGCATAGTGGTCCCCACAACTACCGGCATAGGTGTGACATGGACATTGAACATAATCTTTGTTTTGTCCATGTTCATCTTAAGACCTATCCGTTGGGAGACACTATTGAGGTCATTGAGCATAGTGCTAAGGTCCTCCAGCGATTCTGCCATAAGGACTATATCGTCGGCAAATCGAAGGTGAGTGATGTACTCGCCATTGATGTTAATACCGTATTCTTTCCAGTCCAGTAGCTTGAAAACGTCTTCCAACGCAGCGGTGAAGATTTTCGGGGATATAACGTCACCCTGTCTTACACCTCTCTGCAGTTGGATAGGTTTCGCACTCTGGTTCTATACTCGCATATACATCGTAGCCCTACTGTACAACCACTTCAGGACCTCGATATACCGACAGTCAACTTGGCACCGCTGAAGGGACTGTAGCACCGTCCAAATTTTGACGGAATCAAAGGCTTTCTCATAGACCACATACGCCAGGTAAAGTGGCAGATTGTACTCTTCGGTCTTCTGTACAATCTGCCGCAGGGTATGTATGTGGTCCATGGTACTGAAGCCTTTTCGGAAACCGGCTTGTTCGGGATTGATCAGTCCTCAATGCCTTTCAGTAATCCACTGTTTTTAGAGTACTTATCTTGCGCTCAAAAACGCGGTGGATTACTGAAAATAAGTATCTATCATTTAATCCTAAGTATTTAAAAATCACAAAGGGTTAATAATAGGTGATTCAGTTAGAGATACTTTTTTCAATAGCCTTTTTTTGACAGATCACGTGTGAGTCGTGTCTTGCTGTCATGATATTTTTGTTTAGTATTGTTTGGCATTTCATAATGGAAAGACTTACGCCTGAACAACGTTTACAAATCGTTCAACTTTATTACGAAAATTCACGTTCTGTGAGGAATGTGTTTCGTGCACTTCGCTGAACATATGGTCAACATAATGGGCCTACTGAGCGTACTATTCGCAACACCATCACCCATTTTGAGACCCAGCCTTCATTATTGGATAATATTTGACTGAATAGACCACGTCTAGCACGCTGTGAAGAAAATTTAGCGGCCGTAGCTGAGAGTGTACACAAAGGTCGTGGAGAGTCGATTCGGCGCCGTTCGCAGCAACTTGGACTGACGTAATTGAAAGCGTACAAAATACAGCTTGTGCAACAGCTGAAGCCGCTCGACCTTCCCAAGCGACATCACTTCGCTCTATGGGCTCTTGAAAAGTTCCAAGAAGATCCGACGTTTTCGAGGCAAATTTTGTTTAGCGATGAGGCCCATTTCTGGCTCAATGGGTATGTAAAAAAACAAAATTGCCGCATTTGGGACGAAGAGCAACCTGAGGAGATTGACAAGAACTGCCACTTCATACAGACAAAACAACGGTTTGCTGTGGTTTGTGAGCCGGTGGAATCATCGGTCCATATTTCTTTAAAAATGATGCCTGTGCGAACGTAACCGTCTATGGCGACCGTAATCGTGCTATGATAACCGACTATTTGACGCCTTAAATTGAAGCTCGCGATCTCGGCGCTATTTGGTTTTAGCAAGACGGCGTCACTTCCCACACATTGCATCAATCAATGGATTTATTGAGAGAACATATCGGTGTGCACATAATTTCACGTTTTGGGCCGGTCGATTGGCCACCAAGATCGTGTGATATCACACCGTTAGTCTTTTTCCTGTGGGGATATTTAAAATATAAAGTTTATGCGGACAAACCCGCTTCGATTCAGGCCTTGGAGGAAAACATCACGCGTTTCATTCGCCAGTTACCAGTCGAAATGCTCGAACGAGTCATCGAAAATTGGACTCCACGGATGGACCATCTGCGACGTGGCAACGGCCAACATTTGATAGACATAATCTTCGAAAAATAAATGCCAAAGAATGTTCTTTCAAATGATAATAAACATTCTCCATTAAATTTGAATTTTCTGTGTTTTTTCTTTAAAAAAGTAGGGAACCTCGAAATGGATCACGCCTTATAATCGTCGAATACGTTCCAACGTTAGCTATTAAAGAAGAATCAATATTTTATTGTTCTAAGAAATTATATTACAAATTATTGTAATAATTCATTAGATCCTTTTTCTTATGTTCTTTTAATTTGAGCGCTTGCGCAAATAATTTATCTAATCTTATTTCGTCGTAACTTTTCATCTTCTTCCTTTTTTTACGCATGTTAATTATTCTATAATCTGTCTTTAAATAAGAAGTTTTAAAGTGCATTTGAAACTCGTTTCCCTTTCTAAAACTTAGCATTTTATTGTCATTCCATACTACTGTAACTTTGTCAATGTCTTCATTAAAATTGTAACCCCATTGGTCTAGCAAAGCTTTAATGTCATGAAAAAAAGTGTAATCGAGTTCCTTGGCTATGAAAAGTTTACCAGTTCTTCGAGCACTTTTTATAAGAGTTGCGTATTGACAGGGTACATAAATGCGACGTGATCTTTCATTTTTGTTTATCTCTTTTTTGACTAAACTGTGCACGTCGGCTTCATTGTGGGTATGGCCCTTTATCAAATATTTGTGTGTTATGCTCTCTATATTTTCTAAATGAGAAACTGCAAAAGAGTACAACGCTGCCATTGATTCATTTTTGTTTTGCCCCGTACAGTTATCAGAGTAAAAAGTGATTTCCAACTTTTTATTTGGGTATTGAAGATTCAATTGTTTTAGGTAATAAAAAATACAAAAACCTATCTCGTTTACTCCTCTTTGAGCCTGGGATTCATCCCAAAAATAACACACAACATCACCGTAAGCAGAAACATTATCTTTATTACTTTTATTATTTAGTTCGGTCATTGTGAAGTTTAGACAGTTAATTTTGGAGCAATAGTAAAAGTAGGATGGACTTGGACAGAGCATTACAGACTGTAAATCGTACACAGCACAAATATGTGTTTGTTCCATATTCTCGCGATCTCTCTGTTTTTCTTCACGACACTTATTTTTTTTCAATAAGATGCCTATCGTAGTTAGTTTTTAGTTCAATTTTTATGTCTGCGGGGGCAATCTCATAAGCTACACAAGTTTCACACCTATCTTTCTTTGGTTGATGAAGTCCAATGTGAAATGTAAAATCTTTATTAGGTGTGTTTAGATATAACCAGTATTCACATTCCGGTTGTTTTTCCTTTTGAAGTAAATTAAACTTCCTCCAAAATTCTATTATAGTTTTGCTGTTAGAAATATACTCTCTACTAGTCTGTCTCGTAAATAATGGGATTCGATTCTGGGAATCGAATCGATGTGATCTTTTATGTCTTCTACAAGGGCCGGTTCAATAATTTTTCTGTTTGTATGTTTTCCTCGCATGTCTGAATCTACAAAACCCTGATTATTTGTTTTCTTCTTGACTGTTCATATTTCTCTATCTGTCACGTCTAAGGTATTGATGAAAAAGGTCTTACACATCCGTATTTTATTTTTATTTACCGTAAAGTAAAAGGCGTTATTAGGTTGTCTAGGCCTTTGATCATTAGAATATTTGTACTTGGGTTTAACTTCAAGCGTACAAGATCGAATAAATGCACGTTGTAATTCAATATTATTCATCCGCCAGTAATGATTAAACAAATTGATTCTATATGTATCCTGCATCTTATCAAAACATTTCAACCAACAATTACATACCTGCTTAATCTGACGAGCGGGAATAAGTTTTTTAGATTTTGACAAGGAAACATACGGTTTTCCACTATTTCTGAGGATTTTGGTTTTGTTTTGTTTCCAATCAGATGGGTTTCTCAAACGTTTCCTAGATCTTGCAGGATTATTTTCAGTCGAATTATTATTGCGCGTATTCAGATCAGATCTAGGACATAAAGATAACGGAGATGGTGAACGCCGTTATGACGAGGAGCTGCTTGATGAGGAAATATATTTTGGCCCGACATTATTCAAATAAGCTGGATCATATTCGCTTAAGTCATTGTCGCTTTCATAAGTAATTACTGGCGATATTTGATACTTTGGATTACTTCGAACACGTGAAACTGAAAAACTATTATTTTTGTGCTGTATCTTTGACGTCGAACTCGATGAAGTAGAGCTCGACGAAGTGGAACTCGATGATGAAGACCTCGATGAAGTGGATGAAGGGTGCTCGATTTTCTGGAAGCTTCATGTTTTCGTGGAAATGATGTTGATGGTTCTTCTTCAATATTTGTTATAGCAGGTTGAGTTATTGTTACCTAAAGGACAAACGACTTATCATCCGACTTATTATTTGTTTTTCGCGCTTTAACACCGGTTAGATTAACATTAAATGATCCTAAATACTACCACAGTCAGATTTTCAGAACAGTTAAGAAGCTTTGGTCTATTAGAAGCTTGATCAGTATTCATCTCATTGTAGCCCATCTTCGGCAACTAAAAGTTACAAAAAATATAAATAACGAAAGTTATATTATAATAATAGCTTAAAATAAAAATCGAGTTTATAATAGTTTCATAAACTGACCTCTATTGGGTTGTTATTAAGTGTTTGTGTATTTTTTATTTCTCTTTCCGGTGTGTTTTCAATAAAAGATAAACTTTCATCTGATTGAAGATTCTAGAAAGAAAGAAAAAAACAGCTTTTTAATAAATACTATAGACTCAAGGAGATTTTATTACAACATTTTAAGTATTTAATATTTCAATAATACCTTAGTCTTAGTCAGTTAGCTGCTTAGTTTGAGTTATTTGTAATTCATGATACTTGTTTTTTTGCGAATTTGCTATAAATACATCGTTTTCTTTTTCATTATGCTGTAAAGAAATAAGTTATGAATCGTACTTACATACAAAAAATTACACAATTAAAATAAATAACAAGAACTGAACTACTAATTATAACCTAAAATTACTATAATTCGTACCTCGTTTCCTCGGTCCGATGGTAGCATTTGAAAAATGTAATCAACTCTTCGTTTCATCTTCTCGTTTTCATAAAACGACCTAAGCAGAAATATGCACACACGTTACGTATGATAAAGTGGCATAACACTTATTAAGGCTCAGCATTACTTCAATGAATTATTCATAAATTGACCTCACTATATATAGTACATTACACGGATAAAATATTTAATAGAAAAAAGACTTATTTAAAAATAATTCATTGCATTTAGCATATTTTTATTATAATAAAATGACCGAACTAGACTTGAGTAACTACACATAGCTTTATTTATAGTACAAAAATGACCAATTCAAACATTGGTCAAGCTATGCAAGTCTAGGGAAAGAGACTAGTATCACTGCGACCTAAAAGATCTATTGTGATCGCTGCTATGGCTATAGTTCACTGCTAAGCCCTATATCTTGAATAAACTGAAGGAGTTGCTTAGCTGTGAGCAATTTCACTTTTTCTGGGCGGAGTAGTTAGTTTCCCAGATGAGTGTTACGTTTGCGCATTAAGGGTCCGCAATCAGGATATGCAGAGGCGTTTCTTCCGTTATGGATCAGAACCGACACATCCTTAAGTTGCTTAAGCCCAGGATCGACATGTGCATGTGCATGTGTATTTTAAGACAACAGTGTCCCGTTAGGGCTCTTGCCAGATTGCGCAATTTATTTTTATTTAATCCCAGGGCTTCTGCAGCGAATTTACGATCAAAAGCCGGATCAAGTTTTTAGAATGTTTTAAGCCTGGTGTGCTTGTGTGCACTGTGAGCCCTCCCGTGCAAGTTTGTCGGCAAATTCGTTGCCTACAATACCCGCGTGACCCGGAACCCATCGCAAGACGACCCTCTTGTTACATCCCAGGGCGTTTAAACGGTTCACGCAGTCTCCAACTAGCTTCGAGTCCGTTTGCGTAGAATATTGGCGAACTGAGGTTTAAGCCACTTTAAAATTAACTAACTAACAATCAACGAGAAACACTGCGGACGAAATACTAAATCGGTCACTGTCGTTGCAGTGGGAGGGCTGAGACACGCGAAACGGAAAGAGACGCAATGTTTATGTTTGTCCTTTTCTAGTACGAAATAGTTTCTTATTGATTCACTACACGATGGACCATTTTATTAGGAGTAGTTTCAAGTGTTTAACTCAATTCGCAGAAATTTCGAAATCGGTCACTTTCATTCTCACTGTGCGATTTATTTGTCTATGTCAATAATTGCGTAAAGTTGCATAATGCAATAAAAATATCCTTTTTTGAAAGTTCCCGCTTATTTTGTTTTCTTTAATATTCCGCAATAGCGCTAGCGTCATGTAGGTGTGTTGGCTGTGGTTGCCTTTACCATAGAGATGTTTTCTCACTCGCCAGTGAGTAGTATGCAAAGACTACAATATTATATACGGAAAGTGGTAGTATGTTTCTTGTTCTATGTTCTGTACGTTAATACTCTTATTAGTTTGTGGTTCTGAACTATATGTGGCTTCCTTTTTACTGGCGGGAGGAACAAGCGCGTATTTTTAAATTAAAATTACATTATTTATTTTAACTTCTACTTCTAAAGGAAAATTTGTTAATTTTATACGAAATAAAGAGAAACGCCGTCTGATAGTGACGGCATCAATAAAGCCATGGATCACGATGCGGGCGGGAAAAGAAAACCGCCAAAGCGTAGAAGACCTGCAGCGGGAAAACGATGATTTTTATAAGCCGTATTACCAATTAAATTATAAAACAGTTTTTCCCGAGTCAATAGGAATTGCTGAATACACGGTTTTAATTGAGTCGTAAAGAAGGAGTTAAATTAGGCAATACGAATCCCTTAATTTTGGCGGTAATTTTCAGAAACGAAGTCAAAGGAGTCATTAATATAAGAAGAATAAATGCTTCTAAAGTAGGGGTGGTATTTGCGCGGGCTGTTAACGCCAACGACTTTTTGAAAAATGAAAGTTTTTTAGAGAAGTATGATTACAAGGCTTTTATACCAGCAAGGGCGGTGGAAACAATCAGGATACTCCGGTATGTTGCCATGTATAAGTAATGAAGAGCTATTTAAAAAACTATCATCGAAATATTAGGTCGTCGCCGTGCATCGTTTTACAAAAAAGTTAATGGACAGATCAAACCGTTCAGTTCTGTAAGTGTAACATTTTTGTTAACCAACTTACCTGACTTTGTACATCCGGATTTATTCCAATATAGGGTGCATATATTGCCCTATTTTTACAATGTTTTAAATGCTTTAAATTTAATCACGGAGCGAAATTTTGTAAATCAGTGTGCAACCGTGCTCAATTTGTGCAGATGAACATCGGTACACTGAATGTAAGGAAAATGCGGTAATTAAATGCATAAATTGTAGTCTCATGCCGCAATTCTTAGAGATTGTCCAATAAAAAAAAATGATCAAAAATATAATAGGGTTATGCTAAAGTCTTACAAATAAAACAAACTCAAAATTTATTTAACAATTATAACGAAAATTTCCCTTAAATGTCTGCAAAAAACAATGGATTCAACAATAGATCAATTACAAGTTAAATGTAATGACACTCCTGAAGTACACAAATCAAAGACGGAAACTACCTAAACTAATACTACAACTAATAATAATAACACTCATATTGATCAAATTATAACAAATGACAATATTTTAAAAGCAATTATTGGAGCATTGGTGGCCGTGGGTAACTCAGACCGTAAACTGACTACATCAAGTATAAAAGAAATGCTTATTACTAATCTTAAAAACAATGAATAAACAATTTATTCAAATTTCACAATTTAATATTAACATTTATATTATACAATCCGTTAATAATTAAAAACCTTTGCTTATTAACTATCTAGTTGAGAATGATATAGATATTTGCCTGTTAAATGAAACTTGGCTGTGAGAGAATAAAACTATCAACATTCCAAACTATAATTTCATTAATCAGAATGGAAAAAATAGACGTAGAAGAGTAGCAATATTAATTAAATATAGTTTCAAATATTTTTTTGTCCCCACAAGTTCTATGATCATATGCAGTCGGTAGTTATAACCCTTACTACACGTCTAGGTAATATATCCATTTTATGTGTCTATGCCCCACCCAGTGGACTTTAAGGTTAGAAGATTAAAACAAATTATTAACAGTCTACCTGCGCCACTGTTGCTTTCAGGTGACCTAAATGCTCATCATATTGCTTTTGGATGTCTCACAACAAAAACTAGAGTCACTGATAACTATAACATGTTGGATGAATGTGATCTTTGCGTATTATATAATGGATCTCCAACTACAGTAGGAAGTATTAATTTTAATCAATCTTCAATTGATGTTTCATGTGCTAGTTAGATTACAATACCTAATGAGATATTGTGATTTTTGTGATTAGGAATACTGTCTTGGTATTATAACCCTTTCAGCACGAGAAAAAAAAATATTAATTTCTGAAAAATTTGGTAAATTTTCTGAGACTTGAAGGTCTTAGTAAACAGGGAAAAATAGTAAAAAAATCTGGGGGTGCTTCTACCCCCATTATACTACCGACACGATCATATCATTCCGTCACGACCCTGTAAATAGTATTTTAATTGGGGGTACAGTTGTAAGTGAAAAATAAAAGGCATTTTCAATATAAGGAACTTTATTTTTCTTTGTGTGTATCAAACATCTCTTCTCTTGCTTAACACATTTAACATAACTTCTTAACGTAAGAAATTTAATCAAAAAATATTTTTAAACGTACAATTAACATTTCTTAGAGTAATTTTTGACATTTGCATCAATCAATCTTTATGCAGTCGGGAATTATTTTTCAAGTATTTAAATAACTATCAGAGATCAAAAGTATTGAGTTATTATTAATAATAGAAGACTTTTATAACAGTCGTAAAAACAATTGTTAGCTCGAGAAAGGCACAAGTAAATGTTGCATTTTGAACAGAGCATCTTCGATCGTGATTTACAATCTTCCATTCGGCAGTTTCTTGGAGCATTTATTGTTCGTGGGATGTTTTGCGCCAAATAGAAGATGATTCCGGGCCCTTTTCCTAGACTTCTATAAAAAACTGGATTTTGCGGGTAGTAAATCTCAAAACTGACCATGAGGCCGGGGTATGTAGTAGCTACATAGTTTTTTAATCCCAGCGGTCGCGGTTTGTTACGCACTAATTCAAGAATGCAACATCTTCCCGTAAAATTAATTATTTGCTCGTCGTACTTATTATTATTACTGTAGCAGCCTGGCGACCTCTCAATTTTTTCGCAAGCGTTGTGAATGACTTGGATTGCCGGCTGTATTTCCCAAAGCAGGTTTGTATTATTTGGTGGTGGTGTGTCTGAAAAGACAACATGCAGATTATTGCGGAGCAAGAAGAAGCGGTCTCTAGTCATGACATTAGATATAACTTGCAAATCCATACCTTGACGCCAGTACATATGGATTCTGAGATAACTAATACATCCTATTACCAGTAAAACTTTGATCTTTATTTTCAAAGCTCCATTTTCTGAGTTCCTGTGTCGCTTGTTCGTCTGGGGTGTTCGGGCACTAGGTGCAGAGGAATGGCTAAATTGAACTGATGCTCGACCGCGACTTGTAGCAGGTGGATTTGCAATAGGTGGTTGGCGATTTGTTGACGACGCCGACGGACTGCAACACGAGGATGATGATGTGATGTACATTGATTGTGCGACATTGGTTTGATGAAAGGTTGTGTGCGGTAAAACGTTGACGCTTAGATGGTGGCACACCCTCTGGCATCGAAAACTCTGGTAGTAGTAGTGTTACCATGCGTGGTAAACTTGCTCTAATATTTATTGCTTTTCTTTTTTTTTTAATTTTTTTTTAATTTATTCAGGACAACAAACAATTACATAATAATGCTTAAACCAAATAACATTTTATAAATAATATTAGTCATTATGTAACCAGCACCGTTATCCACAAAGTAATATTAAATTGGTAACAGTAAATAATAAATGCACAATAAACAGAGTATAAGGGAAAATAAAATAAAATTAACAGTACTCAGTAACATAAAAATCAAAATGAGACAAAAGGAAAAAAAATAATTAAAAAAAATTGCTAGCAGTACAAATTTATCTTGTAAAATATTTAAAGATACTATTGAATATCTACCAACTTTCTTAGAATGTTCTTGCGAAATTGTAACTGTGATGAAGTGAATAGATCAATATTTGAAAAATGCACGTTATATGCTTTCATAATACGTCTTAATGGGGCGCGTTTACCTGCATTAGTTTTACATAGTTTAGGCGCAAACAATTTATGTGTATACACGTCTCTAATGCGTTGAGAACGACTAGGGACACGGATATATATTTTGTTAAGTAGTTCACTACAATCTAAATCATTTCGAATTATTTTGAATAATAGTATCAGATCAAAATATATTCTTCTTGCTTTTAAAGTATGAATTGAAAACTTTTTTAATAAGTTACGATACGATGATTTAGCGTGGTAACATTTATAATTTATAAAACGAAGAAACTTTGCTTGTAATGCTTCCAGAAGTTCACCGTATTTATTATAATAGGGGTTCCATACTTGCGTTGCATATTCAATTTGTGGTCTGATAAGTGATTTGAAAAGTAGTAAATAAGATGAGGAGCTTTTAAAAAAATTACACGTTCGTGCAACAATTCCGTACATTTGATACGCTTTATTTGTTACATGGCTGATATGAGCATAAAGGTTAGATTTAATCGTAAAGGATGCCTAAATCTTTTATTAATGATACTTTTTCTAAGGGTCTGTTATGAAGGGCATATATGTAATTGTAGGTTTTTACGTTTTTGGTGAAAGAAATAGATTTACATTTAGGGATGCTTAATTGCAGTTTATTGATTAGACAGTAGTTAGATAACCGGTCAAGATCTTCCTGTAGCTTCTCACAATCATTAAGGGACTTTACACTTCGATAAACTTTCAGGTCATCTGCATACAACAAAAAATTACTATTTATAAAACAAGACTGAATATCATTTATATACAATGTGAAGAGCATCGGACCTAGTATAGATCCCTGTGGTACACCTGAGGATACTAATTTTTCGCTAGAGGAGAATCCATTGACCACAACTATTTGGGTCCTATTAATAATGTATGAAGAGAACCACCGCAATAAGTTTCCACGTATACCATTGAACGCAAGTTTTTGAAGAAGGATGGAATGATCCACTTTATCAAAAGCTTTACAAAAGTCTGTGTAAACGGTATCAGTTTGTATTCGATTGTCCATATTATCAAACAGAAAGTTTGTATATAAAATAAGATTACTGATGGTCGATGGTGTTTCAACCATGTTGTTCTGGAATTAGTAAGTTGTGTAAACTCGGATAAATTGAATTATGTACTAAGCGTTCAAGGACTTTTGATAAGGCAGAAAGTAAGGAAATAGGTCTATAATTAGTCACGTCAGTTTTAGAACCGTTTTTAAACACTGGGGTTATATTCGCAGATTTCCAGACTGTGGGCACTAAACCTTCACGCAAACTGCGGTTATACAAATAGAACAGAGGTACGCTTATTGAGCTAGCAGTATGTTTGAGGAAAAAAGGTGGGATACCGTCTGGTCCTGAACTTTTAGTTATATCTAAGTTTTTTAGACATTGTTCTATTGTGTTTTTTGAAAATGATATATCTGAGATAATAAAGTTAGTGTTTGATGAGCAAGGAAGTGAATCTATGTCGTACGTCATCAGTGAGCTGTTCTCATAAACTGAAGTAAAATAGTTGGAAAAAAATTCACATATGTCCCCAGGATTATCGGTTTCATTTCCATCGTGAGGCATTACGTTGAGAAATACCACATTTTTTTTATTTTTTACAAAAGAATAAAATACTTTGATGTCTTTCTGCAAACTTGTTTCAATTTTACTTAAATATGAATTAAGGCACTGCGCGGAAAGTTGTTTAAATCTTTTTCGAAGTACAGAGTATTCCTCATAATCTACTTGGTTAGAAGATTTTTTCCACTTTATCCATGATTTTTCTTTATTTTTAAATATGTGTATTAGTGGGCGTGTAAACCATATTGGAAACTTTTTAGATTTGGTTGGGCGTAAAGGTACGTGTTTCCTAATGATTTTATATATCTCTTCATAAAAGTGGTTGGTGGCAGTGTCTAAGGACGGCACCTCTAAAATACTTGCCCAGTCTACACGTTTAATATCGTCATTAATATCTGCATATTTGCCCTCGGAAAATCGGTATTTTGGTAAAGTTTTACGCGCCAATTGTATGTATTCTACGTTGAAAAGTAGCTCGGCGTTAAGTGGTGGATGAAAGACGTCTATCGGAACTAAAGAGTTTAGTGGTGACTTACAAGTACTTGTATCATTATTTGAAATGAAAAGATCTAAGATGCGATTCTTATTATTTTTAATTAAATTAAATTGTTTGCAACCTCCAATTGATAAAAAATTTGAAACGAGCAAAGTCATTGGATTTTTGCAGTAATGTGTATTAGGAGTACATGTACTCCCGTCATACTGCAGCCACTCAATGTCGGGTAGATTAAAGTCTCCGAAAATATATTTTTTTGTATTTTCGTTGCACATAAGCTCATTTTGGAGAGAGTTTAAAAATAATTGGTAAGCAGTTAAGGGTTTATTTGGTGGTATGTAAACACCGCCAACAGCGTGATATTCGTTGTGTTGCTTAGAATAAAAGTTAAGTATCACATAATCAATATTAGATGGGACATTTATAATTTCGTCTTCACAGTGAAAAGTGGGCTTTAAAATACATCGAGTGCCAATCGCCGTCCACCTCCACCGTCTGTTTTACCACATAACACTCGATTTCGATCGCATCGGTACACTACATAACGCGAATCAATGAATTCACTATCTGCAATATTCGAGGTCAACCATGTTTCCGTGAGAATTATTATATCATAATGTTCCAACAATATATTATTGAATAAAGTACTCAACTTTGTCCTCAAACCTCTACAATTCTGATAATATACCTGTATTTTATAAGCCATCTTTAAAAATATTATACGTTTTAAGAATTACTAGTAATAATTTAAAAAAAATATAAAAAGTGTAAAATTCGAAATAAAAAACATATGAAACTATATATCGCAAAAAATTGTTCGTATACAAGATTTTTTAAAAGTAATTTAGTTGGTAATAATTGTATTATGTTGTTTGTTAGAAAACGTAAATGGAATTGTATATAAAATGTAAACACAAAATAGTTATTGTGACGGTGGCCGCAGAAAAATATATGTGGTAAAAGAATTGTCCCAGTCGTAAACAACACATAGAGTAATGCAACACTAAGAGCTTGCAAATAAATCTTATAAGAGGACGTACCTTATTCATATTATTTTTAAATTTGTTACGTGGTATCATTATGTTTACTTTTCGAAAATTGACGTTGTTATCTTTGTACAGCATAAATAGCAGATGTTTCGCTTGCACAAACCTATTACTAATAACTATTTCACAAGTATCCTTTGTAAGTTCACAAGTATCCTAAGTATTCCATCATTTGGTATCCTTTGGTTTAATTTTCGATAATATTTCTTGTACCCTTCGTATGGCAAAAATAGCAGATGTTTCGCTTGCACGAACCAGTACAGTTCCGTGCTTGATCCGCACAAATCTATACCCGTTCTGTTTTGCAGCTTCACGTGCAGTTTGACGAAACAAATTCTTACTTTGAATAGTTAAGTGCTCATTGATATATATATATTATATATATATATATATATTTTTTTTTTTTTTTTTTATATATTGAACGGCTCCATGCATATTTATTTGCTCTGTTGTGATTCCTTTTGATAATCTTGCTGCAGAAACAAAGTTGTCACGCGTTGCTTGATTGAGAAATTTTACAATTACGTTCTTCGGGCGTGAAATCTTAGGGTTCATATGAGGTACACGATGAATTGTAACTATGTCTTTAGTAGAAATTGGTTGCTTTATGACTTTAGCAATATTCTCCAGTATTTGTATTAAGTTCTCGCTTCGTTTTTTAGGCAGATTACTTATCTCAATATTACAATTTCGAGTTTTTTGTTCAAATTCAGCCAGTTTAGTTTCTAATTCAGAGATTCGTGCCTCGAAGACCGGTGTGGATTTCAGCTGCTGTTCTATTCTAGATACGAGCTTGCTGACATCATGAGTTCTTTTGTCTAAATCATCGTATTTATCACTGATAAATTTCAGCGTAGTTTTAATTTCGTCGAAGTCATTAGGAAGGGTATTAAATTTTGTTTCTTGTTTTGAGAACCAGGAATCAAGCCTGTTAAGTAAACTGCTTTGACGAGTTTTAAATTCTTGTTGTAGATCGGAAATTGCAGGAATCACGCTACTCCCTTTCCGAAATGTTATATAAGAAGGAGGTGATTCATTTTCAATAAATGACTCGTTGACACTCATTTCTCCGGGTCTTAAATCTTGTTCAGTTTCACACTCTTGCGTAAATGTACTGTTTACAGTTGTCATGTTTATAACTTGACTGCTCTGTTATGAAATTGATCTGTGCGAAGTCTCCAACGATGCGTTCGAGTGATGTCGATATAGCATTAACGTTAAACTCTATATATAGCATTAACGATGCTTTACACGAGACTCACACATACGCACGGCACAATGTAATTAGTTAAACGACCGACTCGCGCCGACGCTTAAGACGGAATCGATTGCTTTTCATAAAATTTGTACAAAATTATTACAATAATTATAAATTGGGAATGTTTCAAGCATTAACTTACTGCTGCAAAAAAATCGAAAACTGTTGGAGTAAAATCGATTAATTTTTTAAATAAAAACCAGTAACTCATAATCGATTTTATATAAATAATCGATTGAAAATAAAAATCGATTATTTTCACAAGGTTATGCATCGTCAGTGTTGCCAACTTGACGGGTTTCCCGCTAGAATCGTTTTGATCGAATTCGTCTTGACGGGTTTCGCGTCAAGAATCGATGTCAAATCTTTCACTTTTAATATTTAGGTGGAATGAAAACTCGAAAATACCTACTTGACGGATTCTGACGGGATTATAGTGTTCTCTACAACGGGAGCTAGATTTTAATATTGCCAACACTGTGTATAGTGATGAACATCGGATTGTTGCATCGATGTAATATCGATGTATCAAAAAATACATCGATATTTTCTATACATCTATTGTTTTTCTATAAGTTAAATATGTTTAGGAATAAAAAGCAAGCATCTCTTAAAATAACTTTATTACCTTTACATTTATTTTTAATACATATCCCAATAATTTTTATCTATACTTTGTAAAAACAAAATTTTACCCAATCTTTTACCCTTTAATCTATTCCTTTGTTGAGTCATTACCTGCGCCGCTTGCTAAAACAGTCTCTCTGATGGCACTGATGTGCCCACCATTGTTAGATATTTAAAGGCAATTTTATGCAGTATTGGAAACTGTATTTTGTAATCTTTCCGAATTTCTAGAGGATTGTCGTTAAGTCTTTCAACAGGACTTCTCAGATAAACTGAAAGTTCATCCGACAAGCTATCTTCAGATTTATTACTCTTCCAAATGCGATGTACCAGTTTGTAATGATCACTCCATAATGAAAATGTCTCTTCACTTTTATCAGACTTATCCGAGTCTGACTCGATTTCTTCAATTTGACGCAAATGAATCTTCATTAAATCTTTGATTTTCTATACAGCATTGGTACAAGCTATTGCTCGTTAAGGTGATTTTTTTAAAATGTGGGTCTAAAATTTTTGCTATAGCAGGAGGAGTTACATGTTCAATGGAACCCATTCTTTTCGTAATTTTTTGCAGACCCAGTTTTTACACTTCTCGTGCCACAGATTCTCCTGCGACACCTGCTGAAGTAATTTTGGAAAATATGCAGCGGACTAAAGGTATAATTTTGCTGGTTGTGCAATATTTATCTGCAGAAATTTCTTTTGTGGCTGCCTCCAAAGGCTGTAATATCAGGAGGACGGATGAGGCAATGGATATTTCTGAACTACTGATTATTGGGGGTGCAGTGGCGTGTCGAAAAAGAATATCATTTATGACACTCCGCAGTACTAAAAATCTTTGTACCATGTAGTAAGTACTATTCCAGCGCGTCGGTACGCTTTGTATAAGTTGTCTCAGTAGAAGTAGCTTTGCGCAATTCGTCACTAGCAACGCAACTTTGTTCGAACCGGGTCAGAATTGCTTTAATTTTAGTAATAATTTTTTGCCACTCGGTGCATGCCGTTGTGCCCTCAGCCACCAAATTTAACGCGTGAGCCAAACATGGAATGTATTTCTTTTTACGAAACGTCAATTCTACAGCTTTCACCATATTGGCAGCATTCTCGGTTACAAAAGCCGTCACATTATCTTTGTTAATATCCCATTCTGCACAAGTTTTTAAAAGCATTTCAGAAATATATTGTGACGTATGTCTTTCATCGAGTTCGTATACGCCGAGAGTAACTAAAATGAGTCCAATTTCTATTTCAAAATGAACATTTACGCCTATAAAACTTTTCATATTTAATGTATCAGACCAAATATCTGTCGTCATGGTTAAGTCTTCTATCGAAGACAATTTCTTTTTAAAAGTTTCTGAAACAACCTCATATTTATTATCCAACCATCGTCTTAGACCTTTTCTACTTGGTATTTTATATTGAGGAGCAACTGCTTTCATAAGACTTTTGAAACCTTCATTCTCGACTATTGAGAAAGGCTGGTGATCTCTACAAATCATATACATATAACAAAGTATTGTTAAATTTTCTTGTTTTCATGCCGGATTCTAAATAAGAGGAGATTTATTGAAAACTGGTCTTGATAGATTTTTGACGTTTTATAGGGATTACTTCCAAGTCAGAAGCTAAAGCTTTATCCAACGGTTTTGACGTACTTTGAGAACTAAGGATTAACGGTGGAGGATCTTGGAACGAAGAGGCTCTAGAACTGATCGCGTGATACTTTCTTTCTCCGACGTAGTCCTTTGAAACGGAATAATTTCAATGTGAGCAGCCTTGTGGACATTGCGAATCTGCAAATATAAATTTGTTGTATTTCCAGTACACTTGATAACTATTTGACATAACTTACATTTAGATTTATTGTGATCAATTTTGTCGTAAAACTTCCAAACTAAACTGTTCTTTTTAGACGCCATTATATTCTGAAATAGATAAAAAAGGAATGTATTTTTAATTAAAAAAAATCAATAACATGGAATTACTAGTGACATGATTCGTTATTAATTTCGGTTTATCTAATAAAAATGTATCGATTACCGTAAGTATCATTTGTTATGATAAATAATTACTCCCTTTAAAGTAAATAATTGGACATTTACATGATTACTTAGGTTAGACAAATTAATATGAAAAATCTATCATACTATATTATAAAGGAAAGTGGATGAAGTTGATTAGGACGACGAACGAACACAGGTCAGAATATCTGAATTATTATGTCATTTTACCAAAATTAAGATAAAAAATGTATGGATCTGTATTTTTCCACGCAGGACCGGGAAGAGGGCGATAAAAAACATAAAATTCACCAGCTGATTTTCTTCAAACGTTTTGGTGCATTGTAATTCACAGAATAGGCGATAACCTCGCAGACGATATTAAGTAATCCGTTGATGCTCTGCCTACTCCGCAAGGGTTACAGGCGTGATTATAAGAATGGATCAGAAATACTACCACCACCTATCACGCTTTCACCCTTAACTATTACTTAACTGTGGTAGTAACAGTTCTTAGTAAGCCTTATTAATAAGCCTTAATAATATTTATTGAACGGAAATGAATACAGTTCTTATATGTGGTTATGAATGAATCGGTATTACAATAAGAAAAGTTGTGCAAAATTATGAGAAAAATATTTTTTCAGAGTTCTTATTAACTAACGTATACATAGTTTAAATTGATTCCGCTAGATGTCGTTACTATGTTTTTAAAACGCGACAACGAAATGTTTCCTGACATGTACTTGACTCCCGCCGTTGAGCCGCGCGTCAACTTATAATGCATACGGTACCTATACGCTTAAATTGTTTCTATTTCGTAGCTTATTCGACTACCTGCTTTCGATTTTGGTTGTTTGTCATTTGCTTTGTGATTTGGTTTAGGTTGAATGGATTTATATTGGCTTTCATTTTCGGATTTGTGTATTTTCTTGGATCGGTTTTGTTGATTTGGTTGGTATTCTTTTATACATATTTAGACTCTGGCTTTGATTTTGGATTTTGTTTATTTAGAATCGTGAATTGGTTTTCGTTGTTTTAGGTTGTTTAACAATATTTCAAAGGAATATTAATAGTGTATACGGTACCTATACACTTACTTCTTTTTTCGTTGGTTATGTTTATATTCACTACTGCTTTCGATTTCGGTTTTCTGCGATTTGTTTTGTGATTTGGTTTAAGTTGATTCGATTTTCTTTTGGCTATCGTTTTCAGATTCGTGTTGTGTCTTGAGTTGGTTTTGTTGTTTTGATTTTAAAAAATATTTAAAAGGAATATTTTGTTCTTTTTAGATATTTTGGATTTACTTTTAAAAAAATATTTAAAAGGAAATTTAATTCCTTTTAGGTATTTTAACGTTTTTTTATAAATAGGTTTTTTGTTACTTCATAATGCCTCGCAAACGTAAGTCCAGTCTTTCAAGAGTATCTTCTCAAAGACAATTGAAAAGATTAGCTCGATCGCTAGAATCTTTAGAAGATGCTGAACTGAGAAGGCAAGAACAAACAGAGCGTCTGGCTGCTTTTAGAGCATCTGAGACACCTTCTCAAATTCAGGAAAAGCGTCTTGAACAGGCAGAGTGTCAAGCTACTTTAAGAGCTTCTCAAACACCTTCTCAAAGTCAGCGAAGGCGTCTTGGACAGGCAGAGCATCAAGCTACTTTAAGAGCTACTGAAACACCTGCTCAAAGTCAGCAAAGGCGTCTTGAACAGGCAGAGCGTCAAGCTACTTTAAGAGCTACTGAAACACCTGATCAAAGTCAGCAAAGGCGTCTTGAACAGGCTGAGCGTCAATCTACTTTAAGAGCTACTGAAACACCTGCTCAAAGTCAGCAAAGGCTATTCGAATAAGCGGAACGTCAGGCCGCCTTAAGAGCCGCGGAAACACTTGATGAAACTCAACACAGACTCATTGAGCAAGCTGAACGTCAATCTACTGTAAGGGCACCTGAAACACCAGAACAGACGCAGGCGCGAAGAGATTCAAATGCAACTAAGCTGAACGTCGTCAAAATTTTCAAAGATTGGGGTTTTTAATGACGCAGCTTTCAAATATGATCCGTTGATTGATTATAAAAATCACAGGTTAGTTGTTATCGGACTGATGTACAAGGCGTGTCGATTTTGCAGCGCTTTAAAATGGAAAGATGAGACCGCAGGCATGTGCTGTTCCAATGGCAAAGTGTCTCTTCCGTTTCTTGGTGAACTAGAAGAACCTTTGAAAACTCTCTTTTTATATGATGCTAATGAGTCACGGCGGTTTTAAACAGGATCCGGAAATGTAACTCATGCTTTCAAATGACTTCCTTCGGAGTTGACCGGGATTTTCGCCTACATTTACGGTGCCATGGCAAATTTATCATAGAATAGGTTCACTTTTTCCAGCTGAAAACGAACAGCATAAATTTTTACAAATATATTTAATGGGTGACGAAGAAATTGAGGTAGACCGTCGCTGCCAATTTATCCAGGGAGTTGAGGGAGACACAGTGTTCAAAATTCGAAGATTCTTGCATGAACGTAACATTTTAGTCAAAACATTTAAAACTGCTTTAGAAAACCTACTTGAAGAGGATTATAAAGTCGTCATTCACGCAGATCGGACCCCTCGAGGAGAGCATGAAAGGCGCCACAATGCACCTTTGATAAACGAAATAGCAGCCGTAATTAGTGGTGATCAATTTTCTTCACGAGACATTGTCTTGCGAGCACGTGATGATACGTTGCAACGGGTAGCCGATACACACAAATGTTATGAGCTCTCTGCAATACCCATTGATTTATAGCAAAGGACAATAAGGTTATAATTTTCATATTCCTCTCATTAACCCGGTCACAAATGAGTATTATGTATGGATTTTTATGCGTATCATATGATGTTGCGAGAAAATGATTTTAACGTCTTACCCCGGTGTAGACAATTATATCATCAATTTTTGGTAGACATGTATGTGAAGGTAGAAAGTGAATGTCTCCGTTATACATTTTTAAATCATGAAAAGCTGCGCGTTGAGAATTATATACATTTACAAGATGCAGTTTCTAGCGACGCTAATGTAAACCCCAGAGATTTAAGTAAAATGGTAATTCTGCCCTCATCATTCGTTAACAGTCCCCGCTACCTACATGATTACACACAAGACGCATTCGGCTATGTACGAACTTACGGAAGACCTGATCTTTTTGTTACTTTTACTTGCAATCCCACATGGAAAGAAATAACCGAGGAGCTAATGCCGGGCCAAAAAAGTACTGACAGATTAGAAGATTTAGTTGCTAGAGTATTTAGATTAAAAGTACAAAAATTAATGAATGTAATTAACAAAGGGAAAATTTTCGAAGAGGTGCAGTGCTTCATGTATTCAATTGAATGGCAAAAAAGAGGATTACCGCATGCCCACATTCTAATATGGCTTAAAGAGAAGTTGCGGCCCAGCCAAATAGACGACATAATAAGCGCCGAGATTCCGGATCCCGAGCAAGATAAAGAATTGTATAATACCATCGTCCGAAATATGATTCACGGTCCACGTATAGCACGAAATTCAATATCGCCATGTATGAAAGAAAGAAAATGTACAAAGAAATTCCCTAAACATCTATTAAAAGAAACAGTGCACAATGACAATGGCTACCCTTTATACAGACGCAGAGCTCCCGAAGATGGGGGCAGGAAAGTTACAATCAAATCTCGCTCTGGAGCGTTTGAAACCTTAGATAACAGCTGGATTGACCCATATTCGCCCATTCTATGTAAAATGGTTAATGGCCACATTAATGTAGAAGCATGTAGTATACCTGTAAGTAAATAAATAAAGAAAGCGACCAAGCAATATTTAATCTCAGGAGTGAAGGTGAGGCAAATCCCGTTAATTAAGTACAGACCTTTCAAGCAGGGCGTTATGTCAGCAGTAACGAGGCAGCGTGGCGTCTCCTTGGTTCCCTTTACACGAAAGGCACCCAACAGTTACTCACCTTGCTGTGCACTTAGAAAATGGAGAGCGTGTATATTTCACCGAAAGAAATTTCCAAGAAAGAATTGCATCACCGCCAAAAACTACAGTAACAGCCTTCTTTCAACTTTGTCAAACCGACCCCTTTGCAAAAACGTTCTTATATTCTGAAGTCCTCCGCTTGGAATATATCTAGGAAGGAGTGGAAATGCCGTATTCAAGGCGCGCCTGTTGCAAATTGGCCCGGTGTAAAGTCATCAGATGCCCTTGGTCTCACTTGGAAAACTTGAAGATAAAGTAGGCAAAAAATTAAGCGACTTTGGAATGATAAGCTCTCAGCGAACAACCGAAAATAAACTAAGTGATGAAATTATACGTGAAACAAACTACGATATACCAGCTTTGCAGCAGCAAGTAGCCGAATTTGTACCCTGCTTACTTCCCGAACAAAAACGAGTTATTGACAAAGTATTAGGACAAATTGAATCTGGAAATGGTGCACCTTTCTTTTTAGGTGCCCCTGGAGGAACTGGGAAGACATTTTTGTTAAATTTATTATTAGCGCAAGTACGGAAAGATAAAAACATTACTGTGGCCGTAGCTTCCTCCGGTATAGCCGCCACACTGCTAAGCGGGAGCCGCACTGCACATTCTGTTTTAAAACTCCCTCTAAATCTAGCCCAGGAAGAATCGCCGATCTGCAACTTTAGCAAAAATAGTGCACGAGGTATAATGCTACGATAATGCAAACTTTTAGTGTGGGACGAAAGTACAATGTCGCATAAAATAGCTGTAGAAGCACTAAATCAAAATCTAAAATTTTAACGCGGGACGAAGATCCTCTTTATCACGTATGATGCACTCGTACAATGAGAATTTTAATGATATCGATATTAATGCCATTGGACGAGGTAATTATAAGAAGATTGTCACTGAGAAATTTAAACAAGTACTCATTGAGTATATAATGGAATATATGACACGACCATGAAAAAAAAACTAATGAGCAGTGGTGTCATATATCCTACCATAACCCTACAATATTTGTCAGTCGATACTGTATTTAGATCTTAATTCTAGATTAAGAATAACAAGATATTGTCAATGTCAAGTAGTACTATGTAAGAAGCTTTATTTACTGTGGAAAAATGTTATACTTAGGCCAGCGTTGCTGAGTTCACAATAATAAAATATGTGTAGTAATTATATTAGATAAGTTAATAATTGTGAACTTGTTTGTGGTCCTAGTTTAATAAAAAAAAATCGAATGCTCCAGGATTTGCGCAGCAATACCATATAATGGGAGGAATGGTGGTTTTACTGGCTGGTGACTTTCGCCAAACTTTACCTGTCATTCATAAGGGCATACCTGCAGTTGAAATTAAATCCTGCCTCAAGTCGTCTATTTTATGGAACAAGGTGACAAAATTCAGTTTAACTACTAATATGAGAGTGCATTTGTATAATGATATTGTTACGAGCTTGAGGTTCGTGACAATAAAAATTGCCGATAAAATTACCTAAATTAACACTTTAATTTACTTTACACAAATTAAAGTTAAAAACACTAATAATTAAACACACTAATTCACTTTATTCCGCTCCGAAGCTTCGCTTGTTTCGCCAAATCAACTCTACTACGATCGCATCTTGCAGCGCCTATTTATATAATTAGCAAAGAAGCGTCCCGAACATTCAAGTAAATGCGCGCCAGGCAACGAGTATTCGAGTGTAGATTTTCCAGAAACTAGTTCTTCGGGTGGCGCTGTCAGTCGAAAGATTTGTGATGTCATTTACTGCAAAGCTCCCCTCGCTCTCGTTCCTGACACTAGATGGCGCTAGTTGACTTATTCATGCAACACTGCCCCCTCCTAAGACATGCTCGGCCCGAGCATTATCGGTCCCATAATAACGCGCCAAGCGATCCACATGGACGATCTTAGGAGTCCCTCTTGCGCCTTTCTGTATCCGGTAGGTCACATCGTTGATCCTGGTTACAATCCGGTACGGGCCGTCCCATTTAGCTTGAAGCTTAGGAGATTTCCCTTTGCTGCGGACTGCATTGTGCAACCACACTAATGAACCTTCGTTGAACCTTTATTGTTCATTTTGCGGTCGTACCGGGTTTTCATTTTCTCAGACATTTGCTGGCCCGATTGTCTGACGTGCTCATAAATGTCATTCATTTTGTTCCGCAAGTCATTTGCATAATCGGTTATACTGCGTGGGGCATCAGGTGGTATCCCGGTGATCAGGTCCGCAGGCAGCCGTAATTCTCTTCCAAAGTTTGCGAAAGCTGGTGTCACTGCTGTACTTTCGTGAACAGAACTTCGATATGACAACAAAAACGGTTGTATGTGCTTGTCCAATCTCGTTGCCGATTGTCTACAACTTTTGCTAGGTACCTCTCCAATGTCTGATTAAATCGTTCCACCATTCCATCAGATTGCGCGTGATAAGAAGTCGTTCTTGTTTTATGAGTACCCATAACTCGGCAAGTTTCCTCGAATATTTGAGACTCAAAATTCCTTCCTTGATCGCTGTGAATCTCTAAAGGTACTCCAAAACGACACAAGACTTCATGAACTAGTTTATCTGCAACTGTTGAAGCTTCTTGATTTGGAATGGCGAAGACTTCTGGCCACTTAGTGAAGTAATCCATCACAACCATGAAATACTTGTTACCGCTTTCACTCTCCGGAAACGGCCCCGCCACGTCGATGGCTATTCTCTCCCATGGTGCACCCACATTGTACAACTTCAATGCACCTCTACTACGAGTCTGAGGTCCCTTTACAGCCGCACAACTTGTACATTTGCGACACCAGTCCTCGACATCGTTTCGACAGTGGACCCAGTAAAACCGTTCTCGGATCTTCAGTAGAGTTCGTTTAACTCCCAGATGGCCTCCTGAACAATCATTATGGTACAGCTGTAGAACATCCGGTACTTTAGTTTTAGGGACAACCATTTGCAAATGACAGCTGTCTCCCCGAACGTTTTCCCATTTACGGCACAGAACTCCATCCTGAAGCAGCAAGCTGTCCCACTGGGCCCAATAGCTTTTAGTGGTCGAACTCATCGCTGAGACGTCGCTCCACTTGGGCTTGGGAGCACTGGCCTTCATCCATTCCAGGATCGGCTTGATGTCCGGATCTTCCTGCTGTGCATGTAGTAAGCTGTCCTTCCACTCGTTGCTGAGGTGGTCTGCCCTGAGCATCCTCACGGATACCACTTCCTTACTCTCTTGCTAGTACAATGTTTGCAATCTTCAGGACAAGGTCTTCGTGATAATGCATCTGGGTTGCCATGAGATTTCCCGCTGCGATGTTCGATCTCAAAGTCGTATTCCTGCAGTAGTTCAATCCACCTCGCAACTTGTCCTTCTGGATTTTTAAACTGCAATAGCCATTTTAGTGCAGCATGGTCAGTTCGTAAGTGAAATTTTCGCCCCAGAAGATATTTGCTAAAATGCTGCAACGACTTTACCACAGCTAGCAATTCGCGTCTTGTGACACAATAGTTCCTTTCCGGTTTTGACAACGACTTGCTGAAGTACGCTATCACGACCTCTTTGTCACGATTACGTTGAGACATCACACCGCCAAGTCCTTTATCACTTGCGTCTGTGTCAACTATAAATTCTTTGCTTGCATCAGGGTATCCCAAAATAGGTGTTTTGCACAGACGGTCCTTGAGCTCCTGGAATGCGATATTACAACTTTCATCCCAACAGAAATGTCGCTTCTCCTCGGTTGGCTTATGCAGAGGTTTGGCTATATCTGCAAAGTTCTTCACAAAACGTCGGTAGTAGGAGCACAAACCCAAAAATGCTCTAACCTGCGTCTTGTCTTTTGGAACCGGCCAATCCTTTACAGCTGCGATTTTCTCTGGATCCGTGCGGATACCTTCTTCCGACACTACATACCCCAAAAAGTTGACTTGCCGTTTGAATGGTGAACATTTCTTCGGACTCAACTTGAGGTTGGCACTCTTAATCTTCATGAGCACGCGTTCCAAGTTTTGAAGGTGTTCCTCAAACGTATGGCCCACGATGATGATGTCATCCAAGTAGACCAGCCAGGCGTCGCCAATTAGCCCTGTAATTCAAGTTCCATCACAACCTTTCAAACGTTGCCGGAGCATTGCACAACCCAAACGGCATTACTTTGAATTGCAACAGACCCTTTCCCGTCGAGAACGCAGTTTTCTCCTTGTCCTTAGGGTCCAATTTCAACTTGCCAGTAGCCACTTTTTAGGTCCAGCGTGCTAAACCACTTTACTCCTGTAAGCATGTCCAGCGTGTCGTCAATTCTTGGCAAGGGATAGCTATCCTTCTTAGTAACGTCGTTCAGACGGCGGTAGTCAACACAAAACCGCAAGCTGCCGTCCTTCTTTTTTACCAGTACCACGGGTGAACACCATGGACTAGATGAAGGTTCAATAACACCATCCTTCACCATTCCCTTAATCATGGTTTCAACTTCCTTTTCACGTGCTACCGGCAATCGTCTTGGCCCCTGACGGATAGGCAACTCTTCACCTGTGTTTATTTTGTGTTGAACTAAACCAGTCTTTCCTATGTCAGCATCGTTTGATGAGAATACATCGGCGTACTCGAGTAACAACTTCTTCGCCTTGACCAATTCGTTCGGGGACAGAACACTGCGACAGTCTTCCAAAAGTGTGGTCACTCTCGTTTCTGAATCCTTGCTGGGGGTCCCACTCGATATATATTGGCACTGACGTAACCAATCCACTTCCTCACAAGTACCAACCAGTGTGCCTTTTTCTATTATCTGTTCCCGGTCGCAAAGGTTCAGCACACGTACTCCTGAGATGTCAGTGGTCCTGACCAAGGTTCGAGCTACTTTCCATGGAAGGTCATTGTTTACCCTTTCCACAAGTACACAACGGTGAGCTTGCCCAGCGTTTCGAGGAAGACTAACCGGAACAATCGTTTCCGATCTCGGCGGAAGAACAATCTTCTTGATGCTGTACACGTTCCCTGGTAACGCATCTTCCATAAAAAGTTCCTCCTGTCCACATTTCAAAACACCTTGCTTAACGTCGATCTCACAACAATTATTCCTCATAAAGTCTAGGCCTAGGATGGAGTCGTCCATTATATCAGCCACGATGACATTATGCAGGTAGATCACGTTGCCTAGCTTCAACTCCATCTCCTTCTCTCCACGGACGGGTATACGCTGACCGGTGGCTGTTACCAAAATAATGCGTTCTCGGTTGTATGCGGAGTCCCCAAGGAACTGACTTATAAGTTGGGAACTAACAACCGTACGAGAGGCTCCAGTGTCTATGGTCAGCTTACACGGCATTCCGTTGATCTCGCCCTTTATGATTAGATCGAGATCCTTGGGGCTCTTTTAACATCAGCCAGCACCCGCCCCGCAGTTCTGGCTTTTACTCGTTTACCTGCCGCTGCTGGGCGGTGCTGTTGGCCGCACTACCCTCCTGAGATCGTTCAATTTCCCTTTCTAGGGTTCGCTTAGGGCAGCTGGATCGAAGATGGCCCTTTTCCCCACAGCCATAGCACCTTGGGCTGTATCCTTTGTTGTGGTCGCGAACTGTAGCTGCTGCAACCTCCCTGACGCGATGGGAACGATGATCCTGCCGCATGGCTTCCACTTCCATTGCATGAGCCAAGGCGTCCTTAAGCGTCTCGTGGTGCCCGAGCCTCACAGCAGCTCTGACTTCCAGGTCGCGGATGCCGTCGATGAATGTCTGCACCAGGTTCCCTTCAATGAGCGCAGGTACAGACCGGTATGCTTTTCGCACCAGCTTCTCCACTTCTAGAGCCCACTGCTGCAGGTTTTCGTTGATGCGCTGCACACAATCTTTAAGCTGCGCACGAAAGACGTGTTCCAGGTGAGCGTCGCCATATCTCGCCTCCAATGCCTCAAGGAGTTGCTCATAAGTCACTTCCTCACGGAGTGCTTCCAGAACTGTTAAGGCCTGGTCGCGCAGGCCTAGTGTGAGAGCAGTCATGCCCTGACTTTTATTCCAGCCGTTCGCCTTCATAACAGCCTCGAACTGGATTTTGTAGGCTGACCAGGAAGAAGTCCCTTCGAACGGTGGCACTTTGAATCCACGTAGCGAAGGTGTAGTAGCTACTACGGGAGCTGTAGTTCCATCACCCAGTTTGAGGTCGTCCAGCGTTTTCTTCACGTCAACCACCACGTAATCAACCCGATTGTTCACTTGGTCGATTTGGGTTTTAGCTTCCTTGATTTGGGTTTCAGCTACCGACAGGCGGTTGTCATGTTGAGAAACCTTATCCTTCACCTCCTTTATCTCTTTCCCAAAGGTAGCATGAAGGTCCTTAATGAGGAGCATCTGCTCTTCCGACCGACGGGCCTGTTCCTCCTGTCGGCGGGCCTGCTCCTCTTGTCCGCCCCGCAGCTGCTCTTCCAATCGGCGGGCCTGTTCCTCCTGTCCGCTCTGCAGCTGCTCTTTCAACTGACGGACCTGTTCCTCCTGTCGGCGAGCCTGCTCCTGCAGCATCACCATCAGAGCACCTAAGTCAGGTGCTGCAGATGTAGGAGCTACCGACGGGCCTGCAGCCGGTGGCTGGCCCTCCGACGTCTGCGGCGTTGCACCACCAAATCTTCGTTGGTCCGTCTCCTGCTGGCGTTGACTTCGGGTACGGACACCCTCCGTTTCCTCCTTAGGTAAAATCGGCATGATTTTATCCCACTTCTGACACCAATTGTTACGAGCTTGAGTTCGTGACAATAAAAATTGCCGATAAAATTACCTAAATTAACACTTTAGTTTACTTTACACAAATTAAAGTTAAAAACACTAATAATTAAACACACTAATTCACTTTATTCCGCTCCGAAGCTTCGCTTGTTTCGCCAAATCAACTCTACTACGATCGCATCTTGCAGCGCCTATTTATATAATTAGCAAAGAAGCGTCCCGAACATTCAAGTAAATGCGCGCCAGGCAACGAGTATTCGAGTGTAGATTTTCCAGAAACTAGTTCTTCGGGTGGCGCTGTCGGTCGAAAGATTTGTGATGTCATTTACTGCAAAGCTCCCCTCGCTCTCGTTCCTGACACTAGATGGCGCTAGTTGACTTATTCATGCAACAATATCAATGCTGGAAACTATGCTGATACACTATTAAAAATTGGCGATGGGCAGTTGGAAACAGATGCTGAGGGCTGCGTTAAATTGACGAGAGATTTTTGTAATTTAGTACAGAGTCATTCCGAATTAATTGCGAGCGTTTATTCAGATTTAACGAACAACATGCATAAAGACAAATGCTTATGTGAAAGGGCGATTCTTGCACCAAAAAATGAGAGCATTAACAAAATAAATTCAGATATATTAAGCGAAGTAGCAGGAGAAATAACAGAGTATTTGTCAGTAGACACAGTTATGGACACAGAACAGAGCACTTCATATCCCGTAGAGTTTCTAAATTCTCTAGAGTTGTCAGGTGTGCCCTCACATAAACTTCAATTAAAATTAGGCTTCTTCTCGGTAATGTAACGGGACAAGGCTGCGTGTGACACATCTTGGACGGAACATAATCGGTGCTACAATTTTGACAGGCGTAGGAAAAGGTGAAAATGCTATTAGACCACGGATCTCTATAATTCCCACAGATCTTCCTTTTCAATTCAGAAGGTTGCAGTTCCCTATTAAGCTTAGTTTTGCAATGACAATTAATAAAGCGCAAGGGCAAACATTACAGGTAGCGGGGTCAACTTAGAAAAACCGTGCTTCTCTCATGGTCAGCTGTATGTAGCATGTTCGCGTGTGTTAAATGCCCAGAGTCTCCATATTCTTTCCCCTAATGGAAAAACATACTACATTGTGTACAGTAGCGTCTTAAAATAGTGTTCAGTTAGTTTTTTTTTTTTCAAAATTCCCACAATCAATTTATCAGAATTCCCACAGATCTTCCCTTTCAATTCAAAATTTCCTATTTAGCTCAGTTTCTTTTCAATTCCAAATGCTGCACCTCTGACGGACCTATTAAGCTCAGTTTTCTTTCAACTCAAAAGGCTGCATCTCTGACGGATCTTTTATTTGGTTCAGTTTCCTTTCAATTCACAAAACTGCATCTCTGACGAATCAAATTAGCTCAGTTTATTTTCAAAAGTCTGCATCCCTGACGGATAATTATGCTCAGTTTCCTTTAATTAAAAAAAATATCCCATTTCCATTTGGAATAAACAGGCTATTTTCATGCTTTCCTATACGCTGCGTTTCAAAACATTATAGGCTGACGAATCAATTTTGCTCAGTTTCCTTTTAATGGCCGCATCTCTGACAAATCTATAAAACTCGATTTTCTTTCAATTCAAAAAGCAATGGATAGTTCATTTCCCAGTGACCATGTGGGCGAAGCCGCGGGTAACAGCTAGTATTTTTATATTTCTAACCTAAAAGACCATTAAGCAAGAAATACAATCAAAGTATTAGTTACGGAATTTTTGTTTAATTTACAATCATGCTTTTACGGAAATATCGAAAATTGTTACTTATATATTATTTAGATTCTCGCACTTATCTTTGTTTACTTGTCCAACGTGTTCATAGACTTATTATGATATTAATATTACATATAGCCAGTGGCGTAGCGTGCCTTAGACGGGACCTGTATCAAGATTTGTTGGGGGGATCCAAATGGAAGGACCAAAACTCCTCACATGAATTAAAATAGTTATAAGTTAATAATTACTATTAATACTCCTAGGAACGAAGCTAGCCAAACAATTCAAATCAAATAACTTTGAAGACTGCAGTTTCTTGCAACAAACTTCTGCAGTTTGTGATCATATCCAAGACTACCACAGTTGTGGTCTACCACAAATCCTCGCGAAAGAACATCGATTCCTACCAAGGATGATACGTGAAGCTATTGACGATTGGCTGGGTACTACCACCTGCTTGGGACCCTATAATCAATAAAATTAAAACTAAACCCAAGCATTCCACTGCAAGACTTCAAGACACAGTCAGTTTATTTTGCATAGATCGGACCATAAACAATAATTAAAAAGCTGAAGGTACTCCGGGTTTAACAATGACATCGGGACTTCAGTCATCTCAGCCCACCGTGACCATGGGTGCTGGAAAGCATCCGAAACGTCGGGTATTAAAAATAATTAAACGCGATAAAATTCATAAAAGTAGTTTTAATTAAAACGATGCTCTTCTGATTCCACCATACACACAGCATCATCTTATTGCGTATTAATCCGGGTTTCGTTACGGTCTGTAAACTTGAGTACCCTTTGACCAAGATCTTTTACGCACGATATTGTTAGATGATCCACTCCCATCACCAGTGTTTCAATAGAGAATCGCAAGTGAGTACACGATACCTTAGGTTTCTTTCAGTGAGGTTGTGTGGTACCTAAATATCTATTTAGGCACCACACAAGCTTTTTAAAATTTACTGTGTCTTGTTAGCAATAATATTTATAAATCGAAGTGTTAAACTGAACAAAACGTTATATGCAGGGGCGTAGCTACCGCCATATCAATGACACGGGGCCCCCGGGCTACAAGGGCTCCGAACACCTATAATCCCGTGAAAACCCGTCAAGTAGGGATTTTCGAGTTTTCATTCCCCCTAAATATTAAAAATGGAACAGGATTAATGATATCTAATGTATTCGAAGTAGTTGTAATACTTCGTATATTGCTTAGGTCTCAGAGGCTCTGAAATCTTTGTTTAGTTTAAGACATTAATATATCTAAACAACAGTTGTACACATTGACTTTGAAGTACGATTCCGGGTATTAAATTCTCTCACCTCCTGATATTCTTCATAAAAAAACTTGTTTTTGAAATCAGTTTTTTCACCCCATTTTGCTAGTCTCTGGACTCGCTCAGCAAACAATGAGTTTCGATTACTCAGTAAAATGTTAGCTTTCTGTAAGTCATTATTTTCATGCTGTAGAGCTTTAGAAACAGGATTAATGATTCCAAATAGTGAATAAACAAGGCGACAAACACTAAAAAAAATTAGCCTCTTTAAAATGGTAACTATATTTTTCCGTTCGTCACGTTCGCCTTTTTAGTGGAAATTCATCATCATCAAAATAATTTTTCCTTATAGCTGATAAAGCGTCGACCATTTAGTAGAACACCTTTTTAAGGCTACGTTTATATTATTTAGATGAATCGTTACTCAGCATTGACAAACGTTTTATATTATTGTTAAAAGAAGTATATTTTTTAAGTAATTCCGTTTATCAATCCTAAGAATCCACCCTAGAGTGGATACTAGCAAACACGTGTTCATCTATCCACCCCAGACGGGGTTGATAATCGGAGTTCACTTTTATTTTTTCTTCCGACTTCTTACCCCAAGTACAGTTTAATACATACACTTTACTTATTAATTTATTTTTAATAACCAAAAAGTTAAAAAAAAAACTATTACGTATTGCCGTTACTGTCACCGTTACAGCCTATTAAAGTCAATGCATTATCTATTGCAAAATTAAAATAAAATTAAATCAAATTAAACTTCCTCGTTTTAAATAATATTATTCCGTAATTTATAAATTCTGCAATTTGTTCAGGCAATTACCAACACTAATTTCATTATTGAGTAGACGTAATTTAATATCCTACTCTCTTTCAGCGTGGACCTCTACTGAGTATCTTGTTCAGCCAGTTTTTATTATATGTCTATAAATGGCTGTACACAGCAGAGGGTTTTTTTTTAATCGTTAAACACTAGGATTTTCTCCTGTATCGTGAAGGCAGTTTAAAAACATAAATTGTACAAAGACAAGCACCCAGACCCGGAACAATTATTTTTTGGCCATACAAATACTTTTTCCGTGCGGGATTCAAACCCGCGGCCCCCAGCGCAACAACTCATTGATAAGCTACTGCGCCTTAAAATTTTATAGGTCTTCTTTAGGCACGTTGGGCACTTTTTGATGATATGACTTTTTCTCGAGAAGTACGGCCTAAGAGTTAGCTAATATAACATTTTACGAATTTTCGCTTACGCGCGTTCGGGGCCCCTGTAGCCCGGGGGCCCCGTATCATTGACATTGCTGATACGGCGATAGCTACGCCCCTGCATATAACGTGTTGTTCAGTTTAACACTTCGATTTATAAATATTATTGCTAACACGACACAGCAAATTTTAAAATGAATTCTGAATCAAGCTAAGTAGGTAATTAATTAATATAAAAATGAAAATAATATGATTTAAGCCAGAGACTGCAACTAACTGTAAGTAAGACTAAGAGAGAGACGGCGGGTCAATTCAGTCGGCCATTTGCATTTATATTTTTTATGGGTTGGTTGCACTGACCTCTATAATATTGGCTGCCTTTTCAACCAGTGATACCACTTTTTGGCGAAACACCTTGCGAATGCTAAATAATGTAATTGAAAAAGACAAAAAAATAGTTATTAACCGTAAAGAGAGAGAGGGGGGGGGGTTAAGTTTGATTGCCTTTTCAATGCATCAAAAAAAACATCGATGTATACTCGATGTTTTTAAACTTAACAATACATCGGTTTGATTCGATGCATCGTTACTATATCGAGTATTTTTAAAACATCGATGTATAGCGGTCACTCACTCCACTCCTGTGTATAGCAAAAAGAAAAAAAGTATGATAAACAAAGGGTATGTTCCGAAATACAACTCAGTACACTGGCAAATGCAAATGACGTCATCATTTGTCACTTTACTGTACTGGCGTGCCGCCGCCATATTGTGTCGGATATCCAGCCATAATAAAACAATTTTTAATTGTGTGTGCGCTGAATGAAACATGCCAGAATTTTTTTCTATTTATTCAAATACAAAAAACTATAGAATATTTGCTGGTATATCCATTAGGAGGATATAACGATTTATGAAGCACAAAATGACAAAATAATCGCCAACACTTTTCCAAATGGCGCAAAAGTATGACGTCATATACCGTCAAATGTTTTGGAATGAATCAACAGTATAGCGTCGATTCATGACGTCATTTGCATTGGAATAACCCACGGCATGGAATCTTAGAACAAAGAAATTAGCCCTTATTTTCAACCATACATTCAAACCGGTAGTTTACAATATGACATTTCTTATTACCACAGATTGAGTTTGAAACGTAGACAGAGAATGCTTCAAGAATCGGTTTATCATAGTTCATTAGAACTTTAGTTTTCAAAAAAAAGTCGGACTTTTCAATTTGTCAAGTAACCTTTGTCCACTTAGCCCTTCAATTTTGCAATGTATTCTACAGTATTAAAATAAATTACGCTTGGTCAATGGATGTTAAGAAACTAAAACTGTGATAGATTTAACATACAAATTAATTGATTTCAGATTGGTCCTGCTGTTGACCTATTGCCGTCGACTAGTGGTCAAAAGCCAGTTGAAATAGTAAGTCTTCCAATTTCTAATCAACCATCAATAGTAAGTATTACAATCAGAAAATGTTGTGTCTGTAGTAACAAAGTTATGATTATTAAACGTTATTTTTTTGGGTTTTAGGACTAGACTCCAGAGTACACTCCTCGAACGTTGCGACAGAAATGGAAACACTCGGAAAAACTATCATCCGAATGACTGAAAAAATTAAAGACTTTTCGAGAAAAAGTAGCTAAACTACAAAATACTGTTGCAGAACTTAAAAAAAGTCTTTGATAAGTGAAGAACATGTGGATTTATTGGAATCTGTTGATCCTACCAATAGAAACATCTTGAAAAAAATGTTGAACCCCTCCTCCAGTGGTAGAAAATATTCACCATCTTAACGCAAATTCACTCTTTGCTTGCAATTTATAAGTCCTCGGGCTTACACGTAAGTACGACAACAATTTATTACTTGTCTGCCTCTTTCATCCACATTTACCACATGGTACAAAAGTGTAGATGCAAACCCAGGGTTTACAACAGAATCATTAGAATGCATTAAATTAGTAACCGAACTGTATTGTGCAGTTAGCATGGATGAGATGGCTATAAGGAGGCACGTCCAATGGGATGGAACAAAATGTGTAGGTCTGGTGAACTATGTGGTAGCTTTGGATGGTCACAATGTAGCTGAAGCTAGGGAGGAATTGGTGTTTATGGTAACATTTATACATAATGGATGGAAGATGCCTATCGGTTATTGTTTATTGATGGTTGTACAGGCGAACAAAATGCAACATTAATTAAACAATGTATGGGTTTGTTAGTAGATTATTGTATTAATATAGTCTCCCCAACTTTTGACGGCTCTCCAACCAACTTTTCGATGGCTAAAAACTTAGGTTGCAATTTCGATGATTTTAAAAATATTGCTTCGTATTTTCTTTGTGATAAACAGCACATAGTTATATTTCCGGATCCAGCTCATATGCTGAAACTTGTCAGCAATACACTAGGTTAGAAAAATTAATTAACAAATCTGCATGGTAGAATAATTTCATGGCATTTTATATAATTGCTTCATAATCTGCAAGAAAGGGAGAGTCTCCATATAGCTAACCGTCTTAAAAATCAGCATATTAATTTTTCAAAACAAATAATGAAACTTAAGTTGGCGGCACAAACATTCAGTAATTCCGTGGCAGATGCAATAGAATTTTGTAACAAACAATTGAATTCACAACAAATTTTCGGGTTCCGAGGCTACTGTTGATTTTATAGGGAAAATTAACAACTTATTTGATATTTTCAATAGTCGGTCTCTGAATATGTACGGTTTTAAAAAAAAACTATTAATAGTAAAAATGGCGATAGCATACTAGAATTTATTAATATAATGGATATCTAAATCAGAGGGTTGCAATTAGAGGGAAAACCAATCTTGCAAACAAATAGGAAAGTTGGATTGGTTTCTTAATATGTACACAAAGTCTTATAAAAATGTATGCTGATATCACAGTGACGGGTAAACTTAATTTCTCACACAGAAGTGCGATATGAAAATAAAATTAATATGTACTGCACTCAAGATCTCGAAAAGTCGATTAAGGATTTCCCCCCTAATAATAATTTCTTGGTCGATGATGACCACGATTATATTTTAACCCCTCAAAACTGACCACCTATACTGAAGAAATTATTTCATATATAGGTGGGATTGTAGTTAGGAAATTAAGAAAATCTATAAAATGTGAAGATTGTCTGATAGCTCTTATTAGCGACAAATATTTATGTCTTATATTTAAAAAAGAAAAAGGTGGCCTTACTTATCCTTCACGCGATGTTATTAAAGTATGTACCTAGGCAGAAAGAATATTTAAGATAAATTCACATAAAGAAGTATCATTCTTTGCAGAAAAAAAATCTATTACCGAAACTTATTTTAACAACTTTCAAACGATGCCAGGATGTATTTACGACGAATCATTTTGAAAGTCAACCTTTTATTGGAAACCGCAAAGTTTTACTTATTAAGGCAATTTCTATGCACTATTTTGAACTGCGTATACATCACGCCACAAAAGCATTTGAACCCAAGCAAAAAATTTGGAACCATCATACGAAGCTTGTTTTGTTTAAAGGACAATAATACTCGACTCCACCGAGTCAGTAGTTCATTCTTGGGGCGATGTATACGCTTTTACAACAACTTCCCGGAAAATGTACAACATTTGACATACACAAAGTTCAAAAACTTTACTAAACTAAGTTTGTATAAAAATGTTAATTATAATTTTAAGGAATTCACGGATGATAATAAGCCCTGAGAAGGATGATCGCTACCAAGCTATTTCTAACTTATTTCATGTTGTAAATTGTAACATAAATGATTGTTAGCTATTAATTTAAAAAAATCCCGCTTGGTTTCTTGCTGGTTCTTTTCAGGATATATGTTTTTTTTTTTTTTGCAAACCAGTGGTAAACGATAAAAAGTGACTTTCAATAAGTATTTTTTATAATACACATTGAATAAAAAGTTTCTGTTTCTGTTACTTTCTCACCAATGTTTAGACATTTAGTTAGACAGTTAGATTAGTTTATTTTAATGATTTCTTATAGGCAGGAGTGTAAAATCTTGATTGTGAATGTGGTCTCTCCTACATAGGACAAACTAAAAGATCAATTAAAACCCGTGTTAAAGAACATATAGCTGATGTGAAGAATCGACGCTCCGGGAAGTCTGCAGTCTGTGAACACGTACAGGATCGCCCCCGTCGCTACATCAGATTTGATAGACCACAAATCCTCGCTAAAGAACACCGATTCCTTCCAAGAATGATTCGCGAGGCTATTGAAATCAAAAAACATCCTAATTTCAATAGAGAAGATGGCTGAATGCTACCATCTGCTTGGGATCCTATAATAAATAAAATTAAATTCCAACCCAAGCATACAACTGCAAGACTTCGTGATACCATAAGTTCATACTGTGTAGATCGGAACAAAAGTTAAATTTTAATCTATGGTAACCGCGGTTAACTATGACATCTGGACGTTGAACATCTCAGTCCTTCCCGTGACCATGGGTGCTGTAAAGCTCTCGAAACGTCGGGTATTTAAAAAGTTAAATATACGCGATAAATTCCGTAAAAACTAGTATTATTTCAATAGTTTATTTTAGTTACTTTCATAGCGTAATGTTTTATGGAATCTTACTATGGGGTAATGCGACTGACATTGAAGTCATATTTGTTTTGCAAAAGAGAGCTTACTAGCCACTTATAACTTAAATTGTAAAGAGTCCCTGAGAGAAAAATTAAAAAAAAAATAAACATATTAACTTTGGCATCGCAATATATTTATGAAAATGTAATGTATGTACGTTAAAAAATAAATAGCTTTCTTAAGAATAAAGATGTTTATACTTTAAACACTAGGAACAAACATAAGCTTGTAATACCAGTTACTAGACTCCACAGAATTAGTAATTTATTTATGGGGCAATTTTAAAACGCTTTTACCACAAAACTTCAAAAAATGTACAAAATTTTTCATTAAACAAGTTTAAATGTTTTGTTAAAGAAAAATTGTACAAGAAGGGTTATTTGATACCAAAGAATTTTTCTAAAAACAGGTCCTGCCCCCTTTCTTCCTCAGGGACCAGGGTCAATTCATCAGGCTCTCCAAAACCTGTTACGACACAGGCATCAAACATCACCATGCTAAACCTAACATTCTATTCAGCGCCAACGCGATCCCGTCGGCGGGAATGAAAGAAGTGCTCCCGGCCGGCGTACGACATTCGCGGCAGGACAGCGCTCAAGAGAACAACAACAAGCAAGAAGACCCCTCAGGCTCCCTATTAGGTCCCATTAGACATTAGATTAGTGATAGTTTGTAAGACTGCCGCAAGGTTTAAATAGTTTAATAAATTTACTTTAGTTTTTTTGCAATTTTTAATTTAACTCAACTCCTAGCAGTTTAAAACAGCAATTAAATAAATAATTAGTCATATAGATATCACAGTAACAGCACAGAATAAATAATAGTACTACGCACGGGAGTTGCACTCCTTTGATGTCGACTGCTTGCCGACGTTTAATAGCCTACATTATTATTAATCAGATAAATCGCGCAGGCAAGCTAAATAAAATTTCATCGCTGCGCGCGAGTGTCCATGTTACTTTGCATCTTTTCCCCTTCCTCTTCCATGGGGGACTTTTCGTGGTTACTAAAGGCTAACAATAAAGACTAAAAAATACATTGCGAAATGTTAATTAAGTTACTTAGGTGAAGTACCTATTCTAACTATGATCGACTGACCATATTTTCGTACCTATGTGATTTCTGCGATGCTCAACGCAAGCAACTAGCAAGGCCACAACAAATAATCCTGAAATACGATTCCTAACAGAAATGCGATCGTATTCTAATAAGTTAAAAATCTTGTTAGAAAACATAGTTTTAATTTCAATGTTTAGTGTTATGTTTAATGTTAGCATGATAGATTTCATAATTGTGGATGAAAGATTGAGGGGCGCAGTGGTAGATACGAGGGTTTACCGGGGTTCTAACGTAGGAACAGATCATTATTTGGTTTTATGCCGAATTAATGGTCTATTCAGGTATTGGCGCCATCGGTCATCTGTGTCTACCACTGCGTTACAGGGTAATAGAACAGAAAGGTTACAATTAAAATAATACTAGTTTTTACGGAATTTATTGCTTGTTCGCGTAAATATAAGAAATCAGAAAGGTTACAAGATGAAGGTGAGAAAAACAAATTCAAATGCAGACTGAAAGAAAATATAAGTGGTTTGGATGAATTATGTATGAAGGAGTTAGACTTGGAGAATGTATGGCAAAATGTTAAGAAAGCTTTAGTGGATGCAGCTACCGAAGTATGTGGTGTTAGTAAGAGAAAGAATGAAAGGAAAAATAATGCGTTATGTTGGGATGATGTGATACGTATGGAAGTTGAAGCAAAGAAGAAAGCATGGCTAGATTTACTAGCAACAAAGGCTGGTAATTCTAGCGTTACGAATGATGAGATTGAAAGAAAAAAGGCAGAGATTAAACGTCTAAATAAGAGAGTAAAAGAAGTATAGTTGAAGGGAAAAAGGAAGAAAGAACGAATAAGAATGATAGAAGAATATCGGATAACTTCCAGGCAAATATAAAAATGTTCTGGAAACTTGTAAGAACTGCCAGGGGACATTCAAAACAGCCTATAATGAATGCTATAAGAGACGAGAATGGCTATATTCTGAATGATGTAGTTTTGAGTTTAAAGAGATGGAAGGAATATTTTGAGAGCATGTTTATGAGTGAGGAGACAACGTGTGAACTAAATGAAGTAAAAACTCCGAAAGAAGAGGAAAGAGGTAGCGAGATAAGTATAGATGAAATAATGAAAGCAATGAACAGCATGAAAGCAGGTAAGGCTGCCGGATATGATAGAGTTTCACTCGAAATGCTAAGGGCTGGAGAGGAAGTGGTGGCAGGCCTGCTGCACACCTTGTTTAATTTATGCTGGGAACTGAAGCGGGTACCGGTAGACTGGTGCAAAGCCGTGATAATCCCAGTAAATAAAGGAAAAGGGTCGCAGCAGGACTGTAAAAACTACCGTGGCATCAGCCTTCTTAGCATTGTGGGAAAACTATATGTTAAGGTACTGATTGAAAGGGTCATGAAAAAAACTGATTGAAAAATTTGGGATGTGCAAGCGGGATTTAGAAAGGGAATGGGATGTACAGATCAAGTTTTTTCCATGCGCATGATCGCAGAGAAGTATTTGGCCAAAAACCAAAAGGTTTTATTGTGCGTTCATGGACTTGGAAAAGGCCTATGACAGAGTGGATAGGGATGTGCTATGGCAAACACTGAACTCATTTGGGTTGAGCGCTGGCTTGATACATGCATTGGAGTCTCTTTATAGGGACTCTAGTGCTTGTGTTAGGATTAACGGGGTCTACTCGGACTGGTTTGACATCCATAATGGTGTCAGGCTGGGCTGTGTGTGTGGCCCCGTGGCTGTTCAACCTATTTATAGACAGTTGTTCGCAAAATTTGAAAGTTGAAGAATGCGGATTAAGAATGGGTGAGTTAACCGTCAAATGCCTTTTGTACGCCGATGATCAAGTTATTCTTGCGTCGTCGGCGGCCGAGCTGAAAATGATGGTTACATTAATGAACAGATCATTAAAAGAAAGGGGTATGAAAGTGAACGCAAGTAAGACGAAAGTTATGGTTTTTGAAAGAGAAGAAAGTAAAACGATATGTGAAATAAGAATAGAAGGGGAGTTGATCGAGCAAGTAGATGAGTTTGTATATTTGGGTTGCGTATTTAGAAGGGATGGGAGATATGATAAGGATATAGAACGACGAGTGAATGTGGGAAATAGAGTAAATGGGGCCCTGCACTTTCTTTCTATTGTGAAGAGTCAAAATATGTCGAAAAAGGCACGTATGGCAATTCACAATGCTGTGTTGGTCCCTACTTTAACGTATGGTAGTGAAAGTTGGGTGTGGCAGAAGAAGCACGAGAGTAAAATGAACGCAGTAGAAATGCGGTCGTTAAGAAGTATGTTAGAGCTGAATCTGAATGACAGGGTGAGATTTTTTGTGATAAGAGAAGAGTGTGGTTTGCAAGATGATGCTGTGACCAGGATTAAGAAAGGAATGCTTCGGTGGTTTGATCATGTGGAAAGAATGAATGAGGAAAGAGTGACAAAGAAAATTTATGTTGCAGAAGTAAATGGCAGAGTCAGAGAGGGACGTCCTAGGCGAAAATTTATCGACCAAATTGGCGATTTTTTGAAAACGGGCCAAATTAGGAGTACCCTTAACCGACGAGCATGTATGCGTGTGTCAGGATCGTGCAAAATGGAAGTCTGTAGTCTCTGCCTACCCCTCTGGGTGACAGGCATGAGTGTTTAGGTATGTTTATGTATGTATGTTTAGTGTTATTATAACTTAAAATATTTTAACTACAAGACATAATATATAGGTATGTAAGCATGTAGATACTTGGATAGTGAAGTAAATTTCAACTAAGTTTTGTAAGAAAGTACGTAGATATTACTTGTGTAGATAAATTATTAATTAATTCTTTTTTACTATAAGCACCTATCTAACAAAAAAATTTAATGAATTCAATTTTCATAACTTCCTTCTAAAATCCTTCGGTATTTTTAAAGAATGATATATCTTAAACCTTTTTTTTTTTTGGGCATTCATCCACGCAACAATTATAAGTAGGAGCGACGTTTTTCCATTACAAATTTTCAAATAGGTAAAATAATATGAATAACACTAAACAAAGACTATTTCAACAAGTATTTACATAACAAAAAACTATTTACGTAAACACCGTTAAAAAAAACTCGAAACAAACATTCAATCGTGTACAACGCGCTAGCCCCGACTGCGTGTGTTACCCTGGGTGCCTAGCGATTGTAGGTAATTATTCCACGCAGGTAACAAGAGTGACATAGGGCTGGTAACAGTTAGTTCAGTATCTTCTTTTTTTCAAGATTAAAAGACAACCTACATAAATACAGTCCACTAAGCTCTCATTCATTACACAATAGTTTCTATAAGTTTATTAGTCGGATAGATATGACAATTTTTTAGTTTCTTCTTTCTTCACAAAAGTAAATTATAATAAATAATTACTCAAATTCAGTCCACTTAGCTCTCCATCCACTACAATACCTATCAATTATAATCGTTAATGGCAGTGTTCCTTTTCAGGCTTACTTTACGTACTAATTTCTAATTTTATAGCTAGTTGTGGGGTAAATTTTTCCTCACACTTGTAACCCTTAATATAGTGACGTATTTTTTTGTCTCTCTGCGACACGCTATGCCGGTGTCTATAGGATACTCTGTCTACGGTTTCAAACGTAGACACTAGACAGAGAATGCTAGTTTCAAACTTCCGTAACTTTTATTCGCGCTAGCAAGCGCTTGTAAGCAAAATGGCGAAACTAAACAGTTTTCGGCCAAGACACGTTTGCTAACTTCAGTAGCGCTGACACTATCCGCCATTTTGCTTATTTAATTTGTTTGTTTTGAAGTAGAGTTTATAAGTTGTTTTGTGCAATATTAGTTTTAAGTAATATAATGACATGAATAGATATATACATGTTATTAAAAATTCATGAATGGTAAGTTTTTAATATGAATACTTTACAAACATATATTTAAATTAGGTTAGGTTCCCCGGTTAAAACTAACTTCGTGTCCTAGAGGAAAATAGCTACTTACGATTTGACAGCGCTTACCGCTTACGATCGCCATTTTGCTTACAAGCGCCTACTAGCGCTTTTTTCTGCCAAACGCACCCATTATTTTCAGTTTATACAAAGGTATAACTTTTACTCTGTATTGTATTCATTATTTCAATTTCATTACAGTTTAGTGAAGTTTTGGAAATTTGGATTTGATTGAATGAAATTACTTTGAAGTGTTAAATCCTTCATGCTTATCTTCTCACGTTAAAAATTGTGTATTCATCATGAAGAACGCTTGTTGTGTTTCGCATTGCGAAAGCAAGCGTCATAATGTTATTACATTGTTTTCCAAAGACTGAGCTAAGACTCAAGTGTGTGGAAAAAAAATTGTGAAAAATTAAAGCAGCTCAATGCAGAAGAGCTACATAAATTTATTGTGTGTCATAAGCACTTCGGGACGAGATTTGTTACCAGCAGTTTGCGTCTTCACCATTTTGCCTTACCACCTTAGCTAATATTTCCAATATGGACCATCGATTTCAAAGCCCATATTTTTTTTTTGTAGATAGTACTCACTAAAAGAAAGCGTTTTGCAAAGTTTTAGGTTGCGGAAACTTACGGTTCATGAGATATATTTTTTTAAACTTTTCATACAAATTGGCAAATAACACGCAATTACAAGACAAATGATTGATGTCAATTAGTGTAGGGTTCCGAATATTTTGAAAGTATCGATACCTACTCGATACCAAGAATCGTATCAAAAGTATCAATACTACTTGGTATCGAGTACATTTCGTTAATTTTAGAGACGAAAAATTATGACAAACCAATTGATAAGTATTATATATGTATATAAAGTAGAATAAATTTTACTCTACTTAAGTTCCACCTTAGTACTTGTATTTCATTGTTTGCAACTTGTTTGTATTTCTTAATTAGTACAGGTTTTGTACTTGTATTTTATTGTTTGCAACTTTCTGTATTATCTAATTCTCACTACAATAAACTGTAAGAGTACTTACTTATTTAATATCCAAAAAGTACCCAAAACCGAATCTGAGCACCCCACTATCCACGTGGTCTTGTCTGCCCAACCCCTAGAGTGTATATAAGAGCCCGGATGCGCGGAGAGAGAGCAGTACCCGCCCGCCGTAGGGAAGCGCAGGCACCGAGATCGCCGTAGAGGCTGAGGCTGGTCGCCGAAGGCGACCAAGAAGACGAAACTGCGAAGGCGAGCTCAGGTGCCTGTGCTTTCCTACGCTAGAGCGGAGGGACTGCTCATCCCACAGCGCCGGAGCTGCCACGTAGCGCCGGAACACGACTTCCCCTTTCTAACCCCCACCCCACCCACCATCTCACTTCCCCGCTACTAACCCACCACACCACTTCCCCGCTGCTAACCGCACACCCCCCTCCCATAAGCCCCTCCCTTTTCTTCATTTAATCTATTAATTTTCCCCTCCTCACCCATATCCCCCCTTCATTTAACCAGACATACGGAAACGAGAATAATAATAAATAATATAATAAATTTTAAGCATGAATATCACCAAAACCATGGGGTTCCGCAGGGTGGGGATGGCACGGGGGGTATCCATTCCCCTCCCCACTCCCACCCCTAAAACCTCATATACCGATGGTCCATATTGGAAAGTTAGTTTCCAAAATTAACGAAATGTACTCGATACCAAGTAGTATTGATACTTTTGATGCGATACTTGATATCGGAATTCAAAATTTTCGGAACCCTACACTAATTGAAACGTGAAGTGATTGACGTTTGACATCAATTATTTGTCTAATTAACTTTTAGTGTTAGTTTTTCTATATTAAAGTTTCTTTTTTTACATATTGTGTGTAATTAGTATTTATTGTAAATATTATAATTTCATTTCATTAATTAGAAAAAATGTTGGCCATTATTTGTCAAATTTATTTTGTAATTGCGTGTTATTTGCCAATTTGTATGAAAAGTTAAAAAAATATGTCTCATGAACAAGTTTCCGCAACCTAAAACTTTGCAAAACGCTTTTTTTTAGTGAGTACTATCTACAAAAAAAAATATGGGGTTTGAAATCGATCTCAGGTGTGATTATTTATAGTTGTTTATTGCACATAACCATTATTGTTAAAGGGGGACGCCCATTTTCGGCCATGGAACGCCCAACAATGTGAATTTGTTAAAAAATTATATCTTTATTTATGGTTATTAATCGCGGTATTCATTTATCCTCAAACAATGGGAATATTTTTGCACAAATTAAAAGTACCGGAAACATAATAATAAAAATTAGGTAAATCATTATGTCATTAGTTTGTGAATAAAAAAAAAGTGTTGCCAATCACAAAACACATTTAAAAAATCGATTCTCTTTTTCGATCGATTATTTACGGTGTCATCATTACAGTGCTAATATAATTTTTAAATAATTATGATGTTACGATAATTAAACAAGCGAATTACTAGCTGATTTCTAAAGAGAGTAACAAATGCTACGGCACAATTTAACTGTTAATCTTAACCGATCTTCTTTGAAAACAGATAAGAACTGTTATTCTTATCTGTTTTTAAAGAAGATCGGTTAAGTTATTCTTATCTGTTTATAACAACACATTTAAAATAGAATCATGTTATGATAACGAAACAAGTTAGTTTCCAGCTGATTTACCATGAATCTTTTAACCTTTTAAGCGGCAAAGTCGCCTATACTTGACCAACACCCACGGGCCCTGAGCGCCAACGACGTCTATAGTTGACAAAAAACCCGGCTCCGAAAAATATGAAATATAGATATTGGAAAATTATTACAGGTATTTTAATTCTACACTCCTCAAAATAGGAATAACCCAGCAACATGTGAGTATAAAAAACAAGTCTTCTAGAGCCACAAGTACTAAGAAACATTGAACTAATAAAAATGGATTTTTATCTAAGCAAATACTATGTCCAGCACGCCAAAGTCGTCTATGGTTGACCGCTAGTGTCAAACGCGGGAGGCATAGATTTCTTGAAAACTATCCAAAATTCAGCTCAATGGTGTTTTTTTTTTCTATTATTATTGATATTTGAATAAAATTAAAGGTTATAAACATAAAACTATAATTAGCTACATGAATAAAAAAATGTTATCAGATTATCTTCGCATAATAAATCTAATATCTCAACTCTAGCGCATCTTTAGCGCGTCATCGAAAATCAGTTCACTGGGCACCGTGATCAAGGATAGACGACACCCTGATGACGTCATAAGTGATTACCGAGAAAAGTAGAGCAATGCAACATGAACGATTCCTCAGAACTCATTCGGATTTTGGAAAGCGTCGATGATGATGAATTTTGATTTTTGATTGATGAATTGAATTTTTGATTGATTGGTGAACAAATATGTTTATTTATTCCATGACCAAGATTTTAGTATTATAAGGCTGATTTACCTAGTGCGAATAATTATATACAATTGTTGATTAATGAATAATTATGTACCTTTTTTAATAATAATACAAAATTACAATTAATGTTTTTTTTACTTAGGGTGTGAAGAGCAATTTTTCATTTTGTGTTGTGCCATTTTCTTTCTCAGTCTCAAAATCATCTAGCAGCATCAGCATCATATCAAATCCCCATTGTCATAAGAGTGTAAGACTTTTCTTCTGTGCGTCACTTGGCCTACGCCTTCCCCGACACATAAAATATTATGAATCGATGTCTGTATATTTCGGTTAGATCGATTTTGAAATCGATACACAACATTCTAAGAATGTTTCAAAAGGGAAGGTCAGCTACGCCGTTGTCGTCCAGTCGCGACAATGTCGTCATTAGGATGGAGAGTAGTGCTAATGTTTACTACTATTTTATTGTTATTGTTTGTTTTTTATTTATGTTTATATGTACAAAGTACATATATAAAAAGAGTGGAAGACGGCACAAGATTAAATAAAACATACAGTTTATTAAGAGTCATTTATAGCATAAAAAACCAACAAAAACAAGTTATTTCACGTTATCGATATATCAACTCTTGGCAACACTATTTTGTTTTGGCGCTTTGGCGTACAGGACACGGTAATGCGTTTTTGGCGTGGCGCTCAAAAGGTTAAAGCTTAACAAAACGCAACTGTACAATTTTTATCAATTTCAAGACAAAAACAACCGTTGTTATCGGCTTGGTTGAAAACGTTAACAACCGCCTTCACATCTGTAGTTATGATAATTAAATAAGCGATTTAATAGCTGATTTACAATGAATTCTATGCAGTATAACATAACGCTACTGCACAATATAACTGTTATTCTTATCTTTTCTTAACAATACATTTAAAATGAAATCATGTTACGATAATTAAACAAGTGAATTTCTAGCTGATATACCATGAATTTTTTAGAGCTTCATAAAACACTACTGCACAATTAACTGTTCTTAAAAATACACTTAAAATAGAATTTAAATAAAAATGGAAGATACATTTTAAAAAGCGAGCAGAAGTTAAAACACCTCCAAGATTATTCTCTTTTTATGAAATTATTAATCGAATAATAATCGAATCGCTATGGATATTATGATGTTATGATAATTAAACAAGCGAATTACTAGCTGATTTACTATGAATTCTTTAGAGTACAATAAAATGCTACTGCACAATTTAACTGTTATTGTTATCTGTTTTAACAATACATTTAAAATGGAATCATGTTATGATAATTAAACAAGTGAATTTTTAGCTTATTTACCATGAACTGTTTAGAGCATAACAATACGCTACTCCACATTTTAACTGTTCTTAAAAATACGTTTAAAACATAATTTAAAAAAATAAAAGAAAATATATTTTAAAAAGCGTGTAGAACTGAAAGCGAAACTCAAATATTATTATTTTTTCATTAAATTACTAATCGAATACAAATCGATATCGTTTCGTTGTATTTATGTTAGTTATGTGGCAACATCAAATCTGACAGCTATAGGAAATATGTCATGCGAAATGAAATCACAATTCAACAAGTAAAAAGGCACTAGTGAATTCGCAACTAAATAGTTGCCATTGTGTTATTTTGTTTGTTATTTTTCAAATAAATTCTCAAGAACTCATATGGAGTGAGATTGTCGATCACATTATAGTGTGACAACAGTTAAAAGTAAGTGTTCAACAGTTTTTAATTTATTAATTCTAGTGCTGATATTTGATAGTGATGAATGTATGAAATGATGAAGTTGTTTTATTTTTTAACATATGCACAAGCTATACCTGACAAACAAAATAGCTTATTTGTAACACGGCGATAAGATTAGCTAGCTAACACCAGATAGTTACGAAATGGACAATTTTTATCAAATACCAAGAAATAAGACAGTCGATTTTTAATTGTTTTTGGACTACTGGTAGGCAGTCAGTCCTTAATTATTAAATAATATAGGGCATTAAGTTTTAAGTAACATTTACCTATATTTGAGTTTAAAGTAAACAAATCTATTTTATTTTGTTCACTTTGTCTTATTTTTTTTATTTAATATTATTTCAGTTGCCATCGTCATCGCGTGAGTGTCATGATTGCGAAGGATTGATAAAGCAGCAACACGTTAAACTTTAGAACGGGAACCATCTGAATCATCTAGTCCATCCTTGTAGCAATCTAAAGTGAGTAATGTATTGAACCTAGAACAACAAAGCTTAGATCATACATCGTACAATATACTGCTGCCTAATTTTGTAAGAGCACCACTCACACAAAATCAATGTTTTTTTCCTGGTTGTAACAATTCCAATCAACTCACTGTTCCATCAGCATTGCGGGTATGTATTTTTGTGAATACAATTACTATGTACCTCCAGAATGTAGAATCAGTAACTACCATTTAAATAGTGTATTAACTCTTGGTATTTACTTTTAGAATTAATATATAACCATATTAAAACATTTAATGTAGCACAAATTATAGATTTTTCTACATTATTGTAAGATAATATTTACCATCAAATAGACTTTGAAAATATTTACAATATGCCCGAATATACTGTACATTATTATCTACGCTTATCAAAGGCACAATGCCAATAAATTCTGTCTGAAGTGCCCAAAATGTCAAGTAAACATAGTGGATGCTTTGCACTTGCTGTATATTTGATAAAAGTAAGAACAGGAGATAGTGATGAATGCATATAGGCATTATTGCAAGTACCAAGAAACAAATTAGAGTGGCTCATGAATATGGCCCAAGAAATATTAAATCAGGATGTTGTTCCTATGAATTTTATCCATCGTTACCACTCTCTGTGCCAAATTCTATTCAGTAATTATGATATTATATCTGAGGCAAATAATTTCTTAGCTTTCCTAGATGTTTTTGTTATCCAAAATCCTAACAACATCATAGGTCACACTGTGTATAGAAAAATGACCCATACAAACTGATATTTAAGTGGTGAATCTCACCATAATCCTTCACAGTTAGTTACCATGAGCAAATCTTTGTTACAGAGAGCATATGGGATCTGTGAGAACAAGCACCTGGCCGCGAAGCTTCAGCACGTCAAGCAGGTTCTGCACAAAATCAAGCTTCGGGTCCCACGTCTTCGTCACAGTGACCGAGTGAAGCCGACCGCAGTTGAGCGTGTGCCTGCTGTACTACCGTATGTCAAGGGTGTCACCCCAACCAGATAGACATACATCAGATTTGATAGACCACAAATCCTCGTTAAAGAACATTAATTCCTACCAAGGATGATATGTGAGGCTACTGAAATTAAAAAACATCCTAATTTCAGTAGAGAAGGCGGTTGGGTACTGCCACCTGCTTGGGACACTATAATTAATAAAATTAAAACAAACCCCAAGCATACCACTGCAAGACTTAAAGATAGAGTAAGTTCAATCTGCGTAGATTGGACTATAAAAATAATAATAAAAAGCTGAAGGTACTCCATGTCCCAATACTGACATTGGGATGGCAGTCACCTCAGTACCCCGTGACCATGGGTGCTATAAAGCACCTGAAATGTCAGGAATTAATAATAATAGTATAATAATAATATAGCCATTTATTTCCGAACTTTGGGGTTACATAATATTTGTGTTTGAGTTCCTATTGTAATACTAGTTAAAGTAAGTCCCTCTGTTCGGTGTGCCTTTTGGCATAGGCCTCCAAAAGAAAAATCACGCGTCGGGAATTAAAAGTTAAAGAAATTAAAAGCAATAAAATTGGTAAAAGTAGTCGTTAAAAAGCTGTATTTGTGAAAATAAAAAGCTTTATATCATAAAAATGCCGACTTTTTTTAAACCAATTCCTTAACCATTTCATTATTTTAATTGCATATTATCATTTCCATATGCTTTTATATGTGGGCACCTATGGCCGAAGTGTCTATGAACAGTGGGCATCCCCCTTTGTATTTGATTGTAGTGATTAAGTAATTGTAGTCAGAATGCACATAACCATTGTTACTTTAATACATTTTGTATTTGATTGTAGTGATTAAGTAATTGTCGTTGGAATGGGATGATGTGGTCGCTTAGCGACTAAGTCCTTTATAACAATATATTAACAAGAAAGTCTATAACAAGATAAAATAATAACTGTTTGAAATGAATAGTCGGTGTTCTAAAATGTTTTTAAGTATAGTCAAATTATTTATTTAGTAACAAGCACTATAAGTGTCACTTAAGTCTTTGTATTATAGAAAGTAAAGCAGCTTTGTAATTTTCTGATATTTAAGTAAACAATTTTAAGACATCAACTGATATTTGTTAGTCTTATGTCAGTAACATCTTTACATCAAGATTGTTTCTTATGAAATAACTTTATTATTTTATAATCTATTTATTTTAAGAAAATATTTTGCCTTATTTTACAATGTTTGTCATTCCATTCCATTAGTCTACTACAGCATATAAAAATCCACTGCTGAAAATAGGCATCCCCCATAGATTGCCTCATCGGGAGATTTTGTTAAGAATTATAACTAGTCAAAGTTTTCTTAATTTTGTCACTCACTGACTGACCGATAATCAACACTCTAAGGCACTTCTAGCAAACATAGAATCTTCATATTTAGAATATATTTAGTGTTTAGTGTATAAATCAAGTAAAAATTTAAATTTTTTGCAATTTTGGTGCAGTTTTCTAGATACATTAACCGCATAAATAACTTTGTAATCCCATATAAATAAAGGATTACATAATTACATTTGCAGTAAATTAATCAGTGTACCTGTATATGTATAATATAATGGAATAATAGGTATAATAATAGGTATAAATATAAGTACTTATCTGGTACTTTGTTGGTATTCAAGAAGTAGATGGTACCGGAAAGGAAAAAAGTAGGGCTATATACAAAAAGTAATGAGATGCCATCAAAAACATAACATGTAAAAGAAACCAAGTCTCATAACTCAGTTCTTCTACCGTAAAAAGTTGTGTGAACCAAGTCGGTTAATTTATTCAGTCCTTACTTACTTAAGGTCCTTCTGTATTAAGTTATTACATAATTAGCCAATCTAACAACATCTTATGTTGGCCATATCAATAAGTATCATTTGTATTATTTGCTAGATACATTGTGTTTTCATGCTCTTAAAAAAGCTATATAGTATACCACACAATGTGCTACCAAGTGATCATTTTGATGGCATAAAATGTAAGGAATGGGCCTGCTGTTCACTGTTAACAATAAAAGTATACATATTTGTTTCCAGATATCAATGAACCACCATCCATCTATAAACATTTTAAAATGATAGGACAAACAGCAGTGTCTACATCATGACAAAACTGGTAAATATAACTGTAAAAATCATAAAAATCTTCATAAGTTCTTCAAAAATAGTATATTATTATGTTCAGTTAATTACCTGATGTTTTTATTCCTAGGTTGCAAATTGGCAAGAATCAAAAAAATATTGCTCGCTAATATTTAGTGATGTTTCGATAGAGCCAGGTCTTACATATGACAATTACAATGATAATATCTGTGGACTTGTAGAGTTACTGTCAACTCAGAGTCACAGTTACTGTGACTATGCCGACCATGCCTTAATGTGCCTCATTTGAGGTACTCTACACAAATGGCAACAGCCTATTGCCTTTTATTTTTGTCAGGAACCAGACCTGCACTTATATTAAAAAATATAATAGAGCAAGTGATAGAAGAGAATAATAACTGGATTAATTCCTGTGGCTCTGGTATCAGATCAGGGAACATCAATTCAGTCAGCCGTTAGTAAGTTGAAGGAAGATAAGAAAAAAAAAACAATATTGGCAAATGAAAATACTGGTAAGATAATTAAATGAAAGGTTTAAAGCCACAAATTAAAGTTCTTAATAAAGTGCTAAAATTATTAGTAATGTACTTATTTTTATACTTTTGATTACCTATTAACCAAATTTTTGTTTTCATTTCAGATGACACAATCATAATAAGAAGTCAAAAGATTAATATCATATTTGATATTCCTCACCTCATTAAAAGTCTAAGAAATAATTTTCTTGACAAAAATATAGTAGTGAATGGGAAAACATCAAAATAGGATGATATTGTAGATGTTTATTTAACAGACTGCAAACGTGCAGAAATATGTTTGCTGCATAAGTTAAATGATGAACATGTCATACCTCAGAAAATAAAAAAATGAAGGTAAGCCTACCAATACAAGAAAATAAATATAAACATACATTACAATACATCTTTGGAATAAAGCCAAATTAATTAATATTAACATTTGGTTTTTCAGGTGAGAAACTGCAGTCGTATGTTAAGCAAGACTGTTGCAGGAGCCTTGGCATACTCATCACAATTTTGTAAGTCTGTTGATCTAAATATTATTTTATTTTAATTTACAATATGGGGAAATCTATCAAACTTTACCAATTCCAACATCACCTGCATGAAGTGAGCCCTGCTTACTAATAAATAGTGCAATCTACTTCTGTAGGTAATTCATTTACATTTGCAGAACCAAAAATCTCACAACTAGATGATGGAAAGTGTATTGTGGCTATAGGCACATTGAAATATCGTATCATCTTCATTATTATAGCCTCTTCAAAAGTCCACTGCTTAACATAGGCCTCACCTGAAATGTCGTTATACACAGAACTCACCCATGTGCACACATCATATTCCTGCATGTCTTATCAGGTACCTTAGTGGGGAGCCGTCTTACGATTTGCTTACAGATGTGCGCCTACTAGTGGAAAAATATTCACTGATCTGTAAAGTCCTAAATCCAGCAGAGGATGTAAATGTAGAAAGCTGATATTTATTTTTCTTTTTTATACTTTTTATTGCATACAATTTTATATTACATAAACACTGACAACAAACTATATACTAAATGTACAATTAGCAGGCCTTAATACTAAACAGAGATCTATTCCAGGAAAAACCATAGAGAAGGAGATTATTTTTATATAAAGGTGCATGGATACTTATAAGCTGTATTATGTAGTATGACTTGACTACGCTACATGCATTGACTTGATTATGTAGAATTGACTGATCTGTTGGTCTAGTGGTTGTAGTAGTGCGACTGTTGATCATGAGGTCCTGGGTTCGAAGCCCAGGTCGGTCCAAAAATCAATTATTGAGTTTTCTGTCAAGAAATCCTCAGTAGGCTGCCTGGAGTCAAGAAGTTGGCGGTGTCTCACCCCCATGCCTCGGAAAGCTCGTAAAGGCTTTGGTCCTGCGCCTGGTCTCTCCGGTCGTGTCAGTTTACTGTTCCATCAGATGAGGAAATAGAGAGTGCACCTGTACTTGCGCATAGATTTAGGCAATATAATCTTATCCTGCGCCAATGGCTAGTCTCTGTTGAGGCAGGCCACCATGACCGAAAGTCGATCTGGAGGACGTTATTATAAAGAATATAACATTCCTTGAATAAACCAACTTTGTCAGCCTCAAGCACAAGCGCAGAGTAGCTAGCCTATCAGTATTCTAGAGGATGCATTTTGCAGAGTGTGCGCAGGAATTGCACGCTTTAATTCCTCCCTCTCCTTCGGACGACCAGGCGGTCGGCGGGTCTTTACCCCTTTGTTGTTGATATTCCACGCATTAGAACCAAACGGTTTACTTCGAATTTTTTAATGCGTACAGCAAAGGAGTGTAATAATTTGCCAGTGTCTTATCTTTCCGTCCGAATACAATCTGGGTGTCTTCAAGGCAAGAGTGAATAGGGTTTTGTTACGCTTAGAAAGTGCGATTTACCATCTAAGACTGGATCACCACTTACCACCAGGTGGGGTTGTGGTCAAGCACTGGCTTATAAAAAGTAAAAAAAATATATAAGAATAAAAGAGAAACAAATAACATTAATTTAGGGTTTCTATGGCTAACATTATATTTCTTTTTATTTTACAGCTCACTAAGCTGATATAAAATCTGTAAACTCGACGTCAAAAAATACTTCAGAAGCTTTGTCATTTTTCGAGGACTTATTTGATTCGTGTAAGGAAACAGCTCTTAGACAAAGTGAAGCCCTTAAGGCAAGCTGTAACCAATTCATGGGAGCACGAAACCCTTTGGACTAATTCCATAAAAAAATTTAGAAGAAATGAAATTCGTTAATAAAGAGGACAAGGAGTGTATTGTGTCCTCTAAAAAAGTCAGTTGTCAGTCCACCAATGGATTTCTCACAGAGGGTACAGATACTTAAAATAAAAACAAAAATCAACCTTTCCCTCAGAATATGCAGTATATTTCAACCGTTGTAAAAGAAACTAATATTTGGAAGTGAAACCAAATTCTTATGAAATTTCAAAAAAAAAGCAAATAGAAATTAAATCCAAATATTCGTTTGATTTCTTAAAATATATAATATAAATACTCACGCCTGTCACCCAGAGGGGTAGGCAGAGACTACGGACTTTTAAATGATGTTTTATTATTAGATTTATTCAGGAATGAAATTATTAATAAATAAAACTATATGATCAGTGTTTCCTTCTTGAGAAATATCCGTGAAATCGTCCTGGATAAAACTGGGATCGATCCTAGGTACGACGTTTTGTTCTTCGGGTGATATATATTTCTCTTCCGGTGATAGGTGTTGTTCATTGGGTGGTATATTTTGAAGATTATTCTTTGATCTTTTGACAATTAATGAGCGAAGCACAGTAACTTTTTTTGGTCCAGATCGAGAACCACAGCTTCCAGAACTACTGTGTTTCGAGTATTTAACCAGTTGTGGTCCTTGACCTTGGGAATTTGGCAATGCAGTACTTGAAATTGACTAATTAGTTGGCAAATTCAGTATTAGAGTTCTTGAAATCTGATACTGATAGGGAGACGTCAAAGTTGATGTCGATGAAATAGATGGCAACGTTGGTGTTGGAGTTCTTGATGGCGGCTGATGAACGGAAAAAGATGTCATCGTTGGTGTTGGAGTTCTTGATGGCTGCTGCTCAACGGCAAAAGGCGATGTCGGTGTTGTTGAATCTGAACGAGCTGACTTAGCGAGATTGACTTATGTAATATGGCTCTTGCAAATAATTAGAAGTCGGTGTAATAAATGGATAATTTTCATATTTGCCTATATCTGCGTCAAAAAGAATATTACTAATTAAATGTTCGACGACACACTTTGTACGCGAACTGTATGATCTATGTTTGTTAGCAACATGCTCTCCAAATGTAGTACTTTGGTCCCTCTCACGTCGTCTTTTAAGAGCCTCCTGCATATTATTATAGGCTTCTTCTGCTCGTCGATCAAACGTATTACTTTTCCGTCGTTGTAATTTATTTGGTGATTTAAACATTTTATTTGTACTAGTTGCAGAATGGTCTGAATCACGGCTCATAATATTTTCCTGGGTTTCATGACTGGGAATCATTCTGAAATAAAGATAAAATAATCTATTAACAACATTTTCATTAAAACGAATAAAATACCTATGTGAGCATAAATTAATGTTTTTTGTTGCAGATGCCTTCAAACAGTGAAGATTGGAAAAAAATTTCAGATATGTTTGACCTAAATTGGAATTTCCCTCATTGTATCGGGGCACTCGATGGAAAACATTGCGTGTTACAAAATCCCATACATGGAGGCAGTGACTACTACAATTACAAGTCTGATTTCAGTATTGTATTAATGGGAATAGTAGATGCAAACTAACTGAACTGAAAATGTATATGTGAATGTTGGAACCCAAGGGAGGATTTCAGATGGTGGTGTTTTAGAAACACTTTTACGAGAAACTGCGAGGAAATGAATTAGGATTGCCACCAGATGTCGCTCTTCCGTATCCTCAGATGGAAATGTCTTTTGTCTTAGTGGCCGACGATGCATTCCCTATGCAAAAGCATATTATGAAACCTTATTCAGGACATCAAGAGTCCAGATCAGTAAAAAGACTATTTAACTACAGTTTAAGTAGAGCTCGCAGAGTTGTGAAAAACGCCTTTGGAATTCTATCATCCGTATTCAGAGTTCTACGAAAACCAATGCTTCTTGAACCAGAACGAGCTACAACAGTAATAATGACCTGTGTATATTTACACAACATTTTAAGAAAAAGCAAGCTATCCAGATGTATTTATACACCCAGGGGAACTTTTGATCATGATGATCGTGGGACTGTGACGTTGGGTTCTTGGCGAAGAATAAATGAAGAAGACCCACTTGCTTCATATTTCCCATTACTGAACGTTCCACGAAGATCTGCTTTAAGTACTGAACAAATACGCAATGAATTTGCAGAATATTTTTCCACCGTAGGCCAAGTACCTTGGCAAAATAGTTATGCATAAAACTGAAGGCATTTTTTTTTATCTATACTTACCAATGTATCTTGTGTCGGACGCGGACTAAATTTGTCTAGCAAAAATTTCATTTTTTCAAACGCAAACCATGTTAAACAATAAATTTCGTCGAAACCGGCACCTGAAATAAAATAAAATATTATGTTAAAATATTTGTTTTAGCTTTATTTCAATATTCATATGTTCCCAGAAATGAAACTATGTATACACACGGTAATTTGTCAATAATTTGTCCGTATTTATTTATTGGCAACCTTCGTGGCTCCGAGTCACCACCCGAGCGGGTTGGCGTACTTTGAGTTTACACATTGTGTAGATGGTATATATAGTTATCATAGATATAGGATCGCAATTAAGAATGTTAGCAATTTCTAGCCAGCAGTCACTTCTCTTCGCTTTCAATTTATATTCATTATTTGTTGGATCCCAAAGACACGGCTTCTCTTTATACAAATCTATTAATAAATACATATCGTCGTTACTCCATTCTTTGTTTTTCTCCATGATCTAAATGGCGGGAAATATCCAAGTAATTATCAAATTGGACGTCTACACGCTACGCTCTCTTGCTTCAACTGAGCGTTCGTTCGTTGGCCTTCGGCGACCGTCCAAACAGAGTTCGATCAAATAGCTCGATTTCTTTGATGTTACCGCCACGCTTCGGATCGCCGGCACACGCCAACGAGCGATCGTTGGCATTCGCTAAGCCGTCCAGATTGCAGCAACGAAGGTCAACGAAACCCGTTCGTTGGCGTTCGTTTGGCCGGTCCGTATGCAGCTTAAGATAAAATCTGCAATTGGACTTTGTTGTAAATTATTCTTAGCACAAGCATTTTCAGTTTAGTGGCAATCTGGTAAGACATGAAGTCGATGGATGTGCAGTGATGATGATCCACTTGATAGTAGGACGTTTCTTTCTGCCTAGTAGTCTATCTGCGTAGTTATCATCTTGATACCATCAAGCAACAGTATGTGTCCCAGTCTGAAGACATTGAGAGCCAGGATAATAACAGGCTGTGAATCATTACATGTTAGTCCTCAGAGGCAACATCGCATCTGTAGCCGTTGCTTGAAGTTCGTTGCCGTTGCTTATGGGCTGCAGTAGCCACTTACCATCAGGTGTATTGTAAGTTTATTTGTCACTTCAATATAATAAAAGAATGCGAACAGTATCGAATACTATATACGATGGCGAATTCGCAAGATTTCATGCTCAAATACATGGTGACATTTATTTTTTTATTTCTGTAAGTGATAGAGAGTTGATTTGTGATAGAGGCATTTTGCATCGATTATGACTTCATGAGCGGCTCGGTTTGACTGAGAATAGACCACGCTTTCACAAAATACCAGCGTGAGATAGCAACATAATGCTGTTGTTTCCTATATTTAGTGTCGAGAACCGGAAACTTTTTACTTTTTTTTTCATTTATTTATCACATGAACAAGCATTACAAATATTTGTAGTGATGATATTAAAAAACCACTAAGGTTTATACTTAAACTATCGGGAGCTCACAACTTTATAAGATAGTAGGTATTAAGATAGTATAGCGTTATATTATATTTCCGATACTATAAAAAGGAAAAACAAAAACATGAAATAAACATACATACAATAAAAAAAATTACAAAATACGCGCGCCAAGTCGAGCAAAAAAGCGTCACGGCCGTACCATATTTTTCTCGAAGCAATTCAGGCCATTTTCGACCCCCTATAACTTGTTTGTGGATAGAACTACAAACCTGAATTTTCAGAACCCAAGCAGGCATTGTATGGACACGGTATATTTCAAATTTCATTCAATTTGAAACAGTAGTTTACGAATTATAATTAGTCAAAGTTCCTTAATTTTGTCACTCTCTGACTGACCGATCATCAAAACTCTAAAGCGCTTCTAGCGGATATAGAAGTTTCAAACTTAGAACACAATTAGTGTTTAGTGTACAAATCAAGGAAAAACTAAATATTTTTCAATTTCGGACCAGTTTTCTAGATACACTAACTTCATAAATAACTTTGTAATCCCGATTATGAAAATGAAAATTTTGAAACAAAATAAATTACTTTTTTGAATGTGATGGTTGTAACAAAAAAAAATCAACAAAAGAGATTCTCGCCAAACACATGTCATACAGTCATAAAACGCAAAAGAACTCAGACACCACTGCAGTTCGGACACAAGTTGATATTTGCGAATTTAAAACATCTCAAAAACTTTACATTTTGTCACTTCTTAAAAAAGCTCACGTCGCTACACAAGTGTACTCTTGTAATAATTGTGATTTTCAGTTTTATATTCATTACCTGTAATTAAAATTTGTGTTTTTAATATAATGTAGGTAAGCACATTTAAAATGCAACATATTTTACATTATATTTTAAATATATTACAAAAACTTACATTAAGATAAGTAAATTACTTCTATTGTTACCCCAGCATCCATCTCATGTTGTAACATCTGTAATTATTAGTCAAAGTATTTAATATTGTAAATTTCTTTCAAACTAAAAAATAATGAAGTTTAATTAGGTATATCAATTTGTGTATAAGTAATTATTATGAGTGTACACACTACTGAACTTACTTCTTCCTCTGGTCTGGTCTGGTCTAGTCAGGGCAGTCGCTGCCAAATGTGTACTAAACACCTATGAGCGACACAATTCTTCCTCAGTCAAAGGATTAATAGTGGCGCTTAGGTTGCCGGTCTGTATCATTTCTTTTGTTAACTTTGCTGCTTTACTGCAGGACTCGCTTCTAGTCTCTCCATACCTACAAAATAAATGTTTATTTATCCAAGTAAATATAAGTGCATAAGCCGATTGGGGGTTAATCTACTCATAATTCTCACATTTTGACATTATTAGTGTGTTTAGATTTACGTCTATTCTGCTCTCCTTTCCGGCGAGGAGTTCGGAGAATGGCTCTGAGGGAGAGCGCAAGTCGTGTTGATCACCAGGGTAAGTCTAAGAACTTCTTCCTTCACGTCGCTGCCGCTTGTTATTTCGTCTGTTTCATTAGGAAACAGACAGAACAGAAATACTCAGGTGATCCTCTTTTTATTTTCTTTTATCCGACCCCCTTTTTCCTACCCTAACCTAATCTAAGGTGTTAAGTGTACCGTGCCGTTGAATGGGTGGCATAGTGGGATGGGTGGGGAGTCCAATCAAAAACAGTGCCTACCCGAGGCCAGAGCGATTCGGTTAGTATTTCTATTGGGTCCGTTACTGTATGTATATGATGACACTAAAATTTACGCATATATTAAGTATGAGGAAGATACACACAAACTTCAGAAAGACTTGAACCAGCTTTGTTGCTCTATTATAATAACCGTATTAGTGTTAATATTAAAAAAAGTTATCAAATAAGCTTCACCCGTAAAAGGTATCAAATTGAATATCGATATTAAATTAGATGACATAGCTTTGGAACGCGTCTACAAAACCAAAAACCTTGGTGTTATTTTTGATTCTAAAATGCTCATGTCTGATCATATTACGACAATAGTTGCAAAAGCGTATAAAAACTTAGGATTTGTTTTAAGATCATGCCGTCCATTCTCAGATTCCGATTGCATTAAAGTTCTGTATTATTCTTATGCAAGAAGTGTTTTGGAGTATTGCTGTAATGTTTGGAATCCAAATTACTTGTCTTTTATAGAGAATATAGTGCAAATACAGTGTAAATATACAGCCGTGGTAGTTCAGATGGTTAACGCTCGCTGTAAGTATAACAGAACGCGAGTAACCTGGGTTTGATCCCCGCCGGCACCAATGAAATTGTTAATTGCAATTTTAAGTGCTGATTTACCACGTACTCGGCGGTGAAGGAAAACATTGTGAGGAAACCTGCATGTCTGAGGAATAAAAAAAATATTTCGAAAATATGTGAAGTTCGCCAACACGCATTAGGGCAGCGCGGCGGACACTTCCTTGCCCTAAAACACTCTCAGAAATGAGTGAGGCCTGTGTCCAGCAGTGGGACGTATATAGGCTGTAACTTTACTTTAACTTTTACAATGTAAATATATTAAAGTAAAGCCTTAATATATTTACATTGTATTTGTATAATTATCGTACTCAACGTAAAAAAAGCAGTTATGAGGAATCTTGCTATCACCATAACTTATTGCAGTTAAAGGACCGACGTAAACTTCTACAGCTATTGTTTCTACACGACGTCTGTAATAATAAATAGATAGTCCTGAATTGAGATTTCAATTCCTACAATTTAATACTCCTTCGAAGCGTACCAGACACACATCCCTTTTTCATGTTCCGTTAAGCCGCTCTAAATATGCTCAAAATTCTGCCATCAGTCGTACACTTAACAGCTATAACAAAAAAAGTTATTGCTATTTTTCACGGCAGTAAAGCTCCTACAAAAAATGAAATAATTTCAATTATAAGTAACATGAAGTCATACAAATCACACAAACACACACACGCACGCACGCACGCACTACGCGCGCACACACACACACATATATATATATATATATATATATATATATATATATATATATATATATACATTTAACCATACATTTACAAAACAAAACACTAGATTAAAAAGCGTACTAGCGTAGTGGTTACTCTTTAAAAACTAGCCCTGTATCATATTTTATCCTCATATTATGTCCACACAGTTGTAGCAATATGTTAAAAGATTTTTTTTATATAAAGTAAGAACCTGAAGAAATTGGCAGTAGAAAATGTACACAAATTACTCAGAATCATGCTGGTCCTATAAATAAAAAATAACAATAAACAATCGCAGTCATAAAAAATTTAATGACATTTATCTGAAACCACTTTCATACTAAGGATGGTTAAAAAATTGTTCAAATTTTCACCTTTATTTTTTAGAAAAAGATGTTATAACATCATAAGCAAAATCACCTCCTCAAAAAAGACGTTATAAGGTCATCATTCTGTACATAAAAAAATATCTAAAAATTTTAACTCATTGTAATTCGGATATTATCGATTCATAACATACGAGTATTGTCCCATCACTAAATGTCAAAAAAATAATGAAGAATGCTGTGGCGGCATTTGAATTTAGATCTCTTTAATCAATTAATTTGGCTTTATAGCCTTAGATGCGTTTGCCTTTCGGTACAAACGTCAAAATAAAAAAGTTTATTTGGCGATAAAGAAAGTACCTACCTAGATAAATAACGAAATTCGAAGTTTCCTAATAGGTAGTTTATTAATAATTATTTTTATTTCTTTGCATTTTTTGAGGAAAGCACTTGAATACCTCGGCGGAAAAGGCAATTGCCTACCTCGCGGCATTTGCAATGATGTAGTCTTTATTGACAAATAGGTACCTGATCATCAGCTATGATTATTGCAGAATGTTTCCTTTCCATGTTCTGCTTCAAATTAGTAGTGTTACTGCAAGTTTACAACTCCTTTGGGCAGTATTTGCACTTAGCAATTCCACCAGGCTTAATCCCGAAATACTGCCGCCAACAACTTTTTGGTTTCGTGCTAGACTTATTTCAACTGGCAACGTAAATTTACGGAACAAAATAGTACTTATGCGGATACGTAAACGCACTTTATATAACCAAATTACTAATTGACTTAAACCAAACCGCTCGCGCATCTACAGCAATAAAATTGACCAAGTGACAGGAGAGGGGTATAAGACGGGGAATCCATCCCAGTCTAGTAGTAGCAGTGTTACCATGCGTGGTAAACTTGCTCTAATATTTATTGCTTTTCATAATATTTGTACAAAATTATTACAATAATTATAAATTAGGAATGTTGCAAGCATTAACTTACTGCTGTAAAAAAATCAAAAACTGTTAGAGTAAAATCGATTTTTTTAAAATAAAAACGAGTAACTCATAATCGATTTTATATAAATAATCGATTGAATATAAAAATCGATTATTTTCACAAGGTTACCTATTCATCGTCAGTGTAGCCAACTTGACGGGTTTCCCGCTAGATTTGACGGGTCTATATACTTTGATAGATTGAATTCTGAAAAATAAACCATGTGCGTCAAGAATCGATATCAAATCAATTCATTCTTAATATTTAGGGGGAATGAAAACTCGAAAATGTCTATTAGACGGGTTTTGACGGGATTATAGTGTTCTCTACAACGGTAGCTAGATTTTAATGTTGGCAACACTGTATAGTGATGGACATTAGGAAAACATCGATGTTTTTTTTTCGATTGAATGCATCGGATTGTTGCATAGATGTAATATCGATGTATCAAAAAATACATCGATGTTTTCTATACATCGATTGTTTTTCTATAAGTTAAATATGTATGTGGTCAAGAAATAAAAAGCAAGCATCTTTTAAAATAACTTTATTACTTTTACATTTATTTTTAATATATATCCCAATAATTTTTATCTATACTTTGTAAAAACAAAATTTTACCCAATCTTTTACCCTATATATATATATATATATATATATATATATATATATATATATATCTAATCCTCTGTTGAGTCATTGCCTGCGCCGCTTGCGAAAACAGTCTCTCTGATGGCACTGATGTGCCCACCATTATTAGATATTTAAAGGCAATTTCATGCAATATTGGAAACTGTATTTTGTAATCTTTCCAAATTTCTAGAAGATTGTCGTTAAGTCTTCCAGCAGGACTTGTCAGATAAACTGAAAGTTCATCCGACAAGCTATCTTCATATTTACTACTCTTCCAATTGCGATGTACCAGTTTGTAATGATCACTCCATAATGAAAATGTCTCTTCACTTTTATCAGACTTATCCGAGTCTGACTCGATTTCTTCAATTTGACGCAAATGAATCTTCATTAAATCTTTGATTTTCGATACGGCGTTGCTACAAGTTATTGCTTCGTTAAAGTGATTTTTTTTAAACGTGGGTCTAAAATTTATGCTATAGCAAGAGGAGTTACATGTTCAATGGAACCCATTCTTTTCGTAATTTTTTGCAGAGCCAGTTTTTGCACTTTTCGTGCCACAGGTTCTCCTGCGACACCTGCTGAAGTAATTTTGGAAAATATGCAGCGGGGACTAAAGGTATAATTTTGCTGATTGTGCAATATTTATCTGCAGAAATTTCTTTTGTGGCTTCCTCCAAAGGCCGCAATATCAGGAGGACGGATGAGGCAATGGATATTTCTGAACTGCTGAGCATTGGGGCTGCGGTGGCGTGTCGAAAAAGAATATCATTTATGATTACCAGTACAGCAGTACTATTCCAGCGCGTCGATACGCTTTGTATAAGTTTAGTCTCAGTAGAAGTAGCTTTGCGCAATTCGTCACTAGCAACGCAACTTTGTTGGAACCAGGTCAGAATTGCTTTAATTTTAGTAACAATTTTTTGCCACTCAGAACATGCCATTGTGCTCTTAGCCACCAAATTGACAGAGAATACGCATGAGCCAAACATGGAATATGTTTCTTCTTACCAAACGTCAATTCTACAACTTTCACCATATTGGCAGCATTCTAGGTTACAACAGCTGTCGCATTATCTTTTTTAATACTCCATTCTGCACAAGTTTTTAAAAGCATTTCAGAAATATATTGTGACGTAGGTATGTCTTTCATCGAGTTCATACACGCCGAGAGTAACTGTCCAATTTCTATTCCAAAATGAACAGTTACGCCTATAAAACTTTTCATATTTAATGTATCAGACCAAATATCTGTCGTCATGGTTAAGTCTTTTATCGAAGACAATTTCTTTTTAAAAGTTTCTGAAACAACCTCATATTTATTATCCAACCATCTTCTTAGACTTTTTCTACTTGGTATTATATTGAGGAGCAACTGCTTTCATAAGATTTTTGAAACTTCATCTCATTCTCGACTATTGAGAAAGGCTGGTGATCTTTACAAATCATATATAATAATAATAATAATAATCATAATCAACATCATAAGGCGTAGGGAATTGACGACCCCATCGCCCGCTGACGTGACGGTTAAGTGACAAAACTGCTACGTCCACGCAGTCAGTCAGCGCCTTGCGAGAGGTGTGAGCGCCGTGCCGCGGCAGAATTTAGGGTGCAGAGGCCCGTTTGTGCTTATGGCTACACACGAAACGGTGCCGGGCCTGGGCGTCTCCCGTTAATGGACGCCCAAATAATGGATGATGGATAAAAAGATAGTGCGCAAAGGGCCGCTGCCTGGGGGTCGCCGGGGCGCGTCTGGAGCTGGCGCTGGACGCGGCAGCATGCGGGCCGCCAGCCGAGCGCGAGGAGCTGCACGGTCATCTACCAGCCCTCCGCATCCATCATCCCCACCAGAAGGCTTGGTGTCGGCTGGGTCTTCTCGGACTCAGCAAGCGGCACCCGCCGCTGGTGGAGCACGTCGCATGCGTTGGTCACAAGAAATGAATGCAAACGCACTGCGGGCGTACTTTAGGGCAAAAGGGGAAGAAACTGGATGTTTGGCGTATCGGGCTAGGATGCATCGTCTTTTTGCTGAGCTGGAGCCATCTTTAATCGTCACAGAGCAAAACCTGGCAGACCGAGTTCGGTATATCTTGCGCTCAAATATATTTGATGTCGCCGAACTCGAACGGCTACGACGCGAGGCTGTTCCCTCGTCGGATGAGAATGCTACGGCTGAGGATGCGGCGCCACAAATGGTAGAGCAACCCGCAAACGTGGATGCCGCCGTGAATACCCCAGTTGTGGTTGATTCAAACGATGATGGAACAGTCGCCCAGGAACTGGAATTAGAGCATATGAGGAGTATATTGGAAGAGGCGATTGTGGAAACGCGCAGTACGCCTCTCGAAAATCGACCGCGACTTCCCCGCATAGCCCTAAGCAAGCGGAATCGGGCTGTCGTGAGGGCTCTGAACCCAATGCTGGTTACCTATTTGGAAGCCAGCCGGGACTTTGCGAGACGGACTCAATTCTTTTTGGCGCCGCGCTGGCAGTCTGCCGTATCATAGGCGCCAAGGTTTCCACGGCTGGACGCGCTACTGGCCATAGTAGCGCTATCCCAGCATGGAGAAGAAGAATTGAGGAACGTATCGCAAAGGCTAGAGCTCTCATCGGCAGACTGATATGCTTCAGATCAGGCAACAACAGGCCAAGAATTGTGCGCACCGTCAGGATGGCGTTTGCTGGGACAAATGTCAGTTTGTCCCAGCCGGATATAACGCAAAAACTGACGGAGCGCATAGATGATCTGAAGCAGAGAATCGCTGCTTGGGGAAAGCGGATTCGGCGATATACCGAGAGGTCGACACGGTTCAACCAGAATCGTCTCTTCCAGAGTGATCAGAAGAGGCTCTATGAATCATTGGAGCGACCAATGGTAAGTGGAACGGGTCCAGCACCGGGTCAGGCCGACACTGTAGCATTCTGGCGCGGCCTGTGGTCAGAGCCCGTAAACCACAGCGAGGGCCCTTGGACGGAAATTGTGGCGAGTCAGTGTGCGGGTATTACGCCCATGGACCCCGTCATCATAACGCCGGATGACGTAGCTGAGGCGGTTCGTAGGGCCCCGAACTGGAAAAGTCCGGGGCTTGACGGGCTGCATCACTACTGGCTGAAGGGGTTCATGGTGTGTCACTCTGTGCTCGCCCGACAGTTTCAAGAGGCTCTCAACCAGAAGTCGCTCCCAAGCCTCTTCACTACTGGGATCACTCATTTAGTTCCTAAAGACCAGGGTACCACAGACCCGAGCAAATACCGCCCCATCACGTGTCTACCGACCATATACAAGACACTAACATCCATTTTGAGCGCGAGAATCACTTGTCACCTGGACTCAAATCAGGTGATGTCGCGCGCTCAAAATGGATGTCGGGGCGGTGGTCGTGGAACCAAGGAACCACTCCTCATTGACGCGGTCATTGGCAAAGTGGTGAAACGCAACCGTCGGAACTTCTCCGCCGCCTGGATAGACTACAGAAAGGCATTCGACTCGGTGCCCCATACATGGCTAAAGAGAGTCCTCGAGCTGTACAAGATAGACTGTACAGTTAGAGACTTCCTCGAGCAGTGTATGGGGCAGTGGAGTACGATCCTTTGTCATCTAGGCGAGCGGATGATGGCTGCGGAGAACCACATAAGGATAAGAAGGGGTATCTTCCAGGGCGATTGTCTGAGTCCAATCTGGTTCTGCCTCTCTCTGAACCCTCTCAGTACCTTACTGGAGGGCTCCGGGAGGGGATTTCAGCTACGGAAAGGAGGGACAAAAGTGACCCACCTTTTCTATATGGATGACCTCAAGTTATTCGCCTCCAGTCGCTCCCATCTTATGGAATTGTTAAACATCACTTGTGAATTTAGCAATTCTATTGGAATGGAGCTGGGAACGGATAAGTGTGCGGTCCTCCATGTTGAAAGGGGACGGGTTGCTAACTCTGAGGGCGTAGACTTATCTATGCCCGTCAACTTAAGGACCCTTTCCGAGGCTGAAACATACCGATACCTGGGTATGTCACAAAACATCGGTATCGATGAGACTGGTATGAAACAGTCAGTTTGCGACGTGTTTTATGCACGCTTGACCAAAGTGCTTAACAGCCTTTTGTCCGGTGTGAATAAGGCACACGCATATAACGGCTGGGTCATGCCTGTCCTCATGTATACCTTTGGCATACTCAGGTGGACTCAGACTGAACTTAACGCCCTGGATAGAAAAGTCCGCACTACAATGACGTCCCATAGGATGCATCATCCGAGATCGTCGGTAATGAGGCTGTACTTGCCGCGGAAGCATGGTGGTCGTGGCTTCTTGAGCGCGCTCACCATGCATAATCGCGAAGTGTGCAGCCTCCGTGATTACTTCCTGGCGAGATCGGATGATCCATTCTATAAGGACGTCATTTCTTGTGATAAAGGACTTACCCCTCTATCCTTAGCCAACGAGCAATGGCAAGACCCGGCAGTGCAGAGCATTTCCGACCGGGAGACCGTATGGAAGGAGAAGGAGCTCCACGGGAGGTTCTACAAGGCTCTACATGAGCCTTTCGTAGACACAGTAGCCTCTCTCCACTGGCTACGCTTTGGTGATCTCTTCGGGGAAACCGAGGGTTTTGTCTGTGCAATACAGGATCAGGTTATTAAGACCAACAACTATCGGAGATACATCCTAAAGGATGGCACCGTCGACATCTGTCGAGCTTGTCGCCATCCCGGTGAGTCACTTAGGCATGTTATCTCCGGTTGTTCGGCGCTTTCTAACTCTGAGTACTTGCACAGGCACAACCTAGTAGCCAGAATTCTACACCAGGAGCTCGCTCTGAAATACGGTCTCGTGGATCGGAAATTGCCGTATTACAAGTACTTGCCGGAAGCCGTGCTCGAAAATGATCGCGCCAGGCTCTATTGGGACCGGGCCATCATCACAGACAGGACTATTCTTGCGAATAAGCCTGATATTGTGCTGATGGACCGGGCACAGTCAAGGATATTTTGGTCGACATTACCATTCCGTATGACGAGAACCTCGTGAAAGCCGAAACAGACAAGCAAACAAAATATCTGGACCTGGCTCACGAGGTGACCGACATGTGGGGTGGTCTGCCGACCGAAATTATTCCTGTAGTCGTCTCTGCAAACGGGCTAATCCCAGTCAGCCTCTCGGGTCATCTGAGGCGGCTGGGACTACGTGGCGGACCGCTCCAGGTTCAAATGCAGAAGGCGGTGCTCCTCGATACCGCCCGCATCGTCCGCCGGTTTCTTTCCCTTTCCCCCTAACCCTCGGCCGTTTGGTCTCCCCTGCCGAGGGCCTCCATCTGGTTGGGCTTTTATTTATTTATGTACTTTTATATTTATTTTATGTTATTGATATTTATGTATATTTGTCTTTTCATTTTCATTTATAATTATATATTTATAGCACCCAACCAGATGAGAAAACTATATAGATACCCCAAAAAAATCATAATCAACATCATAAGGCGTAGGGAAGTGACGACCCCATCGCCCGCTGACGTGACGGTTATGTGACAAAACTGCTACGTCCGCGCAGTCAGTCAGCACCTTGCCAAGAGGTGTGAGCGCCGTGCCTCGGCAAAAATTGAAGGTGCAAGGGCCCGCTTGTGCATATGGCCTCACCATAAAACGGCGCCGGGTCTGGGCGTCTCCTGTTAAATGACGCCCACTATGGATGATAGAACACAGAAGATTGCGCAAAGGGCCACTGCCTGGAGGTTGCCAGGGCGCGTCTGGAGCTGACGCCGGACGCGACAGCATGTGAACCGCCCGCCGAGCATGAGGTGCTGCACGACCACCCAGCTGACCCTCGCATCCATCATCACCACCAGCTTGCTTGGTGTCGGCAGGGTTTTCGCAGGCCCAGCAATCGGCACCCGCCACTGGTGGAGTACGCCGCATGCGATGGACCATCAATGTGAATACATACGCATTGCGGGCGTATTTTAGGGCGAAAGGGGGAGAAGTTGGAGGATTTGCGTATCGGGCTAAGGTGCATCGTCTTTTTACTGAGCTGGAGCCATCTATTACCGTCACCGAGCAAAACCTGGCAGACCGAGTTCGGTATATCTTACGCTCAAATATATTTGATGGCGCCGAACTCGAACGGCTACGACGTGAGGCTGTTCCCTCATCAAATGAAAATGCTACGACTGAGGATGCGGTGCCATAAGTTGCAGAACAACCCGCACACGTGGATGCCACCGTGAATACCCCAGCAGAAGCTCTGATTCAAATGATGATGGAACATTCACCCAGGAACAAGAAATAGAGCAAATGAGGAGTACATTGGAAGAGGCGATTGTGGAAACGCGCAGTACGCCTCTCGAAAATCGACCGCGACTTCCTCGCATAGCCCTAAGCAAGCGGAATCGGGCTGTCATGAGGGCTCTGAACCCAATGCTGGTGACCTATTTGGAAGCCAGCCGGGACCTTTGCGAGACGGACTCAATTCTTTTTGACGTCGCGATGGCAGTCTGTCGTACCAAGACGCTATAGGCGCCAAGGTTTCCACGGCTGGACGTGCTACTGGCTAAAGTAGCGCTGTCCCAGCACGGAGAAGAAGAATTGAGGAACGTATCGCAAAGGCTAGAGCTCTCATCGGCAGACTGATTTTCAGATCAGGCAATAACAGGCCAAGAATTGTGCGCACCGTCATGATGGCGTTTGCTGGCGTGGGCTCTGACCACAGGCCGCGCCAGAATACTACAGTGTCCGCCTGATTCGGTGCTGGGCCCGTTCCACTTACCATTGGTCGCTCCAATGATTCATAGAGCCTCTTCTGATCACTCTGGATGAGACGATTCTGGTTGAACCGTGTCGACCTCTCGGTATATCGCCGAATCCGCTTTCCCCAAGCAGCAATTCTCTGCTTCAAATCATCTATGCGCTCCGTCAGCTTTTGCGTTATATCCGGCTGGGACAAATGTCAGTTTGGTAAGTGGAACGGGCCCAGCACCGAATCAGGCCGACACTGTAGCATTCTGGCGCGGCCTGTGGTCAGAGCCCGTAAACCGCAGCGAGGGCCCCTGGACAGAAGTTGTGGCGAGTCAGTGTGCGAGTATAACGCCCATGGACCCCGTCGAGACGGTCCGTAGGGCCCCGAACTGGAAAAGTCCGGGACTCGACGGGCTGCATCACTACTGGCTGAAGGGGTTCGTGGTGTGTCACACTGTGCTCGCCCGACAGTTTCAAGAGGCTCTCAACCAGAAGTCGCTCCCTAGCCTTTTCACTACTGGGATCACCCATTTGGTTCCTAAAGACCAGGGTACCACAGACCCGAGCAAATACCGTCCCATCACGTGTCTACCGACCATATACAAAACACTAACATCCATTTTGAGTGCGATAATCACTCGTCACCTGGACTCAAATCAGGTGATGTCTCGCGCTCAAAACGGATGTCGGTGAGGTGGTCGTGGAACCAAGGAACCACTCCTCATTGACGCGGTCATTGGCAAAGTGGTGAAACGCAACCGTTGGAACTTCTCCGCCGCCTGGATAGACTACATAAAGGCATTCGACTCGGTGCCCCATACATGGCTAAAGGGAGTCCTCGAGCTGTACAAGATAGACTGTACAGTGAGAGACTTCCTCGAGCAGTTTATGGGACAGTGGAGTACGATCCTTTGTCATCTGGGCGAGCGGATGATGGCTGCATAGAACCACTATCTTTCAGGGTATCTTTCAGGGCGATAGTCTGAGTCTAATTTGGTTCTGCCTCTCTCTGAACCCTCTCAGTACGTTACTGGAGGGCTCCGGGAGAGGATTTCAGCTACGGAAGGGAGGGAACAAAAGTGACCCACCTTTTCTATATGGATGACTTCAAGTTATTCGCCTCCAGTCGCTCCCATCTTATGGAATTGCTAAACATCACTTGTGAATTTAGTAATTCCATTGGGATGGAGCTGTGGACAGATAAGTGTGCGGTCCTCCATGTTGAAAGGGCAAGGGTTGCTAACTCTGAGGGCATAGACTTATCTATGTCCGTCAACTTAAGAAACATACCGATACCTGGGTATCGGTATGTTACAGAACATCGGTATCGATGAGGCTGGTTTGAAACAGTCAGTTTGCGACTTGTTTTATGCACGCTTGACCAAAGTGCTTAACAGCCTTTTGTCCGGTGTGAATAAGACACGCGCATATAACGGTTGGATCATGCCTGTCCTCATGTATACCTTTGACATACTCAGGTGGACTCAGACTGAACTTAACGCCCTGGATAAAAAAGTCCGCACTACCATGATGTTCCATAGGATGCATCATCCGAGATCGTCGGTAATGAGGCTGTACTTGCCGCGAAAGCATGGTGGGCGTGGCTTTCTAAGCGCGCTCACCATGCATAATCGCAAAGTGTGCAGCCTCCGTCATTACTTCCTGGCGAGATCGGATGATCCATTCTATAAGGACGTCATTTCTCGTGATAAAGGACTTACCCCTCTATCCTTAGCCAACGAGCAATGGCAAGACCCGGCAGTGCAGAGCATTTCCGACCGGGAGACCGTATGGAAGGAGAAGGAGCTCCACGGGAGGTTCTACAAGGCTCTACATGAGCCTTTCGTAGACACAGTAGCCTCCCTCCACTGGCTACGCTTTGGTGATCTCTTCGGGGAAACCGAGGGTTTTGTCTGTGCAATACAGGATCAGGTTATTAAGACCAACAACTATCGGAGATACATCCTAAAGGATGGCACCGTCGACATCTGTCGAGCTTGTCGCCATCCCGATGAGTCACTTAGGCATGTTATCTCCGGTTGTTCGGCGCTTTCTAACTCTGAGTACTTGCACAGGCACAACCTAGTAGCCAGAATTCTACACCAGGAGCTCGCTCTGAAATACGGTCTCGTGGATCGGAAATTGCCGTATTACAAGTACTTGCCGGAAGCCGTGCTCGAAAATGATCGCGCCAGGCTCTATTGGGACCGGGCCATCATCACAGACAGGACTATTCTTGCGAATAAGCCTGATATTGTGCTGATGGACCGGGCACAGTCAAGGATATTTTTGGTCGACATTACCATTCCGTATGACGAGAACCTCGTGAAAGCCGAAACAGACAAGCAAACAAAATATCTGGACCTGGCTCACGAGGTGACCGACATGTGGGGTGGTCTGCCGACCGAAATTATTCCTGTAGTCGTTTCTGCAAACGGGCTAATCCCAGTCAGCCTCTCGGGTCATCTGAGGCGACTGGGACTACGTGGCGGACCGCTCCAGGTTCAAATGCAGAAGGCGGTGCTCCTCGATACCGCCCGCATCGTCCGCCGGTTTCTTTCCCTTTCCCCCTAACCCTCGGCCGTTTGGTCTCCCCTGCCGAGGGCCTCCATCTGGTTGGGCTTTTATTTATTTGTGTACTTTTATATTTATTTTATGTTATTGATATTTATGTATATTTATCTTTTCATTTTCATTTATAATTATATATTTATAGCACCCAACCAGACGAGAAAACTATATAGATACCCCAAAACAATAATAATAATTTCAGGTTGATTCAGACGATGATGGAACAGTCGCCCAGGAACTGGAACTAGAGCAAATGAGGAGAACATTGGAAGAGGCGATTGTGGAAACGCGCAGTACGCCTCTCGAAAATCGACCGCGACTTCCCCGCTTAGCCCTAAGCAAGCGGAATCGGGCTGTCATGGAGGGCTCTGAACCCAATGCTGGTTACCTATTTGGAAGCCAGCCAGGACCTTTGCGAGACGGACTCAATTCTTTTTGGCGCCGCACTGGCAGTCTGCCGTATTATAGGCGCCAAACTTTCCACGGCTGGACGCGCTACTGGACAAAGTAGTGCTATCCCAGCCTGGAGAATAAGAATTGAAGAACGTATCGCAAAGGCTAGGGCCCTTATCGGCAGACTGATATGCTTCAGGTCAGGCAATACCAGGCCAAGGATTGTGCGCACCGTCAGGATGGCGTTTGCTGGGACAAATGTTAGTTTGTCCCAAACGGATATAATGCAAAAACTGACGGAGCGCATAGACGACCTGAAGCAAAGAATCGCTGCTTGGGGAAAGCAGATTCGGCGATATACCGAGAGTTCAACATGGTTCAACCAGAATCGTCTCTTCCAGAGTGATCAGAAGAGGCTCTATAAATCATTGGAGCGACCAACAGAAAGTGGAGCGGGCCCAGCACCAAATCAGGCCGACACGGTCGCATTCCGGCGCAGCCTGTGGTCAGAGCCCGTAAACCATAACGAGGGCCTTTGGACGGAAGTTGTGACGAGTCAGTGTGCGGGTATTACGCCCATGGAACCCGTCATCATAACGCCGGATGACGTAGCTGAAACGGTCCGTAGGGCCCGAACTGGAAAAGTCCGGGGCTTGACGGGCTGCATCACTACTGGCTGAAGGGGTTCACGGTGTGTCACGCTGTGCTCGCCCGACAGTTTCAAGAGGCTCTCAACCAGAAGTCGCTCCCAAGCCTCTTCACTACTGGGATCACTCATTTGGTTCCTAAGGATCAGGGTGCCACAGACCCGAGCAAATACCGCCCCATCACGTGTCTACCGACTATATACAAGACACTAACATCCACTTTGAGCACGAGAATCGCTCGTCACCTGGACTCAAATCAGGTGATGTCGCGCGCTCAAAATGGATATCGGGGCGGCGGTCGTGGAACCAAGGAACCACTCCTCATTGACGCGGTCATTGGCAAAGTGGTGAAACGCTACCGTCGGAACTTCTCCGCCGCCTGGATAGATTACAGAAAGGTATTAGACTCGGTGCCCCATACATGGCTAAAGAGGGTCCTCGAGCTGTACAAGATTGACTGTACAGTTCAAGACTTCCTCGGGCAGTGTATGGGGCAGTGGAGTACGATCCTCTGTCATCTAGGCGAGCGGATGACGGCTGCGGAAAGCCGCATAAGGATAAGAAGGGGTATATTCCAGGGCGACTGTCTGAGTCCAATCTGGTTCTGCCTCTCTTTGAACCCTCTCAGTACTTTACTGGAGGGTTCCGGAAGGGGATTTCAGCTTCGGAAAGGAGGTACAAAAGTGACCCACCTTTTCTATATGGATGGCCTCAAATTATTCGCCTCCAGTCGCTCCCATCTTATGGAATTGCTAAACATCACTTGTGAATTTAGCAATTCCATTGGAATGGAGCTGGGGACGGATAAGTTTGCGGTCCTCCATGTTGAAAGGGGAAGGGTTGCTAACTCTGAGGGCATAGACTTATCTATGCCCGTCAACTTAAGAACCCTTTCCGATGCTGAAACATACCGATACCTGGGTATGTCACAAAACATCGGTATCGATGAGACTGGTATGAAACAGTCAGTTTGCGACGTGTTTTATGCACGTTTGACCAAAGTGCTTAACAGCCTTTTGTCCGGTGTGAATAAGGCACACGCATATAACGGCTGGGTCATGCCTGTCCTCATGTATACCTTTGGCATACTCAGGTTGACTCAGGCTGAACTTAACGCCCTGGATAAAAAAGTCCGCACTACCATGATGTCCCATAGGATGCATCATCCGAGATCGTCGGTAATGAGGCTGTACTTGCCGCGGAAGCATTGTGGTCGTGGCTTCTTTAGCGCGCTCACCATGCATAATCGCGAAGTGTGCAGCCTCCGTAATTACTTCCTGGCGAGATCGGATGATCCATTCTATAAGGACGTCATTTCTTGTGATAAAGGACTTACCCCTCTATCCTTAGCCAACGAGCAATGACAAGACCTGGCAGTGCAGAGCATTTCCGACCGGGAGACCATATGGAAAGAGAAGGAGCTCCACGGGATGTTCTGCAAGGCTCTACATGAGCCTTTCGTAGACACAGTAGCCTCCCTCCACTGGTTACGCTTTGGTGACCTCTTCGGGGAAACCGAGGGTTTTGTCTGTGCAATACAGGATCAGGTTATTAAGACTAACAACTATCGGAGATACATCTTAAAGCATGGCGTCTGTCGAGCTTGTCGCCATTCCGGTGAGTCACTTATGCATGTCATCTCCGGTTGTTCGGCGCTTTCTAACTTTGATTACTTGCACAGACACAACCTAGTAGCCAGAATTCTTCACCAGGAGCTCGCTCTGAAAGACGGTCTCGTGGATCGGAAATTGCCGTATTACAAGTACTTGCCGGAAGCCGTGTTCGAATATGACCGCGCCAGGCTCTATTGGGACCGGGCCATTATCACAGACAGGGCTATTCTTGCGAATAAGCCTGATATTGTGCTGATGGACCGGGCACAGTCAAGGATATTTTTGGTCGACATTACCATTCCATATGACGAGAACCTCGTGAAAGCCGAAACAGATAAGCAAACAAAATACCTGGCTCACGAGGTGACCGACATGTGGGTTGGTCTGCCGACCGAAATTATTCTTGTAGTCGTCTCTGCAAACGGACTAATCCCAGTCAGCCTCGGGTCATCTGAGGCGGCTGGGACTACGTGGCGGACCGCTCCAGGCTCAAATCAAGAAAGGCGGTGCTCCTCGATACCGCCCCCTTCGTCCGCCTGTTTCTTTCCCTTTTCCTCTAACTCTCGGCCGTTTGGCCTCCCCTGCCGAGGGCCTTCATCTGGTTGGACTTTTATTTATTTATGTATCTTTATATTTATTTAATTTTATTGATATTTATGTATATTTATCTTTTCATTTCCATTTATAATTATATATTTATAGAACCCAACCAGATGAGAAAACTAGGTATATTGATACCCCCAATAATAATCATTTATAACAAACAATTGTTAAGTTTACTTGTTTTCATGCCGGATTCTGAATAAGAGGAGATTTATTGAAAACTGGTCTTGATAGATTTTTGACGTTTTATAGGAATCACTTCCGAGTCAGAATCTAAAGCTTTATCCAACGTTTTTGACGTACTTTGAGAACTACTCGTCGAAGGATTAACGGTTTCGGAATCAGATTGAACTGATTTAAGTTCATCAACAATACCAACGCAAGGTGTCTCATTGGAATTTGAAGCAGCTGGCTCTAGAACTGATCGCGTTATAAGTATCTAAGAAAGTTCTTTCTCCGATATAGTCCTTTAAAACGGAACAATTTCAATATAAGCAGCCTTGTGGACATTACGAATATGCCCAAATAAGTTTGTTGTATTTCCAGTACACTTGATAACTTTTGACATAACTTACATTTAGATTTATTGTCATCAATTTTGTCGTAAAACTTCCAGACTAAACTTTTCTTTTAAGGCGCCATTATATTCTGAAATAGATAAAAAAGGAATGTATTTTCAAATAAAAAAAATATCGATAACATGGAATCACTAGTGATATGATTCGATATTAACTTCGGTTTATCTAATAAAAATGTATCGATTACCGTAAGTATCATTTGTTATGATAAATAATTACTCCCTTTAAAGTAAATAATTGGACATTTACATGATTACTTAGATTAGACAGATTAATATGAAAAATATTTTTATATTTATAACGTAGAAAACTAAAACGCGATGTAATGTTTTACTTAATTAAAAAAATTAGTTACGGAATTTTTGTTTAATTTACAATCATGCTTTTTGCGGAAATCTCGAAAATGGTTACTTATATATTATTTAGATGCACGCACTTACCTTTGTTTACTTGTCCAACGTGTTCATAGACTTATTATGATATTAATATTACATATAAGTAACGTGTTGTTCAGTTTAACACGTCGATTTATAAATGTTCTTGCTAACACGACGCAGCAATTCTGAACCTAGCTGAGTAGGTAATTAATTAATATAAAAATTAAAATAATATGATTTTTGAAGCCAGAGACTGCAACTAACTGTAAGTAAGACTAAGAGAGAGAGAGACGGCGGGTCAATTCAGTCGGCCATTTGCATTTATATTTTTTATGGGTTGGTTGCACTGACCTATATAATATTGGCTGCCGTTTCAACTGGTGATACCACTTTTTGGCGAAACACCTTGCGTATGCTAAATAATGTATAATAATTATAATGTAAAAAGACAAAAAATAGTTATTAACCGTAGAGAGAGGGTGGCGGGGTAGGTTTGATTGTTTGCCTTTTCAATGCATAAAAAAACATCGATGTATACTCGATGTTTAAAACTTAACAATACATCGGTTTGATTCGATGCATCGTTATCGAGTATTTTTAAAACATCGATGTATATCGGCCACTCAGCCAGCTCACCAGTATAGTATATATAGTTTCTGTATATATTACTCTACTCTATGCAGCTCACTCCACTTCCACTCCTGTGTAGACGTGGGTCGTAACGTCATTTTCAAGAAACGTAACGAAACCAGTGACTTGGTCCGCGTCACCTGTTTCAAAACTAGCGATTTTTGTAACTGGCTATTTTTATTCGGCTACTGTGATTGTTTGCATAAATGCAAAAAAAACTATACAGTTACACACGAAACGAAAATAAATTTAATCACTATCTGTGTTTGTAGCTACATTTAACTGAAAGGAATAAATTAACTTCCCTTAATACTTTATTCAGGCTTAGGACTGACTGCATTAAATGTATTTATGATTGATTTGTATTTACTATGAAACTAAGATTCTTATAAAATTATTTATGCAGGCATATTTTCACGTCAATTTGATTGTATATATAATGATTATTGATATTTACAGTTTATTTACACGTTCTCAACGTTTTTCACAATAATTCTATTTATATAATAACAAAGAAATATTACAGTAAATGTAAATAAAACACCTAAATAACATATAGGTAGCAAGGATGTAACAATAATAAATACACAAGTACAAGGATGAACTAAAATAAACTAAATTATTTTACTTAAATTCAATTTGACTCTCTCTTCCCGGCATCGCAAACCGTTGAAATTATTACACAATACGAAGATCACTATTTATTGTCAATTTATATAGTCTTACGTATAAAAATTAAACATACAATAATACTGTTACATAAGCTGTTTTGTTTATAGTTGTATAGAGATGAGTCGTACTAGGTAAATTTCGTACTAGGTGCACCTAGTCCAATTCCGTATAAATACTCGATCCAAATACCTGTTCCACCTAGTCCATAAAGTATCAAGTACACATAAAGTTTAGTATTGTTGGAATAGGAATAGGATATGCTATAGTTTCAAGTACCATATTTTACGTGCGTACTGCTGAAACGTGTGCAATAATGAATTCATACATCTTCCCTTCATACTTTACAAAATTATTATAATAATTCTCGTAACTAAATTACGAGAATTAAGGTTATATGAGAAATAAATTAAGATCATTTACTTCCAATTACTTCAAATGCTACTTAGTAGTACATCATATTTTGTAAAATTTGTTTTAAAAGATGTTTATCTTTGATTTATTTGAAAAACTCTAGAATGGGAGTACTCACCTATTGATTTTGTATGTCTTGATTTTAAGCTGCTATGTTTCTTTTACTATTGCTATAATTCTATAATTGGTTGATGCAGCTCATACTAATGACGGAAGGGAGAATTTAAAGTGGATTATTTTCATTTATCTCTCATATAATCTTAATAGTAACGAGCCTAATTATAATATTTTTTTAGAATATTGTTTGCATAATTCTTATAAATAACATTAAAAAAAGAATTGTTCTGAAAAATAAAAAAGTGAGTTTGTCAGTTCCGCCGCACGACTGAAGTTCACTCCTTACGAACGATTATAAAATATATAGATTGGAAAATGTGGGTAAATGAACGCAACTACTAAAAGCATGCATGACACATTTACTTATATTAATTATTTAATGTATATTCATCAAAATATATTACATAATCATCGAAACGTAAATTGTTTACGCTTCCAATACTATGTTATGTAGTCATGGAAACATGAAAACAGCGTCCACCGAGATCACATTCGCATGAGTCCGTACCGTATTTGACAACAGACACTCGCCTGCCTTGTATTCTTGTATAAGTATTTGGATGAACTAGTCCGAGTCCCGACTAGTCTCGTACTAGTATTTGGTTGAACTAGTCCGAGTCCCGACTAGTCTCGAGTCTCGAGTATTGACAGACAAAGATAGAAAGACTACGGAATAGTCTAGTTAAAAAAAGGACAGAATATATTATTACACAACAAACACGAGTGCGCGTCACGTTACCTTTATGTTCATTAAAATTTGGTTCAAATTCAAATGACTGACAAACTAATGATTTAGGCAAAGACGACCCGAGTTGAGCGCCTAGTAACTACAGTCTACGGCAACAAAATACGAGTACGACGCGTAGGCACAGTGAGACTAGATGGATCAAGTATTTTAAAAGTTGGAATAGGTGCAACCTAGTCTCGTTAAATACTTAGTCCCTGGATCTGTTCTAGTATATACGCTTCATCTCTATAGTTGTATGCCACATGTGCGCTTTGCGCTCGACTGACCGAAAGTCGACTCTCGCAACAATCACAGTTAACAGTAATAAGTATATAATCGCATTTACAAAAATCACCAGTTGTAATATGACTCGAAACTAGTGATTCCGTTACATGCCGCGTAGCCAGTTATTGTATCTATATCGTGGTAATAGTGTTCTGTGACTGTGATCTAGTGACGTGAAATAACGCCCCCGTCTGCTCCTGTGTATAGCGAAAAGAAAAAAAAAGTATGGTAAACAAACTAATGTAGGTAATTAAAATATGATTTGAAAACTCCAGTTTATAAGTGAAAAAGAGAATTAATTACAAACTAACCAGAAAATATAAACACACTCATTCCTGTTTTCAATGGCCTTTAGTGAAATTTGTAGAATTTGTTTATGCGTTAATGTACACATGTTTGTACTAAAGAAGAATGGCCTCCAGAATTTGTACAAAACCTTAACGAAAAGTTTTGTAAGTTTGTTAATATTTCTTAATATTGCAAATGAATTGCAGTACATTATAACTTGCCTTGATATGAGAAGCGATAGATCGAGGCTAGGCTGTGCAGCGTTCAGCAAAGTGCCAAATACAACCAGAACCTGAAGAACAACAATTAGCCTAAAATCCTACTATGTACTAGAAGAGAGAGGGACCGCGGGCTTAAACTTACTGAGCCTGTGCCATAAAAAGGTATCCTGTGCCTCCTTCCACGCGACCCGCAATGCTGCACGGATTTTGTTCGTGTTGTCGGTTATAGTACATATTCAATGAGTCTTATTGCTATTGTCTTATTACTTCAATGAGTCTTATTGCGATTTTCCGTCAATAAATTAACATCCACCCTGGTTTGGTCTTTCATCCTCTTAAAACTGTTCCATCATACTATTACAGTGAGAGATTTGAGTGCACATGTGCTTGCTTACACACATACAATATAACCCTGTCCTGCGCTGATGAATAGTCTCTATTGACTATAGTGACTGAAATTCTGTCTGTAAGACATTACTATCATTATTTAATGTGAAAGAGCCACGCTACAGCTATATTGTGGTTGTAACAAGGGTGGGTCGATTTCACCGTTGTGGTACCACACTCTCACAGAATACCGGCATAAAATAGCAGTTTAATGCTGCTCTGGTTTATATGGTAAGTAAAGAGAACCTGAGACCTGCGTTACCGGAGGTAAGGTGTTCCATCTTGGTCCTCGGGGGTGATAGCACATCTGCATTTTGATTCTTAATTGGGGATAAATTGCAGTGGGCCGCAGCATTTACTTACCATCAGGTGGACTTTGTGCTCAGTTTTCATAATTATTGTATAAAAACAAATTATTTAGCAGGCCAGTAGTGGAAACCACTGATAAAAAGTAGTATCCTGGTTTCAAATTTCTAATTGTTCTATTTTATTTGTTTATCCAATCTGTTTTAAAATTGGTTTATCGTTTGTGCTGATATCACTTGATAGCAACTTGTTCCAGACTTCAAACACTCTTTGGCTAAAATAAGTGAGTAATTTCATGACATGGTTTAGTATTTGAGTGATGCCTCTAAGCTTTGAGTTCTATAAATAATATTTTGTCAAAATTTTCTAGATCATAGTGTGTATATATTTATTATTTTATATGTTTTAATCAAATCTCATTGTCTGTGATCTTTCAGAGTTGTAAATATAAGTGTTTTCGGACTTTCCTCATATGGTATGTTTTCAATGCTCTAGGAACTTTTGAATACCTGCGTTGAACCTCTCCAGTAATTCAATATAATTTGAAAGGCATATTCTAAAATAGGTTTAATATGTGTGTTTGACCTTTTATGTGGAAAATTCTACTGTTCATATATATTCTATATGCAATTAAATAATCCAATAATATGTCCATACCTGTCTGGAACTTTATACTGCAGTTGATATTAAATCTTGACCGGGGAAGGACCACATTCTCATAGAATACCAGCGTAAAATAGTAGCGTAATGCTATATATGTATGGTGAGTGTAGAGAACCGGAGAATCTTTTTACTGGAAAAGAAGCATTCCATCTTAATCCTCATGGGTGAAAACGCATATGCATTTTGACTAGTAGTCGAGGATAGATGTAGATGTCTATGGGCCACAGCAACCAATTACTGTCAGGTGGACTGTGTGCTCGTTTGTCACCCTGCCCTATAAAAAAATCAAAAAAGGTAAAACAGCTACGGGATGTATATTTTTTATTAACTTCTATTTTAAACTAAGTAATATTGGCCAAATTAAGTGTTCATACTGCACCTTAAGAAAGTAGTAAGATCAAATCTGCTATTTTACCGTTGTTGTAAATGACTCATAGCGGAAGCATTTTCAGTTTACTTAGAGCAGATAGAGAAGTATATGTAGTGTTAATAGTGATGCTAGTTGTTTGAAGTTAAAATTTGAAAGTATGTTTAGTTGGATTTCATTTTGAAAGCCCAAACTTAAAAATACCTCTGTTACGGCCCCAAAATATCTGAATTTAATACTTTTAAAATTTTATCTGTTAACATCAGAGAAGCTTCTCAACACTTGACACTCACAATATCAATTAATTAGAGAATTGTGTCCATATAGCTTGCAAAACTAACAACTGATGGAGAAACAATTCTCGATTGATAACCTGATACTGATAAGCAAATTGTGGGGGGGGAGGGCACTAGATAGTGACAATCTGGTAAGATAGAAAGCAATGGATGTAGGTGCTTTAGGACTGTGTTGTTGCAGTGATGAGATTCACTAGGTGGTCGGACTTAAGTCCGTATAAGAAGATATCATTCTCTTACCTATTTCTGCAACCACACAGCAGTATGTGTTCCAGTCTGAAGGACATTGACAGCCAGTTTAATAACAGGCTGTTTAGCATTACATCTTAGTCTTCAGAGGTAACATCGGAATTGTAGCATTTGGTTGAAGTTCGTTGTAGGTGCCATGGGCGTCAGCAGCCACTTACCATCAGGTGGATTGCAAGTTTATTTGTCACTTCAGTGTTATAAACAAATTATGTTGTTGCAGAGAATTGTGGTAGCTAATAGATTTTATCACAAACTTACATATTTAAGTAGTTATCCATATTTATGATGAATTTTCATATTTTCAGATGGATGAGGATGAGGAGCCCATAATTGTATGTTTCATGTGTCATGCAAGACTCATTCGGTGCAGAAGATTACAACAACAGGCTATTGAGTCAAATGCGATTCTGGAGCAGTTGCTTGCAGGAGGGTCCACGGTATTATCCATTCCATCCATTAAAACCTATATAAATCCACTGCTGAACAAAGGCCTCCTTCATAGATTGGTCCATGGGAGGAATTTTGCCAAATTTACCATGCTTAGCAGGTTGCTAACCACAGTTATATTAGTCTTGAATTGTTATCAGGAAGATGCTTTTACCCAACTCTTGTTTCTGTTTTCCCCTGTCGCCTCTTACAACAGCCATCCCGTGGGTAGGCATATAGGGGCAGAGGATATTCTTACACAACCACTACACAGTCCATGGTATTATACTCCTTATTAATAAAAATTCACTGCTTGATGGGCCATTCCCATTATAATGAAGTATTTCTCCTTATCATCACTTGACAGGCACCACTTGTCTTGTGCTTTTTCTAGTGCAAATTTAAGTTTGTCCTTAAATCCACCTTTTTGTTAGAGCAATGTTCTAATATTTATGAACTTGTTAAGTACTAACAAGTTCATAAATATTAGAATTAACTAAGTTAAGTACTTGTTTTTACAAAAATAATTATCAAACTGTTTATTCTGTTATAAATTACCCTATTATATAAAATCAAATATTATCTGTGAGTAATATTACTCAATTAATAAAGATAGATCTTTATCAAATTTACAATCTGAATTCTATTCTTATTTAATAATCTACATTCTTATTTAAGTTTATTAGGCCCCTCAGTTTTGTCCGTTTTTTTTAAACAAACCACAGATCAGGATAGCAAGTGCTATCAGGACATAGCTCCTTTAACAAATATTTATTTACCATAGGTGTTACAGATAGCCCACTGTTCAGGGCATGCATGGGGGAGGAATAAACAGCGGCTCACTTGTTGCTTGACAAGTCTGTAGGTCGCTTCATACAGGGCTAAACATCTCGGCATGCTAGTACCGCTTCCCGAGGTTTCTTGCAACATCAAAGGACTGTTGAACTTCTTCGGGGAGATATCATGGCTCGCATAATCACATTATTTGTGCCCACACGCAAAATACGCGCTTAGAATTGGAGTTGCGGAATAAAGTCGTGGAACAGCCCGTCGTAAACTAAACCAAACTTTCTCCAGTTTTTATTATTATTTGGAGTTGTCAGGGAGATGCTGTTGCCCATCTCCTGTTTCAGTTTCCATCTGTCCCTTTTTACGACATCTGCGAGATGGTATGGGGTAGTTTGGCTTCTCTACGCCATCACTGCACTGGCTTTTTTCTCTTATTTAAAAAAGAATTTTATTTCAGGCAATACCAAAATCGCATAAGGCTAGAGATGAGATTCGATTCACACCAATTTGTCATATAGATATCAGGCCAATAGAGTGTGATATAGAAAATGATTGTAAGGACGAAATTTTTAGCCTTGATTTTGTTAAAGTTGAGGAAGAGAATTTCGAAAATGAGCATTCCAAATTTGAAGAAAATGGGAATCATGAAACGGGTAAAATATACACATTCTGTGATATTATTAAAATAAGGTACAATTTTACCTAATGGTACGTGAATTACTGTAGCCCTTGAACATAAAATAAAGAGGGCTTCATGTGCAATGTACGATTTACTGATTTGCCTTTGCCTAAATTCAGTGTGTGTTGGAGGCACTCTTATTTTTTAGACTTTTTTATACTTAGGTATTAATATATTTTAAAAATATTTTGACCCAGTATAAATGCACCCAGTATGGATGTCACTAAGATGTATTAATTTCACAAGAATTAATGATATACTTACAACTGATAAGCGGTCACCTGTCATTGCCAATTTCTTAGTGTCATTACTAGGTGATGGTACTACAGTTTTGTCTAGGAGTCGATCTAGGTGTGCCTGCCCACATGGACTCCTGCCTCCTCCTCTTACCTATATCTGCTGTCAAATAGTAGTGCATGTATAACTGCTGAGTTCCAGTCTGTAGGCTATAGAGTCAGTATATGCCATTTTAGTTATCAGAGGTGACAGTGCATTGTAGCCTTTTATATTTGAAGTTAGCTGCAGGCAGTCCATGAACTGCACCCTTCAAATGGATCGGCTATATACATACACACAGTAGACTGTTAGTTTGTTTTTCGCTTCGTACTAAAAAATGTGGGGAAAAGATACTAAAGTCATTCTCTTAATGGCAAGCAGTTACCTACTAAAAACAACACGTGTTCTGGCAGAACTCTCATTAAATGAGGTGGATGTATCATCATCATCGTAACAACCCTTCACAAGTCCACTGCTGAACATAGGCCGCCCTCAAGTGATGCCATCAAACACAGGCCTGAGCCACCTGCATCCATCGACTTTGTGCATGTCTTACAAGGCTGCCACTCGAGAACCTTTCTTCCCCATCGGTTTTCATTTCTTCGGCCCATAGCCATTTCAGCTTTTTACATTTAGCTTATAAAACATGCAGTATAGTAATGACAGTGGATGGCTCAGGCCCATACGCTGTGTAAAGGGACTATAATAATTTAGTTGCTTGGAAAAAATATCAGTTTTTATTTCATATATTGAGCCAGAATCTGTTTCGTTCTAGAGACTGCTGAAAAACAAGAAGACTTAAATATTGATGCTTTTGAAGACAGACATACGGATTTGGAGGCCCACATGCCACTAATTGCATTTGATTCAAAGAGAACAGCGCAATCTGAGACTGTAAAATTAAAAAAGAAGTACAGGAATAATGAAAAAGATAATGATGACATAGGTAAAAGATTTTTTTACAAAACATGTTTTAAAATATTAGTTGGAGACTCAGAAACTTCTCAACAGATTTTAATTAATTTATTTATTTAATTCAAAATTTTTTTTGTGAAATATCGGTGCCATAGGCTTCTACACACACATTTTCCCATGTGTTTCATGATGTTCACATGCTACACCCTATTTTTTCCCAGACTGTAAAAAAGTTCATCCAGTATTGCTATGGGCCAATGTTCATAATTTTTAGGTCCTTGCTGCCTATAAAAAGTTATTGTATTGTGGATTGTATAAAGCCATCTATCGGAAACCATCAGATTTCTGACAAACCAATAGTCGTATTTTAAGAAACCCACGGGACAAAATGTGATGATGAATTTTCTTATGCCGCACCTATACGGCAACTTCTATTATAATCTTAATATCTAAAAAAAATCCCGGTCAAAATGTATGTGTGTACAATACCGCTAGTTCTGTGTAGAATTCGAAAAAAAGATGCTTAGTTTGTAATTATAACATGGTCAGAAGAATATCATCATTATTTTATGAATTTAGTTTATCATTCTTTCCCTCCAAAAATGAATATGAGATTCAAGGAATTCAGTGTAATTGCCTATAATACTTTATATCTAGCAACATTATTTAGTATAATGATGTATAATACATATTATAATTTCTCTATTTCTCCCTAGGTTAACTGATAGATAATGCCATAAAGCATATACTCTGCCCATTTTAAACTGTTTATGTGTTCTTGGCTGGTCTCATACATCCGGATCGCCTCTCTGAATTTTTAATCTAAATTCATATTATTAGTTAAGAAAGGCCAGAATTACATTCAATTTAACTATGTTCCACATACATTCTGATTCTCTCAGAACGCTGTTTACGTAAATAGTTTTTTGTGAATACTGGTTGAAATAAATAGTTTTTGTTTAGTGTTTAGTATATTTAATTGTAGGATAAAATAGTTGAAAAAGTTTCAATGTAATTTAAAACTTATATATATATATATATATATATATATATATATATATATATATATATATATATATATATATATATATGACGAAGTCGTCAGCTTGTAATCTACACTGATACATTTACACAATCAGTTTAACAAAATCAAATGAAGAAAATAAAAACTGAGCTAACGCACTTCTGGTTGTGCTGGGATCCCAGCCAGAGATAATGTAAAAAAGAATTCTGAATTGCCGGCTAGATAGTGTCATAATTATAAATCAACAATTTAATGGATGTCAGCTGAAATCGAACCCAGGTATAGTATGGGAGCAGTACCGTGATATTTTATTGCGAATGCCTAACTGCTGAGCTGCTTTTTGTGTGTTTTTATAGATCCATATTAATCGCCCTGTAAACTATCACTGCTGAACATGGAATGACCTCCGCCGATGTAGAGAGGATTTGCCTTAGTCTTTAGGCTTGGCATAGGATTGAGGATTGCCGAACCAGACGTGAGCACCTCAGACAATGTTGCCGGTCGCCATTCTGGCTTATTTTAAGGAAACGTGGTGATTATACTGCCGGCTGTCGGAAGCAATAAGATTTTTCTAGCAAACACATAATCGCCTCTTACGAAACCCACGGAAAAAATGTGATGACGAATTCTCTTATAGCGCACTTTACGGAGTCTTCGTCCTTACTTTTTTATAGAATAAGGGTGACAAACGAGCACACAGTCCACCTGATGGGAAGTGGATGCTGTGGCCCATAGATATCTACATTTATATTCAATTAAGAATCAAATGCAGATGCGTTGTCATCCTTGAGGACCAAGATGAAATGCCTTGTTTCCAGTAAAAAGGGACTTCAGTTCTCTACATTCACTGCAACGAAAATGTTGCTATGAAAAATGTATATAAAATATTTAATTAGTTTATCTAGCAAAATTATATAATTATGTAATATTATAAATTCTCTATTTCTCCCTGTATAGAGAATACCATGAGGCATAAATTCCGCCCAGAGTTAACCGTTTAAGGTGTCTTACTATAAATATACAATGTCTTAAAATAAAACAAACGTTTAATTCGTGTTTATTTCAGAACAACACCTCATATCGACAAATAATTTTTCAAAAACGTCTAAAAGAAAGATTAAATTAAAACCTACTGCTTGTAACATAAACGATGTTCGTAAAGGAAACGTCGATTTAGAAAGCCCTACTATTAAATCAAAGCTTATACTGAAAAAAGATAAGCAACCTATTAATAAAAAAAGGAAAGCATCCAGCAAAGACAATGAAAAAGAAAATTTTAAAACAAAAGAGTGTAAATATCCTTACGAAAAAAACATCAGAAGCATCAACAAAATACATTTTTGAATGTGATGATTGTAACAAAAAATATTCAACGAAAGACATTCTCGGCAAACACATTTCATACAGTCATAAGACGCAAAAGAACTCTGACACAACTGCAGTTTGGACGCAAGTTGAACACACTCCATTACCACAACTAACGGAAATATTTAATTGTGATATTTGCGAATTTAAATCATCTCGAAAACGTTGCATTTTGGCACATCTTAAAGCGCACGTCGCAAAACAAGCGTACTGTTGTAAGAATTGTGATTATAAAAGTACAAATAAAATCCATTTCCAAAGACATGTAAAAATACACACCGGAGAAAAACCTTTTTCGTGTAATATCTGTGAATATAAATGTATTACAAAAAGTGATTTGCAAAGACATATAAAAATACACACCGGAGAAAAACCTTTTTCGTGTAATATTTGCGAATATAAATGTATTAAGAAAGTTAATTTGCAAAGACATATGAAAATACACACCGGAGAAAAACCCTATTCGTGTCATATCTGTGAATATAAATGTATTATAAAAAGAAATTTGCAAACACATATGAAAATACATACCGGAGAAAAACCCTATTCCTGTAATATCTGTGAATATAAATGTATTACAAAAGGAAATTTGCAAAGACATATGAAAATACATACCGGAGAAAAACCTTTTTTCGTGTATTATCTGCGAATATAGATGTTTTACAAACAGTAGTCTGCAAAGGCATATAAAAATACATACCGAAGAAAAACCTTTTTCTTGTCATATCTGTGAATATAGATGTATTGAAAAAAATATATTGCAAAAGCATGTGAAAATACATACCGGTGAAAAACCTTATTCGTGTCACATTTGTGAATATAAAAGTATTACAAAGAGTGCTTTGCAAAGACATATAAAAACACACACCGGAGAAAAACCTTTTTCGTGTAATATTTGCGAATATAAATGTATTGAGAAAGTTAATTTGCAAACACATATGAAAATACATACCGGAGAAAAACCTTTTTCGTGTAATATCTGTGAATATAAATGTATACGAAAAAGTCAAATGAAAAGACACATAAAAATACATATACTATAGTCAACCAAATCTAAGAAATACATTTTGAGTTTTGACAGCTATCGGACTTATTGCACCAAGCATGCCAACCAAAAATAAGAACGTGTAATATTCGATTCAAAAAAAATCGATATCGATAATTTAGAGTTGGTAATCAATAATCATTTACAGTTTGGTTTGAATAATATCAGAATAAATTAGAATCGGATAATTGAAAACGCAGGATTATCAGTTTCTTCTTATTTATTGTTACTGCTTATTTCTAGAGGCAAAGTTATAAAAATTTAAGATTGAAACTAGATTAAAATAAATTTATTCAATCACTTTCAGTACAGCTACTTGAGCTGTTGTGTATAGATTAATTATTATTTGATTTTCAATAATGCAGTTAAAATTAATGTCTCTTTCAAAGTCATCCATAATCAATTTTATTTTGTTTTTTAGAAAAAAAAAACAAAAACAGACACAAAGGCTGATGGAGTAAAAGAGATAGATCTCTTTTACTCCATCAGCCTTTGTGACATGGGCACACGCTTCAACGAATATAGAAGAAACAGTCCAAAAAGTTAAAGCCGAGTCACAAAATAATAAGACAAACACAAAAACGCACAGTACGCTCCCTTTTTTACCTACACAAATTTACGTTGACAAAATAATAATTTAATTAAACAAATAATTCATAAAATTTGAATATTTTTACCGATTATTTGAATATTTTTGCTGATTATTCGCATAAGAATGAATTTTAATCATCCAAACACTACGGTAAGGTTCTGAGCGACGTATCATTGAAACGACGTCAAGTAAAAAGTTGATACTGGTTGTTTTTTTTAATATTTTGTTTTGTTTGAAAGATTCGCACTTAAAATGTTGATAAAAATAAAATGTACACGTTGTAATGAAATACAGATAACCTCATAATTCTTCCGATTTACATAAAAGGTTATTTTAAATTGTGTGAGTTCGCTTGTGCAAAGTTGTAGCGGAATGATTAATGTTAAACGTCAAAAGGTATTTCTTAGATTTGGTTGACTATAGTTTGAGTAAATCAAATCAGTTCCGCAATACAGGCTTCTTGACATTGTTTAAATAATTGGTTAATATTTTTAATAATTTAATTATTAATTTAACAAGATTGAAAATATATTGAACTAATTAAGATTCTAACTAGACAAATATAATTGTTACTCAAATGACTTCATTTTAATTTTACGATCGTTATTATTTGAATTAGTCATCATTATCCCCTTACACAGCATCCCCTCATACAGTCTTTCACAAGTCCACTGCTGAACTTAGGCCTCCCCCAAGGAATGCCACAAAACACGGTCTTGAGCCACCTGTATCTATTTCTAAGTTTATCACGTAGAGAAACCCCGATTATAGCCCTCTATAACTCGCTGAACGACCTTGAGCGTCCTCACACGGCCAGCAGTGAAGGATCACGTCTCAGATCTATAAGTCAACACTGGCAACACGCACTGTTTGTAGAATCTATTTTTGAGGTTTTGAGGTAGGAGGTATATACCTCAAGAGAAGATGTGTCGTAATTCCCCGAACGCTGCCCAGCCGAGTTGAATCCGTCGATTAACGTCTCGGTCGAAGTTGGACTTACCAAGTCGGACTCTTTGTTGTAGGTAAACGTACTCGTCAAGAACTTCGAGCTTAGTGCTCCCAACAACTACCGGCGTAGGTGTGACGTGGACGTTATACATGATCTTTGTTTTCTCCATGTTCATCTTAAGACCTATCTGTTGGGAGACTGTAGTGTATGCGATCTAAATAAAACGACCGTACTGCCAGAGAATTCGTTTATTACTGACTCATTATTTTGAAGTACCTGTGCGCATATACATCGTCCCTTCCGCATTAATTTGAGAACATAATTTTCTTTTTTCTTGGCCTTTGATTATAACGGCAACGACGGTTGCTTTGTTCGGTATCGCTATGTGGCGGGGAAGGACCGGGCTTAGGTGCAACAGAAGCAGAATATGGTTGTTCCCCGCCATCCTGTCGATCGATAATCCCCTCCGCCGAGACACTCTGCCGATCTGCCACCACCGGCTCTCCTCTATCCGCATCTAGTATTGGAGTTGGCTCACTGCCTTCCCGTGAAGATGTCTCGACATTAGAATGCGTGTTCGTGGATACTGTGCTGTCTGGCGAAGCGTTATTGTTATCCAGCATACCAACGGAGGGAGGTGCAGGGGAGATGGCAATCGGATACTGCGGGTGAAATGCTGATGCACAACATACGTCATTCGCAGTTTCAGGTGTCTTGTCTCTTCCCGTATATCGCAGCAGTTGGTCCACGTGTCGCTTGCAAAGACCTTGACCAACAACTGAAAGCGTATACATTCGGTTACCTTTTCTACTTACAATTCTAGTGTAGATCACTATCGCAGTCTCGTTATAAAAAATTCCCACTTTGCTGGTATCATGCTAAATATGGTGGCCGTGCACATAAATACCTGCCGCCTTGCGATTTCAAGGGGGAAATTTCACAGGACGGTCATTAATGGCGACTGACGACTGTCCTAATGCTACTAGTCGCCTATTCGTAAATGGTATTGGTATATAAATAAAATAATGCAGTAATCGTTACTGTAACATCAGGCCCAGCTTCCTATGAACTTTCGCCCGTCTCATTTCGCATCTTTTGTTTCCAGTAAACTTTTTTGTAAAACTTACCGTTTACGATTTGTGGCCCATTTAATGAACAGGTGGCGCTTCAAGCGCCATCTTGAAAAAACGTTTTTAGCCGATATCTCGGAAACAATGCACTTTAAGGCAAAATTTATACAAAAAATTATTGTAGAAAATAAAATTTCGCATCTTTTGTTGACGCAAACTTTTTTGTAAAACTTACCGTTTATGATTTTTGGCCCATTTAATGAACAGGTAGCGCTTCAGGGGCCATCTTGAAAAAACGTTTTCAGCCGATATCTCGGAAACCATGCACTTTAAGGCAAAAGCTATATAAACCATTATTGTAGAAAATAAAATTTCGCATCTATTGTTTCCAGTAAACTTTTTTAAACTTACCGTTTACAATTTATGGCCCATTTAATGAACCGGTTTTTCTATCGCTGCCAATAACTCTTGAAATATTAGATTAATCAATAAAATGCATAAATTTAATTTGAAAGATCGGTTTATTTGCCAAAACTTTTGTTTGAAACTTTTTTTTTTCTAATATCCATACTTTTTGAGTTATATGACGTTTCATGCCACGCATAGCAGCCCGCGTCACCCGCCGAGCTCGGCCGACGCTCGGCAGGTGACGCGGCAGCTACTTTACGATTAAGAACCCGGATTTTATTGCTATTATTTCGGGGGAATTCAAAGTAAGACGTCATCATTGTTTACTAACTACGACTTACGGAGTCTCCTTTTTGAAAATCGAGTTATAGAGTATAAATATCTATTATCAATAGTATTATCCATTATCAATAGTATTATCCATTATCATAATATTATAAATTTCGTAGGGAAATAACATTTCGTTCGAGTTACAAAGTCTACCTCTATTCTAGAGATACCGCGTATTTAGGGGTTCAGCGGAAGGGAATGGCAATTTTTTTCGACTTACTGAGCATTTCAACTTAACAAGGTTCGAGTTATAGAGATTCCACTGAATATCATAACACGCATATAATTTTTTAAGTAGAGCGTGTCTTTCAGCAACTTAATATTACCAAGTTTTTAAGTTTATATGTGAACTATATAATAATATAATTCTTTTAATATATTATTTTTATATATTATTTTTAAATGTTATTTATAATCTTATCTATGGTTTCGAGTAAACTTAGTGATCATATACTCTTTGGTTTTAAGGCGTCCCTCTAAATATTAGTATATTCTTTGGCGCGGTCTACAAGGAGACCTAGTATATAGTCGGTAATATATGAAGGAGACACTTACGTCTCCATATGGAGACGTCGGACTTTTAAAGGATAAGATACATTTAAGGATTTTCTTACAAGTGCGTACGGAATTTTCGACTTTGCCGTTACTAAAGGGGTAATAAATAGGAGACGTCATGTATAAAAATTTCGAAATACATCATTACATATTTTTGGACGTTGTCTGAAACTAATAACTTGGGTAAACCAAAAGTACAGAACAAATATTTAAGTTTTTGTATTAACATTTTAGTGGACATATTGCTGCACATGTGGAGACACTCGAGCCATGTACTGTAACTGTTTACAACGACGAGATACGTGCGGTGTCCGTGGTGCATGTAATCAATGTGCACGCGCTACAGCTCGACACTAATCGCTCGATAGCAGAGTCGATTCCCGGCCACCACATCTTACCTCGCGCTACGCCTTTGGTTTTAACTATTCTTCAAGATTTTTATTATTCTTCAAGATTTTTTAACAGACAGAACACAATGTGTACGAATTGATAACATCATTAGCGAAGAAGTCCCTGTAAATTTTGGGGTTCCACAGGGAAGTATTCTAGGTCCAACTCTCTTCCTCATTTACATAAATGATCTTTGTCAGATGAAAATCCCAAATGCAAAAATAATTACCTTTTCAGACGACACGGTCCTCCGTCTCAGTGGCAGTTCATGGGATGAGGTTTTCTCAAATGCTCAAAAAGGAATGAATATTGTAACGAGTTGGTTATACAAGAACCTTTTAAAACTCAATGTTTCAAAGACAAATTATATCAGTTTTTCCATTAAAAACACTGATAAGCCTGACCCTACACATCGAATTGTTTCACACTTGTGTGATAATCCCAATGATACAAACTGTGCATGCCCAAAACTTATAAACACAGACTCAACTAAATACGTTTAGATTGACAATAAATTAAGTTTTCACTATCACATTGACCTTCTAACGGCAAGAATACGCAAATTAATGGTAATATTTAAGGCCTTGAGACATGTGGGTCAGGAAAAAGTAATAAAATCAGTTTACTTCGCTCTTTGCCAGTCGCAACTAATGTACTGTATCACTTCATGGGGTGGTGCCTGTAAAACACATATTACTGAAAATTGAACGAGCCCAAAGAGCACTTTTAAAAATGAGCTCGCTCCTACCATTCGATTATCAAACGTTTGATCTCTATCAAAAATGGAAAGTCCTAACTGTACGACAGCTTTACATTTTATATACCGTCCTTAAAAAACATTCCCAATTAAAATATGAACCAGAGATATTTAGGAATCAGCGCCGCAAGGATAAAGTCCGCAATATTACTTTATACAGAACTAGCCTTACACATCGATTTTTCTGTTACCAAAGTAGTAACCTGTATAATAAATTGAATAAGGAACTACCAATATATTCCCTTACAAAAACTAAATGCAAATTTATTGTTGCCGAGTGTTTAAAAAAATTGGATTATAACCGTACAGAATACTTACTCTATAAATAAAAAATGTTCACATAAACGCGCATACACACAAGTGCAAATACACACACACACACACACACACACACGCACGCACGCGCGCGCGCGCGCACACACACACACTATATATATATATGAGGTTACGAAACTACAGTTAATTTGTATTTATCTTTTTTTCTTAGTACAATTTTTTTTACATATAAATTAAATTGTCACTTATATCGAAATAATACATTATGATCCTAAGATCTACAATATACAACAGGTACGAATTAATTTGAGACTCTGCTGGAATGCGACCTCCTTCCCGACTCCCCGCATCGCGTGCCGCGCTGGCCGTGCGCGCTCAGTACCGATAGCATTTTTGTTACGGATACGCGTCTCGACTCTAGTTCGATATTTTTGATAATTGTTTGTTGTTTGGTTTGGACTTTTGTTTGTTTTTGTTATACTTGAACGTTATTTTATCTGTTTTTACTTTGATTTTACATAGTTTGTGCTGTTCCGCTTATCCAAAATTGATTCACTTTCACCCTAAGGTTGCCTGGGAGAGATTGCTTTTTAGCAATAAGGTCGCCTGTTATGCTTTGTATTTTTATTGTGTACGAATCTGTAACACTTTTTATAGTGCAATAAAGTGTATAATAAATAAATTAATAATATTATAAATGAGAAAGTGTGTATGTTTATTTCTTTGTCCTTCCTTGACGCGTTAACTAAAAATAATATTATATATATTATAAAAAATAAATATTTAAAATATATAAAAATGGCAACGGTATATCACTTATTACTTCACCCCTTGCCGGAACATTTTATTTTGTTTTTATTAATAATCTCATGCAAATCTAAAAAATTTCAAATAAAAAAATGTTACGACGCATTATTTTGCACACCGTACATTGACAATTGTCATCGGCCCAGGTCTCAAGTTAATTCGTACGAGTTATATGTAGCGCTCAATTACAAATAATGCTCTTATTTATATCTCATGGGGTGGAAACCTGGTGATTTGTAATACAGGCATTTTATTACCTATCTCAAACACCAGCTCTTCACAGATTCTAGGCTATGAGTATGAACATACATGTATTTAAATAGATATAAGTTTTTATTATGTATGGTCGGTATTTGTGAGGAGAAATAAATATAATTATTATTATTTCTGAATGACCATTATGAAGTTCTTCTAACATACGACCCCTATATATTTTTGGAATGACAATTCCATGAACCCGCATAAGACAACCATGTTCCACCTCCAAATCTGTTTTACAATTGAAATACGGTTGCATCCGCTTAAATATTCACAACGAACTTTTCGAGGCCAACCATTACGAACATATTTAATTACTGTTTGCAACGTTTAGTTCCGTGTAGTTGCATCTCGTATATCATTAAACGAAACGGGCAACATCGTATCATCTAAAAAATTCAAGTAAGACGTATTTTCGTGATCATCTGATTCCCTTAAGCATTTATCATCAGGTGTCACAATATTATATCACAATCACATAATTATATGCTGACAAAAATAGGGCGTACCTTTGGAGACGCGATGTTGCCATTACCGAGACCCCATTTTTCTTACCAAATATTGCTAATAAGGGCCGATGGTCTGTTTTCAGCACAAAGGTTCTTTACGACCAAATAAATATTGATGGAAATATTTAACGCCAAATATTATAGCCGTAGCCTCTTTATGTATTTAGCTTTAATTACTCTCACACTGGCTGTAAGAGACCTGGAAGCGAAGGCAAGTGGGCGCTCGTTGCCTTCTGGGCCCTGCGCCAGCACCGCAGCAAGACCGGCCGGGCTCGCGTCCACACTAAGCACAAGTCGCGCGCTTGGGTTTAAATGCGTCAACACTCGGTCTGATGATAGTTCACGCTTAACTTGTATAAACGCCTTCTCATGACGCTCACTCCAAGTTCACGCTACATCATTGCGCAGTAGCTCATGAAATGTATGTAATATGGCTGATGCCCTAGGTATGAACTTACGATAGTAATTCGTAATACCTAGAAACCGTTTTACTTCTAAAATATTTTGTGGTCGTGGAATGCTTAGAATTGACTCTATCTTCTTTGAACACGTCTTAAGGCCCTGTTTGTTTATGACGTAACCTAAGTACGTAACACTGCGTTTAAAAAATGACACTTATTTTTTGTAATTTTTAAACCTGCATCTTTAAGCCTATCAAGAACTTCACGTAACCAGATCAAATGTGATTGCTTGTTAGGGGCCGTGATACAAACGTCATCAAACCAAAAACTAACACCGTCAATACCTGCTAACAAGGTTTCCAAAGTCTTTTGAAATATAGCGGGTGCATTAGCCAAACCATATACAAGCCGGGTATATTTGAATAAGCCCCGGGTTGTATTAATGGTGGTAAGTTCCTGTGACTCCTCGCTTAATATAAATTGATTGTATGCGTTGCTTAAATCAATTATTGTATATCTCTCGCCGCCCCCTATTTTCGCGAAGACTTCCTCTATGCGTGGCAAAGTATATTTTTCGATCTTTGTTTTACCGTTCTCCTTTAATACGTGTACGATAGGGTTCGCATATTTACCAGAATCAGAATGCCCGCACGTGTTAATCGGTCAATTTCTTCATTTACTTTGTCTTTCAGAGCAAAAGACACAGATCGCGGCCTAAAAAATGTTGGTACTGCATTATCTTCAAGGTGCAAAGTAATTTCAAATTTATTAAATGCCCCAAGATCTTTACCCCACAATTCCGCGTACGTATTTATTAAATTTTGGACTTCACTTTCATGGCTGTCCACTATAATGTTATTATTATTAACTGTTGTCAACTTAATGTTAAATTTAGACATAAAATCACGCCCTAAAAGTGGTGGCCCACCATTTTTAATAACAAAGAAATTTGTTTCGTGAAATCGTTATATTTTACCTTTGTACAGAAATAACCTAAAGGCGTAATTTTGTGACCGTTATAAACACACATTCAGATATTACATTTTTATTTAATGTGAGGGTAGGAAAATGTTGCAAAAAAAATTGTCGGACATAACTGAAATGCCTGATCCCGAATCCACTTCCATACGGAAATTTTTATTGCTGATATTCACTACCACAGTAATAGGAGCGAAAGTCTCATACCTCATATTATGCAATCGGCACTCCATGCAGTCACCACAGTCCCCGTCTGATTCAGTTACCTCCGTAACGGTATTTATGTTGTGCACGCGAACTTTACACATTTTTTTTAAATGACCCTTAACACCGCACTTTTGACACCGATAGGTCCTGTAACGGCACTTTTCAGCACTATGTGTTTTAAACCACATACAGCGCAACGATTGGTAGCCTCTTCTTTACGCCCGTTACGAAATACAATCGCTCTGCCACTGCCACCGCTTCCGCTGTCATCTGTAGCACGTACATGCATTCCCTCACTGCTTCTCAAATGGCCCCCGTCGCTCTGACGACTAATTTCGCCAGCTGAGTTATATACCTGCTCATCCTTGATGCTAATACTCATTTCACTGCTTACGAGAGCCTTGACCTCTCTCTTATAAGCTGCCTGTTCAGCTGTTTCCAAAGCCTTTGCGAATAGACTTGATATATCTTGCTCAAATAGCCTATCCCGCTCGGGGCCCTATCCAAGCCTAGGACAAAACGATCCAGTAGAACCGTTTCTAAGGCGGTACCAAAGTTGCAATAACTTGCAAAACCTCGTAGTCGACGTAGAATCTCGCTTTGTCTACGAAAGAACTGTGTTTTGGCTCAAAGTGCTTATCGAGTCACTCCACAAGTTCTCTGTAACTTAGCGTTGCTATTTCGCGCGGGTACGATAGGTTACGTACGAGCCGATAGGTTTCATCCCAGAAATTTGCTATAAGTATTGCACTTTTATTGTCTTCACTGATGTTATTGACTTCGAAAAATTGCGTGATATTTCCTTTAAAAATCGACCACTCACTATTTTTATAGTCAAAGTTCGGTACATTTTCGACGTAAGCCATTATTTTTTGTAGGTACTTGTACAAACCTCGTCGCCAAATGTAGTGTATGCGATCTAAATGAAACGACCGTACTGCCAGAGAATTGGTTTATTACTGACTCATTATTTCGAGGTACCTGTGCGCATATTCATCAGAGACACTATTGAGGTCATGAAGCATAGTACTTAGGTCCTTCAGCGATTCTGCCATAACGACTATATCGTCGGCAAATCGAAGGTAAGTGATGTACTCGCCATAGATGTTAATACCGTATCCTTTCCACTGGAAGAAGCTACTGAACTGGAAAGTTTCCAGTTCAGTAGCTTGAAAACGTCTTCCAATGCAGCGGTGAAGATTTTCGGGGATATAACGTTAGCCTGTCTTACACCCCTCTGTAGTCGGATAGGTTCCGTACTCTGATTCTGTAATCGGACAGCCATCGTAGCTCTACTGTATAAATACTTCAGCACTTCAATATACCGACAGTCAACTTGGCACCGCTGAAGGGACTGCAGCACCGCCCAAATTTCGACGGAATCAAAGGCTTTTTATAGTCCACATACGCAAGAAAAGTGACAGATTTTACTCTTCGGTCTTCGGTACAATCTGCCGCAGGGTATGTATGAGGTCTGTAGTTCTTCAAGAGAGCGTTGTTGCCTTTCTTGAAGAACAAGACTACCGCACTTCTTCTCTTCGCCTTCGGTTCCAAATTCTGCTCGACTGGACCAGTCAATGGTGCAGCGCCAGATCCCGAGTCGGGCCAAAATTAATTATGCGAAATCAATTTTCTTGTGAACTGTATGCGTGGTTACTTATAACAAAACAAAATGGCATATGTGGTACGTGGCAGGCTTGGGCAATGCACTCGCTATTACCTTATCTATTATCCAAAGAACAGTTCAAGGCAAATTAAAGAAGGGACTTACCGGGGGTGGGGTTCCTTCTGCTTCGGCGGCCTCGAGGACGATGGACCTGGTGTTGCAACTGCGTTGAAGGAACGGTGCGAGACTACGAATTACGCTATGCGAAGCGGTTACTTCTAGATTGTTCTGTGGCCGACTACCACAGAGGTGCAATCACTACTAACGTTGGTTTACAACTACGATGCAAGTAAGTGAGCGGCGGCAGCGGCGTCTTTATATTAGTCTTAAGCTTGTTTTAAGGCCTTCGACTGTTTTCACCATGAGACATTAATCAGGAAGCTACAGTACTATGTTGTCAAGAACACAGAACTTAAACTAGTTATTTTATGTTTAAGTAATAGAGTGCAGAAAGTTATACTGAATGGTAAAAGTTCTTCCGGATGGCCCGTACAGATGGGTATCCCTCAGGGCTCAATTATCGATAATCATGATATAGTATTATTTGCTGATGATACTTCCTCGATTTTCATACTTAAACGTCAATCATTTAAATGTGACAAAATGAATATTTCTATATCGAAATTAGTGCATTGGTTTAACGTTAATAATCTACATTTAAACGGCAATAAAACTAAATAAAATTTATTTAAAAATGTCCCTTGAGTTTCTTGCTGGTTCTTCCAAGGACAGAGGTTTTTTTTTTCGAAACAGTGGTTAAGAAAAAAATTGACTCAATAAGAATTTCTTGTAATCTATATAGAATAAAAAATTATTGTATTCTACTCATACGTTAATATCATACATAACTATGCAATGATGAGCGTGATGTATAAATGTAAACAATAAAAATATCATTACAGCTTTTTTTAATTTATCAATGCAGCGTAAAACAACCTTTCCATAGACACGATTCTTCGCTGTGGAATTCGCGTCTTTCAGACACAGTTCTTGTGGCAGGCGACTCCTCTGCCAGTTGCCACTCCTCGGCGGTTCACCGCGGTAGGCTCCGTTCCAAGATTGACAGGGACCGATATATATATATAGGGAGTGTTAGGGATTGGTTAGGGAGATAGAGTTTTTGGGCATTGTAGGTCGATAGTTCCCCTCTTGCAAAATTAAGAAGGCACAGGAACAAAGTGAGAGGGAGGGAGAGGGCACTAGAACGCGAACAGGGGTGTCAAACGAATCATCTAGTTGAAACGGAATCATCTGGAGCGACTACATCTACTACATCGTTTGCAGCTAGACAGAAGCCAGTGGTACGCGGTCTAGCGTTACATAAAAATCTGTAGGGTCCAGATGTGAAGCGATAGCTGAAAGCAACAGTCAGGCAAGGAGTGAAAAATTGGCATTGAAGAAAATTAAAGCTATTGAAGGATTGCTGCTATGGTTTTCTTTTATAAATTAAAGTCTATTTTGACGCGTAAAAGTGATGCGATTTTAAGTATTTAATTGTCTTCGCAAATGAACAACTGGTAGGAACGGTGAAACAAATGCTCATAAAGTGATGTGAACCGCAAGATAATGTGTCTGCTTAGGCGCCTTGAGACACTTGTCTACGCCAGTATATTCTAAGTCTATGCTTGTCACCTACCAGCGTCTGTTGCCGCAAGCTGCTGTCATAATTTACCAAATACTTCGCAACGTGACTGAATCTGAATGTGAAAAAATCTATAAAAACGAAGATCCTGAACGAAATGGAGACATGACTGAAAGAAGAAGCATCCAAGTCGAAAATCATGAAGGTTATTCTGAGTAACTCAAATTTTATTTACGTTAAGTTCCGTGTTTGTCCATCATATGGCGTAAAAACGAGAGTGCTTTGGCCCTCCCTTTATTTGCACTTTACAATTTTTATTTTTACAACCATTAATTACATTGCACAAGTGCTGCAATGTAATTAATAGTTGTTTATATTTCTTGTGCTAACTGCTAGTTCCTATTACAAAAAATAAAAACCGGATATTTTTAAAATTTTTACTGTTCAAAAATTCTTTGCATAAATTATTGATTAACATTAGATGTGTTAAATTTTACAATATTTGCACAATATCAATTGATTTCTTTAAACAAATTCTTTTTAACTGGTTGGTTAAAAGTAAGTAAATATCTTATTTTACTGAGAATACAATACAATAGAATAATAATTATTAAATATAGATTATTATATAATTACTTATTAAAAGTCATGTTTTATTTTAGTAAATACACAGACACCTCTGTCCTGGAAAGAACCAGCAAGAAACCCAGCTGGACTTTTTTTAAAACATATTTCACTTTAAAATTATTTTGTTTGTACACTTTTTAAATAAAATTTAATAGTACAAGCATGATGGCGATCACCTCATTCTTAGGGGTTATTTTTATTGATGTATTTTTTGATATTATAAATAACACTTGTTCGTTTTTCTTTTAATAAAACATTTCAACTTATTTATTGACAAATTTTGTACATTTTCTATAATTTTGTTTTCAAAGAGTATACATTGCCCCATAAAAGCACTACTGACTCAGTGGATTCTAGTAACTGGTATTACAAGCTTATGTTTTTTCCTAGTGTTTAAAGTATAAACATGTTCTATCTTTTGGAGCTGGCTCGGTGCTGCAATGTGCACAGTGCAAAAAGTAGCATTCCTACTGCATGACTTGCAGACCAGTGACTTTTTTTGTTGTCATTATTATTTGATAACTTTTTGAATTATTAACATAATTTTCTATTACAAGAAGACACAGCGCGGACGCTGTGATTATTTTGATGTCTGCCATAGTCGAAAATGATGTCAGTGGTAGGGCAGAATGTAAATACACACTTCTCTCTATTCTGCTACGGCAGTATTTGGCGAAGTATGGCCAACAGCGCGAGGAGTAGTGGCAGGGGCTAAATGTAAATGAGGCTTTAAATATGTTCTGGCTATCCTCTTCCATTGCTGAAATCTTTGAAGGGTATTCCGGTCTAGGAAAGTAGTGTAAAATATCTGAAATTATAAAATATAATCATTAATTTCGAGGCGAGAGAAGGAAACTGAAACAGAAGTTGGGCAATAACTCGCCTGCCAAGTGTGGCAGCTATGGCAAATAGTACCCACGAGGTAATCCGTGGAGGCCTATGCATAGCAGTGGACTTTTGATGATTACAGCTCATGCCTTGAACCTTCAATTTCTTACATATTAGCTGATTACAAGTGAATAAAAACCGGAAATTATGAGAATATTACAGAAGTACTTACCAAATTGGTCACATTTAAAAACACATTGCTTTCGTGATTATTTTGCGCTCATCTAATAAACAGGATTTCAAATTTATTAATTATAATAAAAAGAAATAGATAAACGCACGAGAAATCGGAATAACGTTAAATAGATATTAATATAAATTCAAGCTTTACTACTAGTGAGCCGCCATTATATGCGTAGCACATGCACATAATACTTTACCCTGCACATAGATTGGGTGCGTTTGGCAGAAAAAAGCGCTAGCAAGCGCTTGTAAGCAAAATGGCGATCGTAAGCGGTAAGCGCTGTCAAATCGTAAGTAGCTATTTTCCTCCAGGACACGATGTTAGTTTTAACCGGGGAATCTAACCTAATTTAAATATATGTTTGTAAAGTATTCATATTAAAAACTTACCAATCATGAATTTTTAATAACATGTATATCATGTCATTATATTACTTAAAACTAATATTGCACAAAACAACTTATAAACTCTACTTCAAAACAAACAAATTAAATAAGCAAAATGGCGGATTGTGTCAGCGCTACTGAAGTAGCAATCGTGTCCTGGCCGAAAACTATTTTAGCGCTTGTAAGCGCTTGCTAGCGCTTTTTTCTACCAAACGCACCCATTGTTTCGTTTGCATAGACTCTCAATATATAAATGTGCCCTCTAGTTGGATTAAAATAAATCCAGTCTACGTGTTGGTACGATAGATGGCAGAACAACAAAATATCACTTTGTTCTCAAAATAATGTTTTAAGTCGCACGCCCATCTCTAACCTTCATGTCGATGGAGTAATAGTGTTCTCTGCTCCCGATTATACCAGCAAATCTATGGTTCCGTGTTATGGACGGATCAGAAGGGCTAGAACCCAGAGCCGTAAAGCCAGTTAATAAAAATGTGTTATGGATATATGGATAAGGACTTTGAGTATTCAACCAACTGGAGAGGCCATGCGCGTTAGTTCCTAAACAAAAATTCTGTCAACATCAGGGGGGCGCAAGAAAACCACACAACTGTATACTTAACTACAAATGCAAAATTAAATCGCGTCCCTATAAACGCACACTACAGCATTTGTGTTTGTGTTCATCGCGTTTACGCATACCATAAAATTGTGCTCGTGTTATCGACACGAGTACAATTTGATGGTCTGTCGGTGAGCTGTTTTGTCGGGGCTATTCTGTCCGGGGCTGTTATGTCGGGGAACCGTGCGATACACTGATGGCGCTGTCTAAATGCGTAAGCAACGTAAGGCGTGGACTATGTCGATATTTTTTATCGATAAACAAATCACCATAGTCCGTATAAGTTTTTATTTGATTATAAGTAATACATAGATAAATAATACCAAAGTGTTTTTGAAATTCTTTTTTTTAGTATTTATAAATGTTCTTCGGAAAAAACTTAGAAATTATTGAAAATAAGTTTATTATTTTGCTACAGGTTTATTTTACATTATGCAGGATAAAATTTAAAACATTTAACAAATCGAAATAGGTTTAGTTAACTTATTTTAAAAATCAGATTTGTGAAAAGAAAAGTACTATCAGTTTATCGTCTTAGATGGTGTTAACCAAGTTTTTGTTTTTATTATAAGGCTTCAACCACAAAACCGCTGTTTAAAAAAAGTTGTTGATTTTCAAGATGTATTAAATGAACTATTTGGAAAATATTTAATAAATTAGGAAAACAAAAAAAGTTTTATACTATATAATAGTTTAACAAAGTGAACTTTAAGCAGACAGCTGCTTAAAAATAAAACGTGACATCTGCCTAGGGCTAAGTATTGCCCAGAAAGATGTTTTGCTTTAACTTAACATTACTATTCAACGAAAGCTTAACAAAATGTGCGAAATATCAAAAGTTTTGAAATTGGTCTGCCTTCATCACATACTATAACAAAGTGGTACAGTACAATTTATGGCCAACTTGGCTACACAAAAAAAAAAGCGTTAACTGTTTTAAAACTTAGACTAGAGAGTAACCCTGACAAGAAATTATATTGTATATTAGTGATAGATGAAATGAAAATAAAACAATTGACCGAGTACCATGCAAGTTCTAAAAGACATTTTGGTTATATACATAATGCTTTTGGCTACTTGCATGGTATTCTGTCGATTGCTTAATTTTCATTTCATCCATTACCAAAGTACAATAAAAAAATTTATCAGGTTTACTCTCTGCTCTCAATTTTAATGCCTTCAGCGCTTCTTTAGTAAACCCTGGTCGGCGATCGATGGTAGTGTACCAGTTATTCAATGTACGTGGTGCAGGCAAACATGTTCCAAAAGTTTTACGTAAATAGCGATAGGCTTTTGGTGAGTAATAGTTAAGTGTTAGGGCATAGTATTTCTTGCAAACTTTTGAAGCCTGTTTATGCTATTGTTTTTTATGTCAAGGCATTTTTTCATTATAATTTTCCTTGGCCTAAGTGTTGGCTCGTACTCGCAGTGGGAGTAGGACTAGTTCGGGCTATATAAGAAATTTTTTTCGAATTGTGAATTTCGAGATAACTTTGGAATTTTGCCGGGACATCCAGCTTTTTTTGGATGTAGACGATATTGTGCAATCACCACGATCATCCTAAAATAAATAATTTATTTTAGTCAGGAGATTCAAGCTATATATACGAATATTCGGCCGAATGTTCGGTAAAACTTTTACCGGACCGAATATTCGGCCGAACATTATTCGGCAGGATAATCTCGGGAACCTCGGGACCTAACCAATTTATGACGACACTTGTTACCGTAAAGCGCGCAGTATTAGCGCCGAACTCTGCCTCTCGCTCCCCGCCGCACCTGTCAGTTATTGCATCATCTAGTATTGAAATAATACTAGTTTTTACGGAATTTATCGCGTATATTTTAACTTTTTAAATACCCGACGTTTCGAACGCTTTACAGCACTCATGGTCACGGGCAGGATTGAGATGTTCAACGTCCATATGTCATAGTTAACCGCGGTTACCATAGATTAAAATTTAACTTTTGTTCCGATCTATGCAGTATGAACTTATGGTATCTTGAAGTCTTGCAGTTGTATGCTTGGGTTGGGATTTAATTTTATTTATTATAGGATCCCAAGCAGATGGTAGCACCCAGCCATCTTCTCCGGTTCATCTCAACCGGTTCGGCAGACAAATCCGCATGGTTAATTAACTTATCGATAGCTAAAGTTGCAGCATTCATCACTATAGTGCAATACTTTCGGTTGCAGTGATACCAGTTTATTTTTATAAAAATTGCACACTTTTGCTGCGAGGTAGCAAGTTTCGATTTGACTTATTTGGCCTGTATTTTGTACAATATTTTGATAAATGGTAGTTATCGATTATATTTAATTATATAATATTCACTATCGTGTTGAAATTGAGCTGAATATAATATAAATCATTTAACAAAATTTACTACACATCTATATGTAATGATTATTATTCCTCACAAACTGATTTAGTTATTAGGAAATATATTTTCGTTAATATATATATATATATATATATATATATATATATATATATATATATATATATATATATAAACTTGTGTAGTAAATTATATTTATTTAAAAATAGATTATTTTTTACTTTATGAACCATGATGCCCACCCTCGGTATTGGACGATAATATTTACAAATTACGAGTTTTAATGATAAAATTACTTTAATATTATGTTAAAAATACTCACAGATGAAAAGTCACATTGTCCTTTTGTATACTTAACGTTTTTGGTTGTTTTTTTTTTAATGTAAATATATAGTGATTCGGCATTATGTCGGAGCTCGATTTACTAGCACGATCACTTCGGAATGACGCACGACGCGGAGCAACTAGCTTTATATAACGGATATTAGTCGGACTCTCGTACCTTTTACAGAGGGGTATGCCTTGCGATGCCGTCTCCTTTGGTTTAATACTCAAAGGATATGGACGTAGAAAGAGAAACCATGGATACGGATATGGAGTGGAGTATTATTTCTACACCGTAGACAGAGAAACCTATAGACTAATGATTAGCGTGGCCTCGAGTGAGAAAGGACGATAACGTAATTTTCATGCTCCGTAATTTTGTAATTTTTGACAAAAAGAAACATTAAAAAATGGAGAAATATTTTATTGTGCGTGGATGTGCAAGTGGTTTAGCATCTAGTCGGAAAAATAGACTCAAAATGAATTTTATTGACCGAACCTCGAGCGATCGCAGCGCCTTACTTATGGTGTCCATATTTCTGGACACTATTTTCTAGAAAAAAGCGCTAGCAAGCGCTTATAAGCGCTAAAATAGTTTTCGGCCAGGACACGATTGCTACTTCAGTAGCGCTGACACAATCCGCCATTTTGCTTATTTAATTTGTTTGTTTTGAAGTAGAGTTTATAAGTTGTTTTGTGCAATATTAGTTTTAAGTAATATAATGACATGAATAAACATATACATGTTATTAAAAACTCATGATTGGTAAGTTTTTAATATGAATACTTTACAAACATATATTTAAATTAGGTTAGATTCCCCGGTTAAAACTAACATCGTGTCCTGGAAGAAAATAGCTACTTACGATTTGACAGCGCTTACCGCTTACGATCGCCATTTTGCTTACAAGCGCTTGCTAGCGCTTTTTTCTGCCAAACGCACCCAGCCATTCCTGTTTTCAATGGCAATGGCCTTTAATGAAATTTGTAGAATTTGTTTATGTGTTAATGTACACATGTTTGTACTAAAGAAAACTGGCCTCCAGAATTTGTACAAAACCTTAACGAAAAGTTTTGTAAGTTTGTTAATATTTTTTAATATTGCAAATTGAATTGCAATACATTATAACTTGCCTTGATGTGAAAAGCGATAGATCGAGGCTAGGCGTAAGTGCAGCGTTCAGCAAAGTACCAAATACAACCAGAACCTGAAGAACAACAATTATCCTAAAATCCTACTATGTACTAGAAGAGACAGGGACCGCGGGCTTAAACTTACTGAGCCTGTGCCATAAAAAGGTATCCTCTGCCTCCTTCCACGAGCCCCGCAATGCTGCACGGATTTTGTTCGTGTTGTCTGTTATAGTACATATTCAATGAGTCTTATTGCTATTGTCTTACTACTTCAATGAGTCTTATTGCGATTTTCTGTCAATAAATTAACATCCACCCCGGTTTGGTCTTTCATCCACTTAAAACCGTTCCATCATACTATTACAGTGAGAGATTTGAGTGCACATGTGCTTGCTTACACACATACAATATAACCCTGTCCTGTGCTGATGAATAGTCTCTATTGACTATAGTGACTGAAATTCTGTCTGTAAGACATTACTATCATTATTTAACGTGGAAGAGCCACGCTGCAGCTATATTGTGGTTGTACCACAGGTGGGTTGATTAGACTGTTGTGGTACCACACTCTCACAGAATACCGGCATAAAATAGCAGTTTAATGCTGCTCTGGTTTATATGGTAAGTAAAGAGAACCTGAGACCTGCGTTACTGGAGGTAAGGTGTTCCATCTTGGTCCTCGGGGGTGATAGCACATCTGCATTTTGATTCGTAATTGGGGATAAATTGCAGTGGGCCGCAGCATTTACTTACCATCAGGTGGACTTTGTGCTCAGTTTTCATAATTATTGTATAAAAACAAATTATTTAGCAGGCCAGTAGTGGAAACCACTGATAAAAAGTAGTATCCTGGTTTCAAATTTCTAATTGTTCTATTTTATTTGTTTATCCAATCTGTTTTAAAATTGGTTTATCGTTTGTGCTGATATCACTTGATAGCAACTTGTTCCAGACTTCAAACACTCTTTGGCTAAAATAAGTGAGTAATTTCATGACATGGCTTTAGTCAGTTTGAAGTGATGCCTCTAAGCTTTGAGTTCTAGAATAATATTTTGTCAAAATTTTCTAGATCATAGTGTGTATATATTTATTATTGTTATATGTTTTAATCAAATCTCATTGTCTGTGATCTTTCAGAGTTGTAAATATAAGTGTTTTCGGACTTTCCTCATATGGTATGTTTTCAATGCTCTAGGAACTTTTGAATACCTGCGTTGAACCTCTCCAGTAATTCAATATAATTTGAAAGGCATATTCTAAAATAGGTTTAATATGTGTGTTTGACCTTTTATGAGGAAAATTCTACTGTTCATTTATGCAATTAAATATTATATTCTATATTATATTCTATATGCAATTAAATAATCCAATAATATGTCCATACCTGTCTGGAACTTTATACTGCAGTTGATATTAAATCTTGACCGAGGAAGGACCACATTCTCATAGAATACCAGCGTAAAATACTAGCGTAATGCTACTATGTTTTGTATGGTGAGTGTAGAGAACCGGAGACCCTTTTTACTGGAAAAGAAGCATTCCATCTTAATCCTCATGGGTGAAAACGCATCTGCATTTTGATTAGTAGTTGAGGATAGATGTAGATGTCTATGGGCCACAGCAACCACTTACTATCAGGTGGACTGTGTGCTAGTTTGTCACCCTGCCCTATAAAAAAATCAAAAAAGGTAAAACAGCTATGGGATGTATATTTTTTATTAACTTCTATTTTAAACTAAGTAACATTGGCCAAATTAAGTGTTCAGACTGCAAACTTAAGAAAGTAGTAACATCAAATCTGCTATTTTACTGTTGTAAATGACTCAAAGCGGAAGCATTTTCAGTTTACTTAGAGCAGATAGAGAAGTATATGTAATGTTAATAGTGATGCTTGTGGTGTGAAGTTAAAATTTGAAAGTATGTTTAGTTGGATTTCATTTTGAAAGCCCAAACTTAAAAATACCTCTGTTACGGCCCCAAAATATCTGAATTTAATACTTTTAAAATTTTATCTGTTAACATCAGAGAAGCTTCTCAACACTTGACACTCACAATATCAATTAATTAAAGAATTGTGTCCATATAGCTTGCAAAACTAACAACAGATGGAGAAACAATTCTCGATTGGTAACCTGATACTGATAAGCAAATTGTGGGGGGGGGAGGGCACTAGATAGCGACAATCTGGTAAGATAGAAAGCAATGGATGTAGGTGCTTTAGGACTGTGTTGTTGCAGTGATGAGATTCACTAGGTGGTCGGACTTAAGTCCGTATAAGTAGATATCATTCTCTTACCTATTTCTGCAACCACACAGCAGTATGTGTTCCAGTCTGAAGGACATTGACAGCCAGTTTAATAACAGGCTGTGTAGCATTACATCTTAGTCTTCAGAGGTAACATCGGAATTGTAGCATTTGGTTGAAGTTCGTTGTAGGTGCCATGGGCGTCAGCAGCCACTTACCATCAGGTGGATTGCAAGTTTATTTGTCACTTCAATGTTATAAACAAATTATGTTGTTGCAGAGAATTGTGGTAGCGAATAGATTTTATCACAAACTTACATATTTAAGTAGTTATCCATATTTATGATGAATTTTCATATTTTCAGATGGATGAGGAGGAAGAGCCCATAACTGTCTGTTTCATGTGTCATGCAAGACTCATTCGCTGCAGAAGATTACAACAACAGGCTATTGAGTCAAATGCAATTCTGGAGCAGTTGCTTGCAGGAGGGTCCACGGTATTATCCATTCCATCCATTAAAACCTATATAAATCCACTGCTTAACAAATTTACCATGCTTAGCAGGTTGCTAACCACAGTTGTATTAGTCTTGAACTGTTATCAGGAAGATGCTTTTACCCAACTCTTGTTTCTGTTTCCCCTGTCGCCTCTTACAACAGCCATCCCGTGGGTAGGCATATAGGGCAGGGGATATTCTTACACCACTATTACGCAGTCCACGGTATTATACTTCTTATTAATAAAAATTCACTGCTTGATGAGCCATTCCCATTATAATGAAGTATTTCTCCTCATCATCACTTGGCAGGCACCATATTCACCTTGTCTTGTGCTTTTTCTAGTGAAAATTTAAGTTTGTCCTTAAATCCACCTTTTTGTTAGAGCAATGTTCTAATATTTATGAATTTCAGTAAGTTAAGTACTTGTTTTTACAAAAATAATTATCGAACTGTTTATTGTTATAAATTACCCTATAATATAAAATCAAATATTATCTGTGAGTAATATTACTCAATAAATAAGGATAGATCTTTATCAAATTTACAATCTGAATTCTAGATTAATGCGACTCATTCTTATTTAATAATCTACATTCTTATTTAAGTTTATTAGGCCCCTCAGTTTTGTCCGTTCTTTTTTAAACAAACCACAGATCAGGATAGCAAGTGCTATCACAGGACATAGCTCCTTTAACAAATATTTATTTACCATAGGTGTTACAGATAGCCCACTGTTCAGGGCATGCATAAACAGGGGAGGAATAAAAAGCGGCTCACTTGTTACTTGACAAGTCTGTAGGTCGCTTCATACAGGGCTAAACATCTCGGCATGCTAGTACCGCTTCCCGAGGTTTCTTGCAACATCAAAGGACTGTTGAACTTCTTCGGGGAGATATCATGGCTCGCATAATCACATTATTTGTGCCCACACGCAAAATACGCGCTTAGAATTGGAGTTGCGGAATAAAGTCGTGGAACAGCCCGTCGTAAACTAAACCAAACTTTCTCCAGTTTTTATTATTATTTGGAGTTGTCAGGGAGATGCTGTTGCCCATCTCCTGTTTCAGTTTCCATCTGTCCCTTTTTTACGACATCTGCGAGATGGTATGGAGTAGTTTGGCTTCTCTACGCCATCACTGCACTGGCTTTTTTCTCTTATTTAAAAAAGAATTTTATTTCAGGCAATACCAAAATCGCATAAGGCTAGAGATGAGATTCGATTCACACCAATTTGTCATATAGATATCAGGCCAATAGAGTGTGATATAGAAAATGATTGTAAGGACGAAATTTTTAGCCTTGATTTTGTTAAAGTTGAGGAAGAGAATTTCGAAAATGAGCATTCCAAATTTGAAGAAAATGGGAATCATGAAACGGGTAAAATATACACATTCTGTGATATTATTAAAATAAGGTACAATTTTACCTAATGGTACGTGAATTACTGTAGCCCTTGAACATAAAATAAAGAGGGCTTCATGTGCAATGTACGATTTACTGATTTGCCTTTGCCTAAATTTAGTGTGTGTTGGAAGCACTCTTATTTTTTAGACTTTTTTATACTTAAGTATTAATATATTTTAAAAATATTTTGACCCAGTATAAATGCACCCAGTATGGATGTCAGTAAGATGTATTAATTTCACAAGAATTAATGATATACTTACAACTGATAAGCGGTCACCTGTCATTGCCAATTTCTTAGTGTCATTACTAGGTGATGGTACTACAGTTTTGTCTAGGAGTCGATCTAGGTGTGCCTGCCCACATGTACTCCTGCCTCTTTCTCTTACCTATATCTGCTGTCAAATAGCAGTGCGTGTATAACTGCTGAGTTCCAGTCTGTAGGCTATAGAGTCAGTATATGCCATTTTAGTCATCAGAGGTGACAGTGCATTGTAGCCTTTTATATTTGAAGTTAGCTGCAGGCAGTCCATGAACTGCATCAAATGGATCGGCTATATACATACACACAGTAGACTGTTAGTTTGTTTTTCGCTTCGTACTAAAAAATGTTGGGAAAATATACTAAAGGCATTCTCTTAATGGCAAGCAGTTACCTACTAAAAACAACACGTGTTCTGGCAGAACTCTCATTAAATGAGGTGGATGTATCATCATCATCGTAACAACCCTTCACAAGTCCACTGCTGAACATAGGCCGCCCTCAAGTGATGCCATCAAACACAGGCCTGAGCCACCTGCATCCATCGACTTTGTGCATGTCTTACAAGGCTGCCACTCGAGAACCTTTCTTCCCCATCGGTTTTCAGTTCTTCCCCATAGCCATTTCAGCTTATTACACTTAGCTTATAATACATGCAGTATAGTAACGACAGTGGGTGGCTCAGGCCCAAACGCTGTGTAAAGGGACTATAATAATTTAGTTGCTTGGAAAAAATATCGGTTTTTATTTCATATATTGAGCCAGAATCTGTTTCATTCTAGATACTGCTGAAAAACAAGAAGACTTAAAGATTGATGCTTTTGAAGATATACATACGGATTTGGAGGCCCACATGCCACTAATTGCATTTGATTCAAAGAGAACAAAGCAATCTGAGACTGTAAAATTAAAAAAGAAGTGCAGGAATAATAAAAAGATAATGATGACATAGGTAAAAGATTTTTTTTACAAAACATGTATTAAAAAATATTAGTTGGAGAGACAGAAACTTCTCGACAGATTTTAATTAATTTATTTATTTAATTCAAAATTTTAATTTTTTTTGTGAAATATCAGTGCCATAGGCTTCTACACACACATTTTCCCATGTGTTTCATCATGTTCACATGCTACACCCTATTTTTTTCCAGACGGTAAAAAAGTTCATCCAGTATTGCTATGGGCCAATGTTCATAATTTTTAGGTCCTTGATGTCTATAAAAAGTTATTGTATTGTGTATTGCATAAAGCCATCTATCGGAAACCATCAGATTTCTGACAAACCAATAGTCGCCTTTTAATAAACCCAAGGAACAAAATGTGATGATGAATTTTCTTATGCCACACCTATACGGCAACTTCTACTGTAATCTTAATATCTACAAAAAATCCTGGTCAAAATGTATGTGTGTACAATATCGCTAGTTCTGTGTAGAATTCGAAAAAAAGATGCTTAGTTCGTAATTATAACATGGTCAGAAGAATATCATCATTATTATATGAATTTAGTTTATCATTCTTTCCCTCCAAAAATGAATATGAGATTCAAGGAATTCAGTGTAATTGGCTAAAATACTTTATATCTAGCAACATTATTTAGTATAATGATGTATAATACATATTATAATTTCTCTATTTCTCCCTAGGTTAACTGATAGAGAATGCCATAAAGCATATACTCTGCCCATTTTAAACTGTTTATGTGTTCTTGGCTGGTCTCATACATCCGGATCGCCTCTCTGAATTTTTAATCTAAATTCATATTATTAGTTAAGAAAGGCCAGAATTACATTCAATTTAACTATGTTCCACATACATTCTGATTCTCTCAGAACGCTGTTTACGTAAATAGTTTTTTGTGAATACTGGTTGAAATAAATAGTTTTTGTTTAGTGTTTAGTATATTTAATTGTAGGATAAAATAGTTGAAAAAGTTTTAATGTAATTTAAAAATTATATATATATATATATATATATATATATATATATATTTTTTATATGTCAAAGTCGTCAGCTTGTAATCTATACTGATACATTTACACAATCAGTTTAACAAAATCAAATGAAGAAAATAAAAACTGAGCTAACGCACTTCTGGTTTTGTTGGGATCCCAGCCAGAGATAATGTAAAAAAAGAATTCTGGATTGCCGGCTAGATAGTGTCATAATTATAAATCAACAATTTAATGGATGCCAGCTGAAATCGAACCCAGGTATAGTATGGGAGCAGTACCGTAATATTTTATTGCAAATGCCTAATTCCTGAGCTGCTTTTTTGTGTGTTTTATAGATCCATATTAATCGCCCTGTAAACTGTCACTGCTGAACATGGAATGACCTCCGCCGATGTAGGGAAGATTTGCCTTAGTCTTTAGGCTTGGCATAGGATTGAGGATTGCAGAACCAGACGTGAGCACCTCAGACAATGTTGCCGGTTGCCATTCTGGCTTATTTTAAGTAAACGTGGTGAATATACTGCCGGCTGTCGGAGGCAATATGATTTTTCTAGCAAACACATAATCGCCTCTTACGAAACCCACGGGAAAAAATGTGATTACGAATTCTCTTATGGCGCACTTCACGGAATCTTCGTGTTTACTTTTTTTATAGAATAAGGGTGACAGACGAGCACACAGTCCACCTGATGGGAAGTGGATGCTGTGGCCCATACACATCTACATTTATATTCAATTAAGAATCAAATGCAGATGCGATGTCATCCCTGAGGACTAAGAAGAAATTCCTTGTTTCCAGTAAAAAGGGTCTCCGGTTCTCTACATTCACTGCAACCAAAATATAGCTATGAAAAATACAGGTCAAAATGTATGTACGTATAACAGCGATTATTAGATTATTGTACTTATAAAATGGTAAGAAGAACGTCATCATTATCATTCGAATTCATTTCTTTACCACTCTTTCCCTCCAAAAATGAGTATGAGAGATACTGTTCAGAGTAATTTTATAAAATGTTTGATTAGTTTATCTAGCAAAATTATATAATTATGTAATATTATAAATTCTCTATTTCTCCCTGGGTTGACTGGTAGAGGATACCAAGAGGCATAAATTCCGTCCAGTGTTAACCGTTTAAGATGGCTCTTACTATAAATATACAATGTCTTACAATAAAATAAATGTTTAATTCGTGTTTATTTCAGAACAACACAGCATACTGACAAATATTTTTTTAAACCCGTCCAAAAGAAAGATTAAATTAAAATCTACTGATTGTAACATAAACGATGTTCGTAAAGAAAAAATCGACTTAGAAAACCCTACTACTAAATCAAAGCCTATACTGAAAAAAGATAAGCAACCTATTAATAACAAAGGAAAGCGTCCAGCAAAGATAATGAAAAAGAAAATTTTGAAACAAAAGAGTGTAAATGTCCTTACGAAAAAAACATCGGAAGCATCAACAAAATACATTTTTGAATGTGATGATTGTAACAAAAAATATTCAACAAAAGACATTCTCGACAAACACATTTCACACATTTATAAGACGCAAAAGAACTCAGACACAACTGCAATTCGGACACAAGTTGAACACACTCCATTACCACAACTAACGGAAATATTTAATTGTGATATTTGCGAATTTAAATCATCTCAAAAACTTCGCCTTTTGGCACATCTTAAAGCGCACGTCGCTAAACAAGTGTACTGTTGTAAGAATTGTGGTTATAAAAGTACAAATAAAATCCATTTCCAAAGACATATGAAAATACATACTGGAGAAAAACCCTATTCGTGTCATATCTGTGAATATAAATGTAGTAGAAAAGATTATTTGCAAACGCATACAAAAATACACACCGGAAAAAAACCTTTTTCGTGTAATATCTGCGAATATAAATGTAGTAGAAAAGATCGTTTTCAAACACATATGAAAACACATACTGGAGAAAAACCTTTTACATGTAATATCTGTGAATATAAATGTAGTAAAAAAGATCGTTTGCAAACGCATATAAAACAACACAACGGAGAAAAACCTTTTTCGTGTAATATCTGCGAATATAAATGTATTCAAAAAAGTTATTTGCAAAGACATATGAAAAAACATACCGGAGAAAAACCTTTTTCGTGTAATATCTGTGAATATAAATCTATTACAAAAAGTGATTTGCAAAGACATATGAAAATACATACCGGAGAAAAACCTTTTTCGTGTAATATCTGTGAATATAAATGTATTACAAAAGGAAATTTGCAAACACATATGAAAATACATACCGGAGAAAAACCTTTTTCGTGTAATATCTGTGAATATAAATGTATTCAAAAAAGTCTTTTGCAAAGACATATGAAAATACATACCGGAGAAAAACCTTTTTCTTGTAATTTCTGTGAATATAATTGTATTACAAAAAGTGAATTGCAAAGACATATGAAAATACATACCTGAGAAAAACCTTTTTACGAATCGAACCGTAAGTTCCTGTGACTCTTCGCTTAATATAAATTGATTGTATGCGTTGCTTAAATTAATTTTTGTATATCTCGCCGCCCCCTACTTTCGCGAAGACTTCCTCTATGCGTGGCAAAGGATATTTGTCGATCTTTATTTTACCGTTCTCCTTTAATACGGGTTCGATAGGGGTCGCATATATAGAGTAATTTACCGGAATCAGAATGCCCGCACGTGTTAATTGGTCAATTTCTTCATTACTTTGTCTTTCAGAGCAAATGGCACAGTTGGCGGGTTAAAAAATTTTGGTACCGCATTATCTTTAAGGTGCAAAGTAATTTCAAATTTATTAAGTGCCCCAAGTTCTTTACTCCACAAGTTCGCGTACGTATTTATTAAATTTTGAACTTCACTTTCATAGCTGTCCACTATAATGTTATTATTATTAACTGTTGTCAAGTTAATGTTACATTTAGACATAAAATCACGACCTTAAAGTGGTGGCCCACCATTTTTAATTACAAAGAAATTTAATTGTTTCGTGAACTCGTTATATTTTACCTTTGTACAGAAATAACCTAAAGGCGTAATTTTGTGACCGTTATAAACACACATTCTGATATTATATTTAAATGTGGCGGTAGGGAAATGTTGCAAAAAAAATTGTTCGGACATAACTGAAATGCCTGATCTCGAATCCACTTCCATACGGAATTTTTTATTGCAAATATTCACTACCACAGTAATAGGAGCGAAAGTCTCATACCTCATATTATGCAATCAGCACTCCATGCAGTCCCCACAGTCCCCGTCTGATTCAGTTTCCTCCGTAACGGTATTTATGTTGTGCACGCGAACTTTACACATTTTTTTAAATGACCCTTAACTCCGCACTTTTGACACCGATAGGTCCTGTAACGGCACTTTTCAGCACTATGTGTTTTAAACCACATACAGCGCAACGATTGGTAGCCTCTTCTTTACGCCCGTTACGAAATACAATCGCTCTGCCACTGATAGTTTATTTTCAAACTAAGATAGTTTATTTCAAAAGCTATAAAAAGATGTAAATTAATGTATATGTAATTGATGTAATAATTGCAATAATGATCTTTGTAATATAACCCCACGTCAAGCAAATTCATCAAATTTGTAGTTTCAAGAAAAACGTTTTTGCAACTCCCACAAAACTTTTCATAATGTGTTGAAGATTATAACAAAAATATTTAAAAACATTCCCCACAAATGGGATATTTCAAATCATTAAATTGTTAATAAACATCAAATTTGAATTTCCAACAAGACAAAAACACAAAAAATAAGGACCCTCATCATTAATTTGTTGATCAAAATAATTGTACATAGTTCAGACCCTTAAAGATGGCATAAGAGCTGGTGCAATAAATAATTAAAAGGCAGACATATTATAATCAATAATGATAAAATAAAACTTAACTACTAACTTAAACAATCTGAATTTGGTTTTACACAATTTTTATAGATCTTGTATGTTTTCTTGTAAGAACCTCCGTTAAAAGAATCAAACAATTGATCAAACAGGAGAACTATATCTGCCATATCTTCACATTCTTGTAGCAGCAACTTATTTTCTGCAAAGAAATAAAATGTTATGAGCACTTTTTAAATAATAAGGAGCAATAAAATGTTTGAAACAAGAGAGAATAAAAGTAAATAAGCGATAAAGAGATGTCTTACAATCGTCAATCAATCAGTCGTCAAATGCCTTTTGTATGCCGATGATCAAGTCATACTTGCGTCATCGGCGGCAGAGTTGCAAATGATGGTTACATTAATGAACTGGGAATTAAAAGAAAGGGGAATGAAAGTGAACGCAAGTAAGACGAAAGTGATGGTTTTTGAAAGAGAAGAAAGCAAAACGGTATGTGAAATAAGAATAGAAGGAGAGTTAATTGAGCAGGTGGATGAGTTTGTGTATTTGGGATGTGTATTTAGCAGGGATGGTAGATATGATAGGGATATAGAACGACGAGTAAATGCAGGGAATAGAGTGAATGGGGCACTACACTCTATTATGAAGAACCAGAATTTGTCAAAACAGGCACGTATGGTAATTCATAATGCTGTGTTAGTCCCTACTTTAATGTATGGTAGTGAAAGCTGGGTGTGGCAGAAGAAGCACGAAAGTAGAATAAATGCTGTAGAAATGCGGTCTTTAAGGAATATGCTAGGGTGTAATCTGAATGACAGGGTGAGAAATTGCGTGATAAGAGATAAATGTGGTATGCAAGATGATGTTGTGACCAGGATTAAGAAAGGAATGCTTCGGTGGTTTGGTCACGTAGAAAGAATGAATGAGGAAAGAGTGACAAAGCAAATTTATATGGCAGATGTGAATGGCCGAGTCGGGAAGGGACGCCCTAGGAAAAAGTTTATCGACCAAATTCGCGATATTTTGAAAATGGGCCACGTTAGAAGTACCCTTAACCGACGAGCATGTATGCGTAGATATATGGATGTAAAGGAGGCGAAAGAGGTATGTCAGGATCGTGCCAAATGGAAGTCCGTAGTCTCTGCCTACCCCTCTGGGTGACAGGCGTGAGTGTTTATGTATGTTTATGTATGTAGATGTCTTACAAAAATAATTTCAACATTGAATATTATTTAACAAAGTATATATACGTACTTGCACAAAATCGTAAAGCTTCCATATTTTCTGCTGCTGTTACTTGACTTCTTGGTCTTTTATTTTGTTTTTTAAAATCATTATTTTGTTTAACATTTTCTTTATTTTTTATCTGTACATATTCTTTCAATCAATGTACCTGAAAAAAGTATGACAAACAGGTAAGCATATAGAGATCAGATGAAATAATGACAGCATAGACCAGATTGTATTGGAATCTCTTTTTAATGAAAGTTTTTTAATTGCAACTTCTGCCTTATAATGATATAATATATATATTATGCAATATGCTATTAGAATGCTTTGGAGCTGACGCGGTGCTGCTATGTGCACAGTGCAAAAAGTAGCATTCCTACTGCATGGCTTGCAGACCAGTGATATAAAAAATTTGAAGTTATATCTGCAAGGGTTTTAACCGCCTTCTACATTTGAGCCAGGAGTGCTTCATCTCAGAGTTCTAGTTATCTCAGATGCAACAAACGCAAGGTACAACCACAATTAACCCGTTCCTAGGATTGACTACAGGAATAATTTCGGTTAACTGCCTAACCCACATCGTCATTCATCATCATTACAGCCCTTCACACATCCACTGCTGAACCTAGGCCTCCCCTAAGTAATGCCACAAAGCACGGTCCTGAGCAACCTGCATCCATCGACTTCCTGCATATCTTACCAGGTCGTCACTCCATCTAGTGGGGGGTAGCCCTACACTACGCCTACCGGTACGAGGCTGCCACTCGTACCCCACATGCTATATATTAAATCCTAATGTCGTACTTGTTATTATTATAGTAAATTCCATCCTTGAAAATTGACTGCCTCGCTGGTCTAGTAGTTGTAGTGGCGCGACTACTGATCATGAGGTCCTGGGTTCGAATCCCGGGTCGGGCGAAAAAATTAATTATTGAGTTTTTCCGTCAAGAAATTCTCAATAGCTGCCCGGAGTCAGGAAGTTGGCGGTATATCACCCCCGTGCTTTGGAAGGCACGTAAAGCCGTTGGTCCTGCGCCTGATCTCTCCCCCGGCCGTGTCGGTTTATCGTCCCATCAGAGTATGAGAGTGATCGAAAAGAGAGTGCACCTGTGCTTGCGCATATACTTGGGAACTATAATCCTGTCCCGCGCCGATGGCTAGTCTCCGTTGAGGCTGGCCGCCGTGACCCAAATTCGGTCCGGAGGACATTATTATTATTAAATTCCAGCCACTATATCTTTAACTTGTCGCAAACTTACTGGTATAGTAATAGAGTATAGTTACAGTAATTAAGAATTTATTAATATTATACTACCACCAGAGAATTTTCCGGACCGATACAACTTGGGACTTTCAAGAAATGAGCCTACTCTTTTTTTAAAGGCTGGCAGCAGCGTTGTTCCTGACAAATTTAGAGTTGCCGTATTCTAACTCCAAAATTGTCGGATTTTTAGGGAAAACTAAGAAAAATGCCGTATTGTACAAAATATTTGTTTAGAAGGTTACAATAAAAAAACACGTAAAATACATGTTGTTTACATAATAGATAAGTGTGTACTATAAATGTACTAATTTTATTCTTCACCATATAGGTTTTGAATAGTTTCCAGTACTTCTGATTCTGTCGTATTTGGGTCGTACTGTTTTTTATCTTTCATTTTACGAATCATTTAGTTTGGCACTTGACAATTACCGTTCCCGATCCGGATCTCCATGGTTCTGAAGGTTAGAGAACAGGAGAACGATCGCCATAGAAAATAGTGTCCCAGAATATGGACACCATAAGTGAGGAGCTGCGATCGCTACGTTCAGTCAATAAAAGTCATTTTCAGTCTATTTTTCCGATCAGATGCTAAACCACTTGCACATCCACGCACAGTAAAATATTTCTCCATTTTTTAATGTTTTTTTTTTGTCAAAAATACAAAATTACGGAGCATGAAAATTTTCTCACCAATGCCGCGGAGAAAATTTGTACATTATTCAACTAACTTCATCTACTTATACTCATAAACAGCTAAATTTCGCAGCCACTACTCACCGACGTCAGCGCCGCTATAAATTCTACAATTTTCAAGGACATGTGGGCTATGCTTTAGTACGTAGTGATCGTTCTCCTGTTCTCTAACCTTCAAGGTTCACAAGTTGGTGTGTTCCATTATACGAAATATTTTTTTTTTTTACTTTAGACAATTACCGTATATTTTAATACGGTAATCAAATAGCTGCCGTATACCGTATTTTTGTTGCTTAAGATGCCTGAATGCCGTATATTACGGCAATTGCCGTATCAAGAACAACGCTGGCTGGCAGCAACGCATATGCCCCTGGTAAAGGTGGGCGAAACTGTTATATTTTTCTAATTCGTTATGTTGTTGTCATATATTTTTCTAACCGTTGTTTTAAACTGTTATAATATATTATAACAGTTTCAAATATTACATTGTACACGCGGTTGGTTTCAGTTGTCGGCTGTGTTAGCGTTTTGTTGTATGTTGTTATAACGATTATAAATATTACGATGAAAGATTATTACGATACGATACGATAAATATTATAAATATTAAACGATTTTAAGTATTATATGAAGACAAAAAAAAAATATTTTTTAGTTGTATTAGAATCATTTGAGTGTTTCATGTTTTAAAGAGAATCATTTAAAATATAGGTATGTATGTTAAGTTCAATGAACTTCCCTTCCTACTTTTTACAGGCTCAGGGCTGTCTGAATATATGCTAAGCTGTGTAATTATTGTATCTGTCATAATTATTTACTCGTATTTTGAAAAATAACTCATTCAGACGTAGTTAGAAGCTCATTGATGTTATGTCATTTTGATTGAATTTTTACATTATTTACACTGTGGTCAAAGTTTTAGTTATCTACAATTATTTAAGATTAGAACTATATAACGAAATACATTATCTGTTGTGTGTTATAACGCCCAACTTTAACCCCTGGTGTTGTGGTCCATCATCGGCGGCGGTAGTCGCTAACTATCAGGTGAACCGCATGCTCGTTTCCACGCCCAAGGAGAGGCCTTAAAAAAATTAAATACCTCTTATACGATTATTGTCTGAACTTATAGTAGAAATTTGTGAAGGAAGTACATACGGTATAAGTGATGTGGGTTCAATTCTTAATGTTTCAGCATGTAAATCTGTAATAGTAGTGAAAGTATATAAGTAATAATAATAATAATAATCTTTATTAAAAACTGAAGAAGTTACAAAACAAATGTTGCACTGATTCCTAAACTAGGATAAATCCTGTATCTTAGGATATCAGTACCTTCCCATACAATTTTATGTGTGTGTGTGTGTGTGTGTGTGTGTGTGTGTGTGTGTGTGTGTGTGTGTGTGTGTGTGTGTGTGTGTGTGTGTGTGTGTGTGTGTGTGTGTGTGTGTGTGTGTGTGTGTGTGTGTGTGTGTGTGTGTGTGTGTGTGTGTGTGTGTGTGTGTGTGTGTGTGTGTGTGTGTGTGTGTGTGTGTGTGTGTGTGTGTGTGTGTGTGTGTGTGTGTGTGTGTGTGTGTGTGTGTGTGTGTGTGTGTGTGTGTGTGTGTGTGTGTGTGTGTGTGTGTGTGTGTGTGTGTGTGTGTGTGTGTGTGTGTGTGTGTGTGTGTGTGTGTGTGTGTGTGTGTGTGTGTGTGTGTGTGTGTGTGTGTGTGTGTGTGTGTGTGTGTGTGTGTGTGTGTGTGTGTGTGTGTGTGTGTGTGTGTGTGTGTGTGTGTGTGTGTGTGTGTGTGTGTGTGTGTGTGTGTGTGTGTGTGTGTGTGTGTGTGTGTGTGTGTGTGTGTGTGTGTGTGTGTGTGTGTGTGTGTGTGTGTGTGTGTGTGTGTGTGTGTGTGTGTGTGTGTGTGTGTGTGTGTGTGTGTGTGTGTGTGTGTGTGTGTGTGTGTGTGTGTGTGTGTGTGTGTGTGTGTGTGTGTGTGTGTGTGTGTGTGTGTGTGTGTGTGTGTGTGTGTGTGTGTGTGTGTGTGTGTGTGTGTGTGTGTGTGTGTGTGTGTGTGTGTGTGTGTGTGTGTGTGTGTGTGTGTGTGTGTGTGTGTGTGTGTGTGTGTGTGTGTGTGTGTGTGTGTGTGTGTGTGTGTGTGTGTGTGTGTGTGTGTGTGTGTGTGTGTGTGTGTGTGTGTGTGTGTGTGTGTGTGTGTGTGTGTGTGTGTGTGTGTGTGTGTGTGTGTGTGTGTGTGTGTGTGTGTGTGTGTGTGTGTGTGTGTGTGTGTGTGTGTGTGTGTGTGTGTGTGTGTGTGTGTGTGTGTGTGTGTGTGTGTGTGTGTGTGTGTGTGTGTGTGTGTGTGTGTGTGTGTGTGTGTGTGTGTGTGTGTGTGTGTGTGTGTGTGTGTGTGTGTGTGTGTGTGTGTGTGTGTGTGTGTGTGTGTGTGTGTGTGTGTGTGTGTGTGTGTGTGTGTGTGTGTGTGTGTGTGTGTGTGTGTGTGTGTGTGTGTGTGTGTGTGTGTGTGTGTGTGTGTGTGTGTGTGTGTGTGTGTGTGTGTGTGTGTGTGTGTGTGTGTGTGTGTGTGTGTGTGTGTGTGTGTGTGTGTGTGTGTGTGTGTGTGTGTGTGTGTGTGTGTGTGTGTGTGTGTGTGTGTGTGTGTGTGTGTGTGTGTGTGTGTGTGTGTGTGTGTGTGTGTGTGTGTGTGTGTGTGTGTGTGTGTGTGTGTGTGTGTGTGTGTGTGTGTGTGTGTGTGTGTGTGTGTGTGTGTGTGTGTGTGTGTGTGTGTGTGTGTGTGTGTGTGTGTGTGTGTGTGTGTGTGTGTGTGTGTGTGTGTGTGTGTGTGTGTGTGTGTGTGTGTGTGTGTGTGTGTGTGTGTGTGTGTGTGTGTGTGTGTGTGTGTGTGTGTGTGTGTGTGTGTGTGTGTGTGTGTGTGTGTGTGTGTGTGTGTGTGTGTGTGTGTGTGTGTGTGTGTGTGTGTGTGTGTGTGTGTGTGTGTGTGTGTGTGTGTGTGTGTAGTATACAAATATTTATTAGCTGCATCATTTACATTCTGCAAAATTTTTGTAATGTTAGCTTTTGTACATGAAATGTGACCGTGCATAATTCGATGCACGTTAATTAAGCGTACAAATAACATTGTAAGTAACGTGTTTTCTAGCATAGAGTACCTATTCTGAACAGAGCTGGCAAATAAAGGTTTTTTCATAAACATTAAATATTGAGAATTGAAACTAAATATAGCTATTGACATATCTTAGACAATTAACGTTATAAATACAGTACACATTATATAATACGGAAATATATAAATTTAACAACGAGAAAAGATTATTAAAGAGAATACTTATTTGGAAACACTTAGTTTCTTGAGATCCTCTTCGCTTATGATCTTTAAAGCGGGAGAGTTGTCGTTTTTTCGCACGAATATTAACCCATTTTTTACCCAGACGAACTGATGCTGTTTTATTTTGGCCAATTCCTTACATTTTTTCAATAGTTGTTTATTAAAGGAGGTTAAATGTTCGTTAATATATATGGGTCTGCTTTCTCCTGTTACATCGATATCTCTTGAGGTAATCCGAGCTTTGCGGTCCCGTGAAATTATGTTGTCCTTCAAGAGCCTTGTTCGCATTTTAGCTATTATGACTCTGGGACGACCTTGTAATTTTATTTTCGGAGAAACTCTATTCACTTGTAAAATATCATTTGGCGGAATATCGACACCAATATGTTTTCTAATGTTCAAAATAAGGTCTTGAAGATTTTCGCTTTTGCATTCCGGCACACCGACAATTTCAATATTTGATAATCTCTCTCTCTGTTCACTTGAGTTCAGTTGTGATTGTAATTGCATATTTTGCTGTTTTATTTTAACAATTTCCATCTCTATTTCACGTGTTTTCTTAGTATCGACAGCTAAAGTTTCAATCTTTTTTGCTTGCTCGTCTTGCTGGTCAGCATTGAATTGTACCGACTGCTGGAGACTATTAATTTCTTTTTGTGTTGCCACTTGCTGAATTTTTAATCTTACTATGTCAGTCTTAATCTCTGTGTATTCCTTACGCATATTATCGATCTCTGCCTTCACCTCGACTACAATCTCGTTCAGTTTTGCAAGGTCGTTCTTAATCAAATTATTTATAGTGTCATTTATTTGAAGTAAATTATTATTAAAATCTGTCTTCCAATCATCCATCTTTTTCAATATATTATCAGTGAATAATTTGAATGAATCTGAAATATCGTGATCATACTTGCGTTTTCGAGCGACAATGTTGGATAGATCCGGATCTGAATCAAAACGTTTATTTGTTGGAGAGCGCTGCATTATCTAAAAATATCACTTCTTTACGTTCATTAGTCTATGCATGTGCGAATAGCTTGATATATTACCGATCTTTGTGCGTAGAGGTGGGGATCGCAATTACACGTAGACTGATGTTTGACTGCACCCGTCGATCATCGAAGTTGACTACGATTCTCAATATTATGACTATAGCAATAAGACACTTTTTCAAAAATATTTACTGTTTACAATGTTTTTAAAAATCCCTCGATAGTCTGAATACGTCCATCCACAATAACGCGTGGTCGTTCAATGTGTGTTGTATATGTAAAAGTATCGAACAGTGGTCAGTGAACTTCTCAAATACAATAGTTGTGGTCTTATATTTGGATTTTACCATAAAATGGTCCAAACATGCCTTATCTCTTGTAGGACAATTGACGCATTGTGTTAGGCCATGAGACGCTAGCATAGAGATGTATTCGTCCGAGTTAGACGTTGTATTGCCAGGTAAAATATCAATGTTAATATCTCCAGTCAACACCACGTCACTCGATGGGATACCTTTTAATAACGTGTCCAGAAAATCAATGTACCTACCGATATTCCTGAAGCACGGTGGCCTGTAGCTACATACAATTGTAATATCATTCTCTAAACTCAGAATCAAAAAATTTCCTTCGTTAAATTTACATTCATAAGCCGATGAAGTTATATTTTGTCTAACGTAAGCAACGATCCCGTCATTTTGATTGATGTGGTTCTTAGTACTGTATGTAGTATAATTTTCGATGCATGGTATATGGCTGTTTTCGCTCAACCAACATTCTGTTAAAACGATTACGTGTATACTAATATCTAATTTACATATAAATACCAGAAAAGAATCGAGATTACAATTAATACTTCGGATGTTTACTGATACTATAGTCAAAGACTTTAAGTTCATATCATCCTTTAGAATATTAGAACATCTAGCAGGATCGTCCACGGTGTAACAATTGGGTTCCATTGACTGATCTAAGTCATTTGCTATTTTTGATCTTCTACCGAATTGAATTAAAACATTGTATTGTGCAGATGAAATCTCATTGATTCTTAGGGTTATTAAGTAAAAATGTATGACGTTAATATATGGGTTATGTAGCATATGGATATCATTTACGTATTTAAAAATACCAATTACAATATACGTAGTAGGCATATGGCACACTGTGAAGAAATATTGTGGCATGTTTGGCTGGATGTGTAATAAATTATGTGTTGATTTATAAATTAGTTTCATAGGTATTATTGGTTTGTGTGTATGTGTTATTAAATTGCATAATATATGTAATGTTTTAACATATATTGTTAAGAGGAATACACTATGATAGCTATACGAGTATTGAAAATGTAAATATCGAAGATGTATACTAAGACACAATACATACGAGTACATGCATGCAGTATGCTCTTTATCTTTAGAGTGACATTTCAGTGATAACGATGGCTTAAAAAAAACATAGTAATATTTACGAATTATAACAAAAATGCGTAGTCATAGTGTCTTCTGTTTTAGTTTGGTAATATCATTTTCTCTTAGGTATACTTTTCCATATGACGTCACATTTTCATGAGATTTGGCGAAATCCCGTGCAAGGAAAAATAGTCTTCTTCCCTTAGGAGTTAAACCTTCTGAAATATATATTGGCTTTCGTGGGCCATCTGCTGCACAAATCGAGGTATTTAATTTTTCGGCTTTTTCTAGTAATGGGAGTTTTTTTAGGTGATTCATTAAACTTTCTTTCATAAGTACTGTAGTGAAATCTATCACTGTAGGTTTTAAAACGTTGGGTTTTGTGGAAGCACGGTATATGTCCTTAATATCAGCGCTTTTTATGTCTAGGTTCAATGTATTGCCTATTTTTCTTATATCACATAATCCGTGTTTGGTCTCATTTTGCAGTTTGGGTATATTTCGTATCTCTATTTTTGACGAACATGTCTGTCTTTCAATATTCTCAATTTTATTTTCCAGAGATGCTATACACATATACTTGTTATTACTAAAACGTCTGAACTCCTCAGAGATCCGGGGGGAAGGGGACACATAAAACTCTCTTGGGCTTGTTTTATTCACTGCTACATGCCATATATTATAATAACTAGCTTTTTACCCATGGCTTCGCTCGCGTGGGGTTTAATTTAGCAACATTGATAAATGTTGTTCCATTCTAAATTTAGCAAAATGCGATCACTATTAGAGTCACTTCGCTGTGTGTCTTTCTTTACGCCTGTTTGTCAAAGATTTGATTTTGAGTTCTCAAACTATTGAACGTAGATGATTGATATTTGGCATAGATATAATATGTTATAGGAACATGTGAATGAAGTTTTTTTAGAAGTCATAATTGCATTAGTCACCCGGTATTTTTATATCAGGCGTATCTTCTGATGTATCTATAAGAAAAGTATCAATTACCAAATTATATATAGTATAATGAATAACATTTTTACATTTGGAAAAAATTGCGCCATTTATATTCATATGCTTTCATCACTAAAGTTAGTTGAGTTTTAACAAAACAATGATGAATTTAAATCGTCCCCCCCTCCTCTCCAGACCAAATTTTATAGTGCCCAAGTGTATGCGCAAGCACAGGTCATCTCATTATCCAATGGGAAGGTATTTCGTCATGACTGTAGAGAGAAAAAACAGGATTAACGGCTTTACGTGCTTTCCAAGGCAAAGGGGGTGAAAAACAGCCAATTTCTTATCTCCGGACTGCTGCTGAGAATTTCTTGATAGAAATACCCAAAAACAGTTTTTGGCCCGACCCGGGATCTCATGGTCAACAATTGCATTCACGACACTAGACCAATGAGGCAGTCAAGTGAGTGAGAGAGTGAGTTTAATTGTAATCATTAAAAATAAAAAATAAAAAGTACTGGCGCCTGCTCTTTGCTTTGTGAGATGAAGTCACAGTCCATATGTAAATATTTTTAATGTGATACATGCTTTTTTCTATTAAAATCATTCAAAATAATGCCATAAGTTAATAAGGGAAAACTTTACCAATTAGGTAATCTACTACCGTAAAACTTGGCAACTTATGCCCGCTTTTTATGCGTTACTCTAATTTAATTTAAAATTATAAACATATTTAATAAAATACTTGCAATAAGAAGTCGAAAATGTTTCTAGGTTTACTTAAATTTGAAAATTACTATATTAAAAAATGGTTATACTTGCAAAAAAAGTTAATTTAGAACGTGGGCCAAATATTTAAAAAATTGCCATGTTTGCCCACTTGACATGGTAACACAGTAGCTTCGATATTTTGATCTTTATATTAAGTGGTTTAAGAAGTATGATAAAAAAAACGGTGCAATGTTGCACTGTATCATATAAGAAACCACTACACGTACTTAACGGCCACAAAAATGGAGTGGGCAAAGTTGCCAAGCCTTTTTTAACATTCTCCGTACAAACGAAAGTATGCACTAGGGTTGTCACTATTTAAGACATTGTATTGCACAAATAGCCGTTTTATACTCTTGGTACCAAGTAAATAATATAAATGCAAACTACTTACAGTCTATTAATTATTTAATGGGAGTTAACATACAGAAATAGTAATCATATATTCTCATCGTCAGTAGAAAGCGAGAAGTGCTAAGGCACCAAACTGTAAGATAGTTTTGAGGAATGATTAGAGTAATTACGAGTAATTGAAACAGTTTTATTTTTATATAGGTATTTAATCAAACAAAAGACTTGACACGTAGTTAAATCTGAGTCATATGAGTTGCATCATATAATCAACTATGAATTGAAATAAATTAATCGACATTAGTTTTAAGAAAGCTACAACAAAAAGGTACTTAATAATGAATCTTAACTTAAAATCAAACTTATACAAAAGAAATAAAAATGTTATTGAGATTAGCATCATAAAAATAATGTAATCTTGAGATCAACAAATAAACGCAAAAGATTATAAAAAAAAGAATAAAATTATTACCTACATCTGATACTCTCAGAGATTTACCCGTGTTATCAATGCGTGAACCTAGTCATTTGGTAGAAGGAGTAAATAATTTAATAACAAAAATATCAACCAAAAACTTCAATAAACACAATGTAAAAAAGACAAGCCCTATAAACAATAATTTACCTATTTAAATTAAAAAAAAAAAACTTAGGAATGTACGCAGGAACAAAAGTATTTTTATGAGATCATCGTTTAATAAAAGTCAACTGACCTATTTTGTAAGTCTAACAGCTTTGGTGGACAACCAAGTTTGACATGAAATCATTGTAACATCTGCCTTTAGCAATTAACTATCATCTTATGACATAAGTACTCAGTTGGCTACCTGAACTGTAAGTAATCCAAAACCGTCCAAAATTGGAAACAGCTATCAATATAGCCAACAAAACGCATTGTTTTACTACATCAAGATAAAGAAAAAATAAAAGCTTAATTATATAAATAAAGATCAATAAAATTTACTTTTAATTATTGCACATTATATTCACTTAAATTTATATCACATATTATCGGACTCCTTCGCGAAATATTTGGTTGAGGCAATACTAGAATTATGTCATTTAAGTGCATCATTTCACAAGTGTCTTCTACATTTGGGTACGTGAACGCTAATTTCTTGCCTTTGGCATTTTTTATTTTTCTTAAGAATTTCACTGTAGGGATTTCATTTTTAACGCTTATGACTTGTCCAACGTAATGTTTTAAACTTTTTTTGTGGCAAATTTTGCCAATATCCAGTCATCTTTTTTTATGTTACTCGGATTGCCTGTAAAAAACGAAACATCTTCTGTGTAATCTTTGAATTGTTCTTTGTAATCTTCCTCTAGTAAATATTTTTTAATAAAATCTTCCATGGATTCGTTTTCAGAATTTTCCGTATCTACTACGCTCATAATGTCTGAGTTTTCAGAGCTTGATTCTACTACATATCTATCTAACTTTCTCTTCTTTGTCTTAGATTTACGTTTTCTGTTTTGTATTTTGTTTGATGTTTTTGGTTGAACGTTATTTATTTCTATTTCTTTTAGAATATTGTCTTGTTTGGCATTTGATTTTTTTGGCTTAGGATATAACTTCATATGTAGTGCAGAGTCTCGAATTGTTTCAGCACCCAAAATTTTTTTCTTGATATGTTCTTTCTTCCTAGTTGAGGTTATCTTAGCAGTTGAAGTCACTTTTACATCGGAGGTTATAACTAATTTTTTAGGAGAACTGTTTGCAGTCAATTTTACCCCACTTGGAAAATTTTTCGAAAGTAGATTTTGTATTTGTAAACAGGTAAATCTTTTTCATCATGTGCTATAAACGATAAATTTTCTTCGCGACTTCTCAAATTTTCAACAAAAATGCATAGATCTGGCGATTCCGAACCAATATCTTGGACTAATGAATGTATGTAATTATTGATCATTTTTTTTAATTCTTTATTAATGAGCTTATTCACAATATGAATATGTCGCTCCGTTAATTCATCACCAAAAAAAAAACAATTACATAAGGTATACTTAAACTTATTACATTATAAAGTTCTCAAATCAATAATTAATTACAGAAAGTTGAAGAAGATATGCAATTAGTTACAAAAAGCAAAATGAAAAGTTCCCAGATCAATCACATTGAGAAGTGAGTGATCGATCCGAGAACTTCACCTTGTAAAGCTTGACTAATATTTTTATATCGTCAGAATGTGGCTTAGCTAAAATTATATTACAATCAGCGAAATCTTTTAAAATGTGGTGGCATTTCTCATTACGAAAGGCAGCGTTGTGGGCACAATCCATCAAGACATGCATTAGGTCGTCTGGAACACCGCATTGATCACAGTTCGGTGACTGGACCTTTTTCATAAGGAATGCAAACTTTCTTGACGGAATGTGTCCAGTACGCAGCCTCATTATCACTACTGCATCCTGTCGCGATAGCTTATGGTTATCAATCCATGGTATTTTAGGCGGATGTGACTGTACCGTCTTGTACCAAATACCCTTTTCTTTTGAACGTAAATCGAAATATTCTTTCCATAGGTTGTAACATAGCCTTTTTATAATACAAATACAATCAGTGTAATGGGGTAACATGTTGTATTCGATGCCATCCGTAATAGCCTGTCTAGCCAAGATATCTACTCGCTCATTATATTCCACGCCGCAATGAGACGGAATCCACTGCAACTTTATCGATTTCGACCTGGATGTTAACCCATGTATAGTATCCAGAACGGTGTAGGCTATCGGTGTGCCTCGTGTACCCAAGGTGCACCGAGCCAAGTGTTGGAGTGCGCTTCTTGAGTCTGTCAATATCACAATATTATCTTGTGATACTGATGCAGCGTATGACAGTGCTTCACATATTGCTACTAGCTCAGCCTCCATGATGCATATACTACTATCTATCTTAAATTGTAAGCTAAGATTACATTGTGGGTCAAAAAAGGCTGCACCGATTCCGCCTGAATCTTTAGAGCCGTCTGTAAATATTTTATAATACTTTTCATACTGCCTATTAATGTAGTCCAAACATATTACTTTTAGACTAAAATTGTTGTAATTTCGTTTAGCTTGTGCAATACACGGAATATTTAAATTAACTATGTTATTTAAACCTATGTTACTGACCCATGTACTTATATTAAACATTTCTAATTTTTGACTACTGTGAATAGGGGTATCAACGAAGTGATCATAAACAGATAATAGTAAAGGTTTCTTTTTATTACGCCAATATTTATTGTTTCTAAAATGTGCTAATTCATTCAATATTTTTAGTGTGATGTTATTTCTTATTGATTTAGCTTTTAAGATGAATTTCCCTGCCAAAAAGGTTCTTCGTACATTTAGTGGAGGTAGAGATAGCTCACTCTCCATTGTATAGGAGTAGTTTTAATGAATCCTCCGATTACTCGTAATGCCTGATTTTGTATTTTGTCTAACTTACTAAAATACTTTTGACAGCTTTTATCGAATAAATAACTCCCATAATCTAGCCTACTTCTTATAACGGCAATATATAGTCTTCTTAAATGCTTGGGATGTATTCCCCAACCAGGTCCTACTAAAACTTTGAATATGTTTAAAAATCTAGAAATTTTGTTCGTTAACTCCGTAATATGTTTATTCCATTTCAAAGACCGGTCTAGCCACATCCCTAAATACTTGACTGTGTTCACTACTTCTATTTTATTATCATTAACACTTACTGAAATAGCTTGCCTACATATACCTTTTTTAAAAATACAGATCTTTGTTTTAGTCATTGAAATCTCCAAACCTAAATCTATGAGCAAACCATACATTTTATTTAAGGACAATTGTAATTCAGTGGAAGTATCATTTAAATTTTTACCGGAAGTATATAACACATAATCATCAGCATACTGAGAAATACATACATTAGGATTAATTTGTTTACAAATATGAATAGTTGCAATATTAAATAGTAGTGGAGAGATAGGGTCACCCTGAGCAATTCCTCGACCTGTAGATCTAGATAAAATAACATTGTCCACCTGGACACTTAAGTATCGTTCCTTTAAGAAGGTCCATAAATATTTACAAACTTTTGAACCAGCACCTAATCGATCCAAATTTACTAACATAGCCGTAATATCTACGTTATTGTACGCGTTCTCTACATCAATAAAGCAACCTATTGTGATTTGATCTTTTGAAAATCCCAATTGTATTCTACTGACTAAATTACTAAGATTATCCAGGCATGATTTTGTTTTCCTAAATCCAGTAGTCTCTTCGTAAAATAGATTTTCATTTTCCATCAACCATTCCAATCTATTTCTTAACATAGCATGGAAGATTTTACTCAGGCAAGACATAAGTGAAATAGGTCGAAGCGATGATAAAGTTGAAGTGTCACGCCCTGTTTTTGGGATTGGTATAATACGTATTTCTCGCCATTGGAATGGTACAAAACCTAGGGAGTAAAACAAATTAAGTAGTTTGAGTAAAATAATACATGCGTTTTTGGGAAGATGTTTGATCATGGAATATGATATATTATCCACACCTGGAGAAGTATCTTTTGTTTTAAAACAGCACGTTAGTTCGCTCATTGAAAAAGGAGAGTCAATTTCAGTGTTACGAGATGAAAAAGCAGGGTCTTTTGGACAAACAAAGTCTGGAGTCAAACTGTGTAAAAGTTCATTTGCAATTGTTAGATCAACATAACTCCTATTTGTATTAGAACACCCGTAACCTTTTAACCATTTCATTTTTTGCCACATGTCGTGTACAGTAATAGACTCATCAATCGAAGAGCAAAAATTAGAGAAAGATTTTCTAGTTGCCTTTCTAATTAGCAGTTGTGAAATCCTAATTTTATCTTTTAATTTATCTAAGTTATCAGGAGTAGGGTTTTTCCTAAATAAAGCAAGAGCTAGGCGCCTTTCTGCAACAGATTTAGATAAGTTGGTATTCCAATAAACTTTAGGAGAAAAATATTGTGAGGGATCTTGGCTGGTTTAAAAGAATATGAGCATCAGCGGCTTCATTGACCATATTAAGAAATAAATCGTAATTTTTCTGCGGATCATTATTGATAAAAGCAAAACTTGAAAATTTATATTCTAAATATGAGCTGTATCCATCCCAGTTTGCTTTCTTATAGTTCCTTTTCTTTAGAAATTGATGGAGATTATTGTGATATGATAAATTAATCTTAACAATCAAATGACTCATTAGTAACCTTCCAATCTAACTGCAACGCTAAATCCGAAGAAGCAATGAAATGTCAGGGGATGACTCCTGTACTATTCCGTTTACTAATTTAACGCGAGTAGCTGTGCCATCATTCAAGGAAACAAAATTATTTTCAATTAAAGAGTCAAAAATATTCGTGCCTCTTAAATCAGCCTTACAAGACCAGCTTGGATGATGCCCATTGAAGTCCCCAAGAATCAATGTTTTTTTAGTTTTAAAAGAAAATATTTCATCCCAGTCATTCTGAGAAGTTCGTATGGTAGGTGGACAATATATAGAGAGTATGTAATCTATATGTGTACAGTTAAAAATCTTAATACAAATTATTTCAATTCCGGAATTAGAAATTTGGATAGATATCAGTCGAGTCTTTAAAGACTTGTGTGAACAAATAGCAACCCCACCATACGAATCATCTCGGTCCTTGCGGTAAATATTGTAACCACTTATGTTAAGCATAACTTCAGCATTTAACCATGTCTCACAAATGGCAGCAATATGAATTTTCTCGCTATTTAACAGCTGGTCGAATTCCGTGCGTTTGGGCCTAATACTTTGTGAGTTCCACTGAAAAATGTTTATGTTGTAATTACTATTCATTATTGACTAAAAAAGCTTTTAAAAGGCAAATCCCAAATGCACTGCCCCACCATCGGTACTAACCATTCAATAATTAATGACATTCCTTGAATCATTTTGTTCTTAAGTTGTTCTTGTGAATTTGTAAATATAGCATATAACTTAGAAAGTAACTGCCTAAAATTAAAAGTTGATTTAAGCTTCTCTCTTCTCTCTTTTTTCTCTTTTCTTGATTGGAGCTCACTTTCTATATCATCATCATTATTATTAATTACTTCTTCTGATTCTGTAGATATATCGTTTTCAAACACTTCATTCTGATTTTGCTTCTTTTTCCTTTTTCTCTTTGTACTTATAGTTTTTTCTTGTAAAGTTTGCGAAACCTCCATAGCACCCGATTGTGATGATAATGGTATTGATTTAGTGTTAGAAGTAATTTCAGAACGTAAGCGCGGTACAGAGCGAGTAACGTTTGCGTAAGACATTACCCCATCTTCGTTTTGTGAGATAGACACAGGTATGGGTTCAGGTATATTATTATATAAAGGTGTATTTGGGTTGAGATTTCTTTGAGTCGTCTTTAATATAGTTGTTTCTTGTTCTACTTGTACAGGTTGAGGTTCTGGAGGAATATATATTTGTAAGGCCTTTTTATATGAGCAATTGAATTCAGCCATTAAACTCCTTAGACGCTTTTCTTTTATAAATATAGGACAAGATCTATCCAACGACATGTGACTCCCGATACAGTTAATACATCTAAATGTTGTAATCTCACAATTAGCATGCCCCTTTCCACACTTAGGGCATACAATCTTTTTAGAGGGGCAGACACGTAGGCTATGACCGAACCTCCAACACCTTGAACATTGAGTGACTGGGAAGACATAGGGGTCGACGTTAATCTTCATACCGTAAATGTATACTGATGCTGGCAACGATGAGCCCTTAAATTGCAACCGTATTGATTCACTATCTTCCCATCCCTTTCCATCCGTTTTTCTGCGCTTTAAGCGCTTTACACCTATTAGCTCGCAATCACTTGAAATTACCTCCAGTATTTCTTTTTCGGTCATCTCCAGCTCAATATCCTTAATGACACCGTATGAAAAAGCAACCTCTAATGGCTTTTGAAATCTCCATCCTAACTCCTTCAAAGGTGTACAGTTCATCAGCTCATCAGCACTTTCTGCACATTCAAACTGCACAAATACTTTATACGCGTTCACATATTTCACACGGCTGATATGCTTAATATTATTGGTTTTTAAAAGTTTTGCAAGTGCAAACTGTTTAGGTAATTTTTCGAAGCAATTAATATATACATCAACTTTCTGTCCCACTCTCTTCCCATTTCTTGAAACCGTAATCCACCTTTCTTCCTCTGCGTCTCTTACTACTAATAGGTCTGACCTCATCGTAAATCATTGCTTGACATTGAGCGGATTTCTCTGGTAAACAAATCTCCGTTTCCTGTTCATTGTTTTCAATTAGAATAGAATTCATCGCCTCCTCTTCTGAAATTTGATTTTCATCCATGGTGATCAGAGTACACCAATGAATGTCCTACAATTAAAGCATGGCACACCACGCAGGCACGTTGTTAACCGCCGTAGGAAATATGTATTACAAAAGTAAATTATTTTAATTAAAACATTTTATTAAAATTTAAGATAGCTGTCACCTGTCACTTTTACTTTTCAAAATTGTAATGTAAAAATATTTTGACCCTGTATAAATGCACCCAGTATGTATGTCACTAATATGTATTAATTTCACAGGAATTAATGATATACTTACAACTGGTAAGCAATCACCTGTCTTTGCTGATTTCGTAGTGTCATTACTAGGTGTGGGACTACATTTTTGTGTAGGAGTCAATCTGGGTGTGCCTGCCCACATGGACTCCTGCCTCTTCCTCTTACCTATATCTGCTGTCAAATAGCAGTGTGTGTATAACTGCTGAGTTCCAGTCTGTAGGCTATAGAGTCAGTATATGCCATTTTAGTCATCAGAGGTGACAGTGCATTGTAGCCTTTTATATTTGAAGTTAGCTGCAGGCAGTCCATGAACTGCAGTACCACCCATTTACTATCAAATGGATCGGCTACATACATACATACAGTAGACTGTTACTTTGTTATTCGCTTCATACTAAAAAATATGGGGAAAAGATACTAAAGGCATTCTCTTAATGGCAAGCAGTTACCTACTAAAAACAACACGTGTTTTGGCAGAACTCTCATTAAATGAGGTGGATGTATCATCATCATCGTAACAACCCTTCACAAGTCCACTGCTGAACATAGGCCTCCCTCAAGTGATGCCATCAAACATAGGCCTGAGCCTGAGCCACCTGCATCCATCGACTTTGTGCATGTCTTCATTCCATCTAGTGAGGGGCCGCCATAAACTTCGTCTACCGGTACAAGGCTGCCACTCGAGAACCTTTCTTCCCCATCGGTTATCAGTTCTTCGGCCCATAGCCATTTCAGCTTATTACACTTAGCTTATAAAACATGCAGTATAGTAACGACAGTGGGTGGCTCAGGCCCAAACGCTGTGTAAAGGGACTATAATAATTTAGTTGCTTGGAAAAAATATCAGTTTTTATTTCATATATTGAGCCAGAATCTGTTTCGTTCTAGAGATCGCTGAAAAACAAGAAGACTTGAAGATTGATGCTTTTGAAGATATACATACGGATTTGGAGGCCCACATGCCACTAATTGCAATTGATTCAAAGAGAACAGAGCAATCTGAGACTGTAAAATTAAAAGATAATGATGACATAGGTAAAAGATTTTTTTTACAAAACATGTATTAAAAAATACTTGGAGAGACAGAAACTCCTCGACAGATTTTAATTAATTTATTTATTTAATTCAAAAATTTTTTTTGTAAAATATCAGTGCCATAGGCTTCTACACACACATTTTCCCATGTGTTTCATCATGTTCACGTGTTACACCCTATTTTTTTCCAGACGGTAAAAAAGTTCGTCCAGTATTGCTATGGGCCATTGTTCATAATTTTTAGGTCCTCGATGCCTATAAAAAGTTATTGTATTGTGTATTGTATACGGCCATCTATCGGAAACCATCAGATTTCTGACAAACCAATAGTCGCCTTTTAAGAAACCCACGGGACAAAATGTGATGATGAATTTTCTTATGCCGCACCTATACGACAACTTCTACTGTAATCTTAATATCTATAAAAAATCCTGGTCAAAATGTATGTGTGTATAATATCGCTAGTTCTGTGTAGAATTCGAAAAAAAGATGCTTAGTTTGTAATTATAACATGGTCAGAAGAATATCATCATTACGAGGGCTTAATGTGGTTTACTCCTCTAGTGTTGTATAACTCAATGTGTACCGGTTAAACTATAATATTGGTACAAGTAAATATTATGCATTTTATCGTGAATGTTTTACAGACTTATACTATAAACGACATAAGTGTAAGCTGAATTTTTTTTAGTGAATGTACGTTAATCCATATTTGAATTAATTGATTTAATAATTAAATCAAATTATTCGAAACTTCTTAAAAAAATCATAATAAAATTGATATAATTTTTAATAGACGGCACTCCGCCCTCTTTACTGCTAAGACGCCATGTCAAGACGAGTATGAAACGGAAGTGAATTTGACAGTTTAAATAACTATTGCTATTTTATTTTTAATAGTATTCTATTATTATTTCAATATTGTAAAGAAAGCTTGTTTTAGTAAAAAATTTTCTTTAAATCAAAAAAAGTATAGGTATTTTACTATATACGATATCTACTTAAATAAAATTTCTTTTGTTTATTTTTTATTTTGTACAAATTTATAGTAGAATATAAATCTGGTACTGATTAATAGATTTGGTACCTTTATAGTTAAAGTTCCCACTATTTGCTTATTAGCAAGTGCCTCAACCTTGATTTTAACTAATTAGCGTGCATTTCAACCCGCCTTCCCCGTACCGCTTACCTCAGTGTTGGCGACGCGCCTATAAGAATATTTCAATTTATTAGTTAACCGTTTACGAATAGCTTCTAAAAATTAAATTATCAAGCAACAATATTCCGATAAGAAAATGCTTAGTTGAATCTTAAAGAAATATCGAATTAATGATATGAAGGTCTTGGGTTCGACTCCCAGGTCGGAATAGTTTATCGTTTTCTTAGTAATATCTCATAATAAAATCATATAGGAATTTTTAAGATATAAATTATGTTACCGGATTTGTTCCCCGATTGAAATCATCTTTCCAATAATGTTAATTTAAAGAAATATTAAAATAAAATTAGAGACCAGGATTTGTTCCCCAGTCGAGATGATCGCTGTGCATAAGTAGAATTAATGGAAATTAATTGCATAAGTATTGTCTTATATGAGTTTGATATGTTTTGTATGAAAACAAATGCCTATTTTCTATGATTGATTTATGAAAACATTCACTTATATTGTTTGATAAGAAACATGATAATTGATAAGAATCTGATAAGAAATAGTTTTCAACGTTTGAAAATTGTGTAGAAGCATTTATTCACCTAGTATTGTTGATATTAGACTTTCCATTTTTACTGATAGTCGATAGCCGTGCAAAAGTTAGTTGTTCAAATAGTGTGAGTTCATAGATGCACGCTAGCCACGTACTTAGGAGGCCAAATATGTAGAAATTTAAATATTTGCAATTTCAGCAATTTATGTAAAAATGACTTGTAAAACATTTCAGATTGATTGTACGTGTAAAAGAGGTGAATTCTGTGTTATTTTTATGTGAAAATTCCTGTGAATAAGTGAAATAATGATAGTTGTGTATAAGAAATTTAAAAGTGTTTTAATAGTGAAATGTATAGAGAAAATGTAAGTTAAACTATTGTATTAGTTAAGATATGTATAATCTCAAGTGCAAAACATTGTTTTAACTTTCTATGTTAAATATTTAAGAAATTCCAACTTTGAACATGTGAGTAAAATAAGCATATTTTGTTAAATAAATAAAAGGTTTTTTGTGATATGAAAATGTAATGTATATCGTAGTATAGATAATTTTTTGTGCTATCTTTATAAGTAAATTGTATAAATGTATGTCTTATACAAATAAAGTTATTGAGAAAACCGTGAGAGAGTGATAGAACAAATTGATGTAATTGAGTTGCGCAAGCGCACGAATGGCGCGGCTCACTTTCGCGTATAGCTCTGGGGTAGCTCAGTAAACGAGTTTTCTTGCAATTCGTTCGGGAATCGTTCGGGAATCAGACCAGCAGTCAATAAGAAGAAGAAAGAAAAAGTGTAGGGAAGTGATAGGGAAAGGTAATTACTCTCTCACGGAACGGTTTGAAGATAATTGCTGTTTTATTCCCAAGGAATTCTTCCCTCAAAATAATACAGTCCATATCCAAGAATTAAGGCGTTGGGACCGGGACGACTTCAGAAGACCGGTAATCCTCGCCTGAACCTATTTTCTGAAAAGGAAGAGGTTATCGCCCTTGTGTGTTACTCCGTTGCGGAGATCACATACGTTGTTCCCGAACCCAACGTAGGCGTTATAGGAGGCCGGATCGAGAGAAGCCTCGATTCCCCCCTTCTGTTTCTTAGTTTAACGTTTGCGCCCCCTGGTTCCTTTTCAAGTGGTCCTTCGAGCCGGATCAAGGAACCAGCTGTGGACTGCTGGTTATGGAGAAAGAAGACCTTCGGAGCCGAGTAAAGATCAGCAACCGAAGGAAGCCGGAGGTTTGAGCTGAAGCAACAGGACCAAAGGCCAGAAGACCAGGTCAGCGCAGTAGGACTGGACCTGGAACTACCGGAAGAAAGAAAACCGGGATTGCGGCTTGGGGCGTGTGCTCGCATGGGGCACGTATCGCAGCCAGGCACAGGCGCCTTGTGAAGGCGCTCATCGTGGCCAAGCAGGGCTTGGCATTTTTCCCGTCGGGCAAGCGTGCTCGGCATTTTCCTGTCGGACGTTCGTGTCCGGCATTTCCTGTCGGACGACCGTGTCCGGCATTTCCTGTCGGACGACCGTGTCTGGCATTTCCTGTCGGGTCATCAGAGGGTGCAAGAAGAAGAAGCATCCACCGCTGCTGCTGCCAGGCGAGGGTGCTCGTGGGCACCTGACTACATCGCGGCCGGAGGAGGGCGCCTGGACGAGGCGTCACCGGCGACTGGGCGACGAGGCGCAGCATACATCCCGACCACCTAACGGTGCCAAACGGTCGGGCTCTGGCACAACACCTTCGGGTGGAGCAGTTCTCTCGAGCGAGACTGCGCTTGCACTACCGCTCGACTGTTTCGTCATATTCCTTGGCGGGACAGTTCCTAAACCTATCCTCCATTCCATTCCTGCACGACTCCATCCCTGGACGGCTCACCTCGGTAGGCCCCGTTCAGGATTGATAGGGCTGGGTTAGGGTGGTAGTAAGGTTGTAGGGTTGGGAGTTAAAGGGGGGAGGGGTAGTGGGGTTAGGTTGGGGTGTAGAAGGGTTGTAGGTATGGGGTTGTAGGGACAGTTAGGGACCGTATGCCAACAATCACCCTCCTGCAAGATGAGGAAGGCACAAAACCAGACAGAGAGGAGCGAAGGAACCAAGACAAGGACAGGGCCCTCAAGAAAAGCTAAAGAGGCGTAACCATCTGGAGCGACCACAGCTAATGCTTCGAGTGGAACAACTCCTTCAAGTGGAGCCACCACCGATACGTCCACATGCACGTGGGACTCAGGGACGTCCGTGGCAACGACGAGCAACAGGACGGACACCAGTGGTACGCAGGCCAGCACCGCACAACAATCCGTTATATCCAGGAGTGAAACGGTAGTCGAAAAAGTAGGTCAAAGGACCGAAGAAGCGGCATCGTCAAGGACAGTAATCGGGCACACTAGTGACAAAGGGTCACAGAGAGGTAGTAGGTCATCGCGATCGGCGAGGCTGAAAGCCGAATTAGAGGCGCGGATTAAATTCGAACGCTCAGAGCTCGAACGAGCACAGGCAGCTGCTGCCTTAGCCAAGTCTCAATTGGAGTTGGCACGACTCAACCGAGAAGAGGAGATCGACTCGAGTGAAGATGATGAAGAGCGGAATACTCAGGTGGAACCTGTCGTAAGGAGTTGGGTTCAACAGACCATAATGAGCGCGCCGGTTAGTGAAACGCAACCCGATATTACTGATAAGGAAGCGTGTAAAGGATCATGCCGCAAAGGGGCGGAGATCGAGCGCAACCAAGGAGATGCACAGAAAACACACGCGAGTGAGGTGTCAGAATTGACCGAAGCGATTGTGAGTGCAATAAAGATAGCGGGAAAAGATAAGTCTTCCCAGCTTCATTTCCTCCAGGAATTACTGGTGTTCGATGGAGACCCGGGTGAATGGATAATCTTCAAAACGGTGTTTGAAGACACGAGAAGCCAATTTTCAGGGGTACAGAATGTCGCACGCCTTAGGAGGGCATTAAAGGGCACTGCTAAGGAAGCGGTTAAGTCATTGTTGTTTACTTTGTGTGAAACTGAAGAAATAATGAACGCTCTCGAAAGAAGATTCGGTAGGGTTGAGATGCTCATTCTAGCCGAAATCGAGAATGTAAAGCGTATGCCAAGATTGGCAGAAAATTGCCGGAATATAGGATCTTTTGCAAGTCGTATTATGAACGTGGTTGCCATAATACAAGCGTTGATTCAACCACAGTATTTATACTCACCGGAGTTAGTAAACCGCATAGTAGAGAAACTCGGAACTATGATTAAATTTAAATGGTTTGAATATCGAGCTCAGCATCCTTTGGAGCCAGAGTTACAGAAGATGGCCAAGTTTTTAAATTTATTGAGTGAACAATTTGGAACGTCTTAAGCAATGAAAATGTACCTGAAAAACGGAAGCGTCCTGAATTCAGGAAGCAAACTGTACACACCGCAAAGGGGTCTGTAGGCAACCGTGTCAAGAGCGAGCGCTATGAGCGCCGAAGTAATACGAGCGAGCGTCTAGAGCGCCGAAATAATAAAGGGCACAACCGACAAGTGGTAATGATAACCCAGGATAAGCCTGTAAGTCGGGTAACACATAAGTATGTTATATGTAACAAGGAGCACTCTATAGTGAGTTGTTACAAGTTTAAGGACATGAATAATCGCGAGAAATGGGAAGCGGTTAAAAAAGCGAAAGTATGTTTCCAATGTTTGTCACCTAACCATAGGAGGTTAGAGTGCAGAGCGAAAAATGTGGTGTAGAGGGATGTAGAATGTCACACCATCGGATGCTACACCGATACCCCAATGAAAATACCTCACCGCAAGGGGACCAGGGGGGTAAAGAGGCTCAAATTACAACTGTTAGTACAGTGAATGCACTGGCATGTGCATACTTAAAGATTATACCGGTCGAGTTGTATGGACCTAGAGGAAAGGTCAAGACAACAGCTCTTCTGGATGAGGGATCGACCATGACACTCATAGAGGAGTGGATGGCTCAGAAGTTAGCGCCTCGCGGACGTAAAGAAGAATTACGTATTGAAGCCGTGGGAGGTAAGCGAATTAACGACGACAGTTCGTATCGCTACCATATTAATTGGCCAGGACAATTGGCATCTCATAGTTACTCGTGAATTAATTTCAGGAGGTAAGAACCTACCTGTAGCATCGCTCACCAAACTTGGATGGGTTTTACATGGTCACATATCGAGTGGCACTAAACCAATCAAGATTGTTAACCATATTTCCACGAAGAGGGAGGAAGACATGGATAAGTTGATCAAAGATTATTTTAGTTTGGAATCTCTGGGAGTGTCTGCGCGAAAGCCCACGAACGACCCAGAAGAACGAGCTTTAAATATTTTGAGCAAAATGGTACGTCGTATACCTAATAATAGGTAGAAGACTGCTTTGTTATGGCGCACAGATAATGAATGCATGCCGTCGAATAGAGCGCAGGTTGAAAGTCGCCTGTTTAATATCGAAAAGAAGCTCGACAAAAATAGCGAGTTGAAAAAGGAATATGAGAAGCAAATTGAAAATCTCATCGCACTCATTTCCCCACGCACGTGGTATCTTCCTCACTTCGCAGTGACTCACCCACAAAAAAAAGAAAATAAGAATAGTTTTCGACGCCGCCGCTAGGACGGGCGGACGTTGTCTTAATGATGCATTGTTAACCGGACCGGACTTATTGAAGTCGTTGTTTGGAGTTCTTCTACGTTCGGAATCGTAGCAGTGATGGCAGACATTAAAGAAATGTTCCTGCAAGTGAAAATCCGGGAAGAAGACAGGGATAGCCTTCGATTCTTATGGCGGCACAATCGTGACGCGCCACCGGAAGAGTATAGAAAGACGTCACTCATATTTGGAGCGGCATCATCACCATGCATCGCTATGTATGTGAAGAATAGAAATGCGCAGGATAACGCACATATCTATCCAGAAGCAGCTTCCGCGACGGAAAGCAATTTTTATATGGATGACTATCTACAGGCGTTTCCCGACCTGACGACGGCCGAAAAGATAGTAAACGATATGTTTGAATTACATAAACGTGCTTCTTTCCAACTGAGGGGATGGGCTAGCAACCGACCCGAAGTTTTATGTAAAACGGAAAATAAATATAAGAGCGACAATGCTTCGCTGGGAGATAAAGAGCACACAGAGCGCACTTTAGGTTTGATTTGGAATATCAAACGTGACATAATAAGTTTCTCCATAAGTTTTCGTAATACACCGGAAGAGGTGATGGAAGGTTTACGACCGCCTACGAAGAGGGAGATAACTAGTGCTGTGATGTCAGTCTTCGATCCTTTAGGACTCGCATCACCCATAACGATTCAAGGGAAGTCCATCAAGTATGGAGGACAGGCATCTCTTGGGATGAAGAAATTTCACACGAATTACACGTGTTATTTTGTAAATGAATATCGGAAGTGAAGAAATTAGGTAATTTAGAAGTACCTAGACCCGTTGCTGAAGGCGTCGGCAAGGGAGAATTACACACCTTCACGGATGCTAGTGAAAGGGCATACGCTGCCGCGGTGTATTACGTCACCACGGACGAGATAGGAGAGAGGCGGATTACGCTGATCGCCGCAAAGGCAAGAGTAGCGCCGCTGAAACCAATTTCTATTCCAAGGCTTGAATTGCAAGCAGCTCTTATGGGCAGCAGATTAGCTGCATCAGTTATTGAAGAGAGCAAGTACGAGATATCCGAGAGAGTATTTTGGACAGACTCACGTACAGTGTTAGCGTGGATTAAGTCAGATTCTCGCGCTTTTAAACCATTCGTTGCTTATCGATTGGCTGAGATCGAAGATCACAGTAAGCCATGTGAATGGCGATGGGTTCCAACGTCACAAAATGTGGCAGACGACGCCACTAGAAATTTTCCTTCCACCTTCGATGTAAGTCATCGCTGGTTTCAAGGACCTGAATTCCTCAGGAAAAGTCCTGATTTATGGCCCAAACAAGTGGACACCATAAATAGCTTAGAAACAGGTGAAGAAAAATCGCCAAAAGGCGTAAATGCGCTGAGAAAGCAAGAACCGTTAAGTCTACCCGACTACGGACGATTTAGCAGCTTTAAGAAATTCCTTGGGGCAACTACACGCACCTTACAAGCGGTAGAAAAATTCAAAAGTTTAAGAAAGTCTGTTAAAGGACCCGACAACGCAGCCGAAAAGTCGGTTATGTGTTCCAACGAAGTTTTAGCAAAGTCGGTTAAAGGACCCGATAGCGCGTTGGACATAGCGCTCTTGAAAAAAGCTGAATTATTAATTTGGAAGTTCGTTCAAGACGAGTGTTTTCATTTGGAAATAAAATGCTTGAAAGCAGGCGAAAGCGTTGAAAGAAGTTCACGCTCAAGTAAATTATCTATGGAAATAGGAGAAGATAACTTACTCCGTTTAAATGGGCGTTTACCTTTTAAGTCTAATTTGACCGAGGAAAGTAGAAAACCTGTCGTATTAGACGGTAAACACGAAATCGTTAAAATGATGATTAGAGAAGTTCATCATCATTTTGGACATGCCAATCACCAGACGGTGATGAATGAGGTGAACCAAAAATTTTATGTCTTGAACCTGCGTAATGTAGTACGAAGTGTGTCACATCATTGTCAGTGGTGCAGGACATACAGGTCGAAACCGCAGAACGTGCCACAAGGAAATATTCCTCTGGAGAGAATAGCTCACAATGAACCACCTTTTACATGCTCAGCCGTGGATTATTTCGGACCTATGAGTGTGACTATAGGAAGGCGACACGAAAAACGTTGGGGCGTTTTATTTACGTGTCTGACCATCAGAGCAGTACACCTAGAATTAGCAGCCTCATTGACACCAGCGTCAATGATAATGGCATTGAGGCGATTTATCGCCAGAAAAGGAAAACCAGGCGTTATATACAGCGATAACGGGACAAATTTCAAAGCTGCGAATAAAGAATTATTGAAAGCATGCGAAGAATGCTATGAGGGCATGAAAAATGAGTCATTTAAAAAATATATTAAATGGAAATTTATACCTCCGGGAGCACCGCACATGGGTGGCGCCTGGGAAAGGTTAGTAAGATCGATTAAAATTGCGTTGACCGCTACGCTCAAAGAAAGGAGCCCGCGAGAGGAGGTTCTGCATACGTTGTTTTAGAAGCAGAGCATACTGTAAATTCCAGACCTCTGGTAACATTCAGTATGGATAGTCCTGAAGAGGGTTTGACACCCAATCATTTTCTTCTGGAACGCTCATGAGGTGATCGACCACCTGGATTATTTTTAGAGCAACATCTGACGGGTCAACTCAATTGGAAATCTGCACAGAGGTTAGCCGACCATTTTTGGACAAGATGGCTAAAAGAATACATGCCTACTTTAATACCTCGAACAGGTAATAACGGAAAGTTTATGGAGCCTAAAGAAGGTGATATTGTCTTGATAATAGATCATTCGTTGCCACGAAATACGTGGCCGAAAGGCAAGATTAGTAGGACGCTACAGGGACCAGACGGTCACACCAGAGTGGTTGACGTCATTACTAGCACAGGTATCTTGAGGAGACCTACATCCAGAATAGAAGTCCTGGTACCCGCGACGCCTCCCGAATGATGGTGCTGATGCACGGGGGGGGAGATTGTTGGCGACGCGCCTATAAGAATATTTCAATTTATTAGTTAACCGATTACGAATAGCTTCTAAAAAGCAAATTATCAAGCAACAATTTATGTAAAAATGACTTGTAAAACATTTCAAATTGATTGTACGTGTAAAAGAGGTGAATTCTGTGTTATTTTTATGTGAAAATTCCTGTGAATAAGTGAAATAATGATAGTTGTGTATAAGAAATTTAAAAGTGTTTTAATAGTGAAATGTATAGAGAAAATGTAAGTTAAACTATTGTATTAGTTAAGATATGTATAATCTCAAGTGCAAAACATTGTTTTAACTTTCTATGTTAAATATTTAAGAAATTCCAACTTTGAACATGTGAGTAAAATAAGCATATTTTGTTAAATAAATAAAAGGTTTTTTGTGATATGAAAATGTAATGTATATCGTAGTATAGATAATTTTTTGTGCTATCTTTATAAGTAAATTGTATAAATGTATGTCTTATACAAATAAAGTTATTGAGAAAACCGTGAGAGAGTGATAGAACAAATTGATGTAATTGAGTTGCGCAAGCGCACGAATGGCGCGGCTCACTTTCGCGTATAGCTCTGGGGTAGCTCAGTAAACGAGTTTTCTTGCAATTCGTTCGGGAATCGTTCGGGAATCAGACCAGCAGTCAATAAGAAGAAGAAAGAAAAAGTGTAGGGAAGTGATAGGGAAAGGTAATTACTCTCTCACGGAACGGTTTGAAGATAATTGCTGTTTTATTCCCAAGGAATTCTTCCCTCAAAATGATACAGTCCGCATCGAAGAATTAAGGCGTTGGGACCGGGACGACTTCGGAAGACCCGTAATCCCCGCCTGAACCTATTTTCTGAAAAGGAAGAGGTTATCGCCCTTGTGTGTTACTCCGTTGCGGAGATCACATACGTTGTTCCCGAACCCAACGTAGGCGTTATAGGAGGCCGGATCGAGAGAAGCCTCGATTCCCCCCTTCTGTTTCTTAGTTTAACGTTTGCGCCCCCTGGTTCCTTTTCACTCAGACTTTTGACAGACAGGTTTGGATGCAGAAGTACATACATTAGGCGTCTATTCGGGCTGTGTAGTCGTTGTCTATAGGTAATATTACTCAATAAACAAAGATAGATCTTTGTCAATTTACGAACGACGACGATTAATCAAATAAATAGTTAAAATAAGGGTACATATATAATTATGTAATATACTAATTAGTAATACTTTAAATAGTAAATTTTGCGTAATAATAATACTTTAAATAATAGTAATACTTTAAATAATAATCTTTGCGTACCTTAATTCTCATCTTGGCTTTCTTGCCTCGACTGCCAAATGCCACACAAAATAATAAAAAGTCGTGGATCGCATTCTATTTGTTGTTAATAAAAATATTTTAAACTTAAATCCACGAAAACCCTAGGAAAACTTAAAATTAATACTTCTCGATAGCGTTCTCACCGTAAAAATGTCGGTGAGAAAGATTTCGTAGTTCTCTACAGTGTATAGACGATAACGTACGTCAAAAAAAGATTCGTGCTGCCGATTCCCATACATTTTGTGTCTTACTATACCTTAAACTATACGAAAGCGATACGTAACGTAGCGTTAGATATTCGTGCTTCTGAATTTTAGTTCCAAATACGCCCACGGAGCGCTGTTCAAATTCCCATACAAAATTTAACTGAAACTAAACTGTAGCGTAAACTATACGATAGATCAAAATGTTTGTGCTAGGGGTACAGATTATCCTGAAGTGTTCTTATTGATGTTAGGCTCAACCAGTTCAGCCTAGGCTAAACTAGTTTATCCTAAAATCGGGTTTAGCCGTTAACATATATATATATATATATATAATCTATGGTGGTATATATATATATATATATATATATAAATATATTTATATATCCACCATAGATTATAAAAGAAGGAGCTATACGACAATTTATATGTATAACGCAAATTAGTGACTATTCTATTACTAACATATCCTTTTAATATTATTAAATTATGGAAAATGAATAATCATAGAGTGTAGAGGAACCATCTCTGTATTAAAAAGTGTTCGTAAGCAAAGTTAAGTTAAATAGCAAAGTACAGCCTATATACGTCCCACTGCTGGGCAAAGGCCTCCCCTCATTTCTGAGAGGGTTTTAGGGCAAGGAAGTCTCCGCCACGCTGTCCCAATGCGTTTTGGCGAAATTCACATGTCTTCGAAGTATTTTTTTTCCTTATTCCTCAGACATGCAGGTTTCCTCACGAAGTTTTCCTTCACCGCTGAGCACGTAGTAAATCAGCACTTGGAATTGCAATTAACAATTTCATTGGTGCCGGCGGTGATCGATCCCGGGTTACGCGCGTTCTGTTATATTTACAGCGAGCGTTAACCATCTAAGCTACCACGGCTAGGTAGAGAAGCTGGTTCGAAAAGCATACCGGTCTGTACCTGCGCTCGTTGAAGGGTACCTGGTGCAGACTTTCATCGACAGCATCCGCGTCCTCGAAGTCAGCTGCTGTGAGGCTCGGGTACCACGAAACGCTTAAGACGCCTTCGCCCATGCACTGGAGGTGGAAGGCGTGCGACTGGATCACCGTTCCCATCACGTCAGGGAGGTCGTAGCAGCTACAGCTCGCGACCGCAATAAAAGATACAGCCTAGGTGCTACGGCTGTGGGGAAAGGGGCCATCTTCGATCCAGCTGCCCTAAGCGAACTGTAGAAAGGGAAGATGATCGATCTCGAGAGGATAGTGCAGCTAACAGCAGCAGCAGGAATACAATTTTGTGATTGAATATCGCAGCGCGAAATGTCATGGAAACGCACATATATTGTAAAGAAAACCTTGTCCTGAAGATTGAAAACATTGTACTTGGTAAGAGGGTAAGGAGGTGGTATCTGTGAGGATGCTCAGGACAGACCATCTCAGCAACGAGTGGAAGGACTGCCTACAACATGGACAGCAGGAAGACTCGGACATCAAGCCGATTCTAGAAAGGATGAAGGCCAGTGCTCTCAAGCCCAAGTGGAGCGACGTCTCAGCGATGAGTTCGATCACGAAAAGCTATTAGGCCCAATGGGACAGCTCGCTTATTCAGGATGGAGTCCTGCTTCGTAAATGGCAAAATGGTCGAGGCGACCGCTGTTATTTTCAAATGGTTATCCCTAAAGCTAAAGTATCGGATATTCTACAGCTGTACCATAATGGTTGTTCAGGAGGCCGTCCGCGAGTTAAACGAACTCCACTGAAAATCCGAGAACTGTTTTACTGGGTCCACTGTCGTGACGATGTCAAGGACTGAGGTCGCAAATTAACAAGTTTTGCGTCTGTAAAGAGACCTCAGACTCGTAGTAGAGGTGTATTTAAATTGTACAATGTTGTCGCACCATGGGAAAGGATAGCCCTTGGCGTGGTGAGGCTGTTTTCGGAAAGTGAAAGTGGTAACACAAGTATTTCATGATTGTGATGGATTACTTCACTAAGTGGCCAGAAGTTTTCGCCATTCCATATCAAGAAGCTTCAACGGTTGCAGATAAACTAGTTCCTGAGGTCTTCTGTCGTTTCAGAGTACCTTTAGAGATTCACAGCGATCAAGGAAGGAATTTTGAGTCTCAAATATTCCAGGAAACTTGCCAAGTTCAATAACTAACTCATAAAACGAGAACAACTTCTTACCACTCACAATCTGATGGAATGGTAGAACGATTTAATCAGACGTCGGAGAGGTACCTAGCAAAAGTTGTGGAAAATCGGTAACGAGATTGTGACAAGTACATACAACCGTTCTTATTATCATATCGAAGCGCTGTTCACAAAAGCACATCGGTGACACCTGCTTTCACAAACTTTGGAAGAGAATTACGGCGGCCTGCAGACCTGTTCACCGGTATACCACCTGATGCCCCACGCAGTATAACCGATAATACAAATGACTTGCGGAACAAAACGTCTGAAAAGACGAAAACCCGGTATGACCACAAAATGAACAACAAAGGGTTCGACGAAGGGTCAATAGTGTGGTTGCGCAATCCAGTTCGCAGCAAAGGGAAATCCTCTAAAGCTTCAGGCTAAATGCGACGGATCGTACTGGATTGTGACAAGGATAAATGACCTAACCTACTGGATGTATGTATGTTTGTTCTGTAGAAAGGTGCAAGAGCTACTCCTAAGATCGTCCATGTGGATCCACCCGCGCGTTAGTACATGGCGACATTAGTTGCCACTAGTGCCCTCTAGTATCGAGTAGCAAAATAGGAGAGTCAAGATCTTTCTAGAGATTTCCATGCCAGAACTTTCTACACCTAGACAGTCGAGACCGATATGTACTCGAAGATTCTAGATGTTTCAGTAGAAGAGGCCCTATATAAGGCCGGTATCGGCCGCGACTCAGGTCAGTATTGAATCGGCGGTACAAGTGAAAACTTCGAAGCAATATAACTACGAACTAAAGTGATTAGTAGTACAATTGTGTTTTATTACAAGTGTGTTTTAAGTTGTAATTGGTGTTCGCTAATTAAAGTGTCAAATTCGCTAATTCAATCGGCGGTTTTTACTATCGTGAACCCCAAGCTCGTAACTATGGAGTGTAGAAGTAAGGAGAACCAACTCCCATAGGAGAGTAGTTGAAAAAGTGCCCATTTGTAAGCAGTAAATAACAATTCAAAAACTCTCCACAACAGCGCTGGAGAAGCCAGAGTGTATGAAATGGACTTAGCAGTTGTCGACGGAGTGAAATGTGCATAGTTGAGGAATTCAGTATTTGTGGTGACTAAAGTAGTTGATTAAACTGCTGTATTTAAAAGTTCAATTACTCATGTTGTCTAAAATAATTTAGTAAATATAACCTAGCAAAAATCGCCGTAAAACACGTTGAGAGTGATTTTGAAAATAAAAATTTTGAAAAGAATTAAATAATGATTATAAAAAGAATTGTGGTGAAAGTCTGTGCAATAAAAATTATAAAAAGTTCTTTAAAATTTACTCTCTATCTACAGTGCGCCACCCTTATTTAGCGCTTTCCTATGGACATTTTTTATACATAGTTTTTTCTCCTTACCTCTACACTCCATACCATGGAGGTTAGAGAGAAAGAGAACGATCGCTACGTACTAAGGCAAATCCCGCCTGTCCCTTTGGTTTGGTGTTGTGAGCAGATTGGGATTTTCTTCGCACCATTAGTGAGAAAATAATCGTGCTCCGTAACTTTTTAATTTTTACAAAAAGAAACATTGAAAAATGGTGAATGATATTGTATTGTGCGTGAATGTGCAAGTGGTTTAGCATGTGATCGGAAAAACAGCCTGGAAATCACTTTTATTGAGGCAAATTAGAGATCGCAGCGCCTTACTTATTTTGTCCATATTTCTGGCACACTATTTTCTACAGCGATCGTTCTCCTTCTCTCTAACCTTTATGCTCCATACTCGTAACAATGCGTAGACAGTTATCTATGACTATCACTGACTTAGATTCAGGGGGGGTACACTTCCATACTTTAGATTGGGGTTCAATAATTTGCAAAGACACTAGTGCCATCTTGTACGATATCCGCATATACTTTCGTACATTAATTCTAAAAGATGCGCTAGATGGCGACTACACCAATTCTGGTTATTCTCGAACTGACAATGGTTTCTGACCAGTTCGACGAATGAAACAACAATTTGATCAGCGCCTGTAGCCATTATGTCATATAATGTTGCTACTTGCCATTTCCAGAATAACCAGAATTGGTGTAGTCGCCATCTAGCGCATCTTTTAGAATTTAATGTTCGAAAGTTTATGGGGATATAGTACAAGATGGCACTAGTCTTTGCAAATTATTGAACCCCAACTTAAAGTATGGAAGTGTATCCCCCCTGCACTACACACTGAGGTCTAATTCCCTCCCCCTCTATTTAGCAGCCATTTTGTTTTTCTCTTGAGATATTCTCTACGCGTTTACGAAAAAAGTCATATCTCTCAAAGTTTTAGTCCTACTGAGATAAAAATTAACTCATTCGGAGGCCAATAATATTGTTTATCGTTTACATTATCAAAATTTTTGTTGACACACTTGTAACTTTGAAGAAGAAAAATTTAACTTCAAATAAATATCAAAAAAATACGCTAATCGGCAAATTATTGTAAATTACTGCAAAAACAACCCCGTTTACCCTTCTTATTTTTATACTAGATTGACAGATTTTGAGTTAAGCTACAATGCAACATAAATTTAACAGCTGTGTGTTTATTACTTTAAGAATTATTGTTGTAATGATTTCTTATATTTACGCGTTGTAAGTTGTAATTTAACAAAGGCCTTTTGTGTTTGCGCATATGCTATGTTCAAATAACAATAAAAAGTTCTTTAAAATTTACTGAGGGGGAGGGGATTAGACCTCAGTGTGTAGTGTATTTTTATTTTAAAATAGCTGTATTATAATTACCTAAAATATCGCTAGTTCGTGACCGGACACACTATATATATATATATATATATATATATATATATATATATATATATATGTATATTTATATGTATATATATATTTATATGCATATATATATGTATGTATATATATATATATATATATATATATATATATATATATATATATATATATATATATATATATATATAGTGTGTCCGGTCACGAACTAGCGATATTTTAGGTAATTATAATACAGCTATTTTAAAATAAAAATACCCCCCTGAATCTAAGTCGGTGATAGTCATAGATAACTGTCTACGCATTGTTACGAGTATGGAGCATAAAGGTTAGAGAGAAGGAGAACGATCGCTGTAGAAAATAGTGTGCCAGAAATATGGACAAAATAAGTAAGGCGCTGCGATCGCTAATTTGCCTCAATAAAAGTGATTTCCAGGCTGTTTTTCCGATCACATGCTAAACCACTTGCACATTCACGCACAATACAATATCATTCACCATTTTTCAATGTTTCTTTTTGTAAAAATTAAAAAGTTACGGAGCACGATTATTTTCTCACTAATGGTGCGAAGAAAATTTGCACCTTATTCAAATAACTTTATCTACTTGTGCTCAAAACAGCTCTTCGCAAATACTACTTACCGATAAATTTTCAGGGACAGGCGGGATTTGCCTTAGTACGTAGCGATCGTTCTCTTTCTCTCTAACCTCCATGGTATGGAGTGTAGAGGTAAGGAGAAAAAACTCTATAAAATCACTTTTGGTGTCCATATTTCTGGGACACTATTTTCTACGGCGATCGTTCTCCTGTTCTCTAACCTCCATGCTATATACTCTTTGCGTAGACAGAGAAACCTATAGACAAATTGACGCCTTCTTTCGCATCTTCACATGAAAAGGATAGATTTATGCATACGTCTTGCATAGAAATGAGATAGAGCGGTGTGATTGTTTGTCCCTTTCTCCGTGCCGGTTTTTTTGTTTAGCAAAGTCTACAGTTTGCTAAACTACTTTAACAGCGTAGCGATTTAAGGAGTTTACAAGTTGGTTTATGTGAGAAAAAAGTGTTTTGTGAGCTTAAGATTGGTGAATCTTGTTCAGTTCAGTTCTTAGAACAATTAAAATTTTTATCTAAATGTGTTTAAAAGTCATAAAGATTATTGTATAACCTAAAAATTCGTTATCGTTCTTTCTCACTCGAGGCCACGCTGATCATTAGTCTATAGGTTTCTCTGGGTGCGTTTGGCAGAAAAAAGCGCTAGCAAGCGCTTGTAAACAAAATGGCGATCGTAAGCGGTAAGTGCTGTCAAATCGTAAGTAGCTATTTTCCTCTAGGACACGATATTAGTTTTAACCGCGGAACTTAATCTAATTTAAATATATGTTTGTAAAGTATTCATATTAAAAACTTACCAATCATGAATTTTTAATAACATGTATATGTTTATTCATGTCATTATATTACTTAAAACTAATATTGCACAAAACAACTTATAAACTCTACTTCAAAACAAACAAATTAAATAAGCAAAATGGCGGATTGTGTCAGCGCTACTGAAGTAGCAATCGTGTCCTGGCCGAAAACTATTCTAGCGCTTGTAAGCGCTTGCTAGCGCTTTTTTCTGCCAAACGCACCCTCTGTCTACGTCTGTCTACGACTCTTTGAGCTCGACACTTGACAGATTAAATCACAGATAAAGGTTAAATTAGGCATGTTCGATGTTGCAGAAACATCAATAACGATTCGATGTTTATCCTACTCAAAACATCGATGTTGGCCATTATCGATGTATTTGCAGATGTACCTATAAATCAGATAAATAAAAAATTAGTAATATTGTTTATGTTTTATTATAACTAAAATTAAAGAAATTAATATAAAAAGAAAATTGAAAGAAGTTAACAAATAGGTATCTAGTTCATTTGTTATATTTTTTGCCGATGATGTTATTGTTTTGACCTTTAAATGTCATATACACTTATAAATTTGGCATGAAAACTTAACTATGGGACCTAGCTTACGATTTAGACAAAGATTTTATATCAACTACTCTCTGATTGTGGAGAAAAATTAACAAACTACACAAAAACAAAATTATAGACTTTAACGTTACCTTTGTTTACAGTTTTTAATGAGGCAGCCCAAGGAGTAAGTTTCCACAGTCATATGTAAAATGCAAAGTCGAATGCACTCTGCAGTGAAATTATCTATGCTCGCGATCGCTCAGTGATTTATTTTCATAACCTTCAAGCAAACAATAAACTCGTTACGACAAGCTCAAAAAAGCAGCTTAATATAATTGAATTGTGTAGATACTTACATATGGATACAAAATTATGTGGATATTCCATACGGACACCACGGGAAAAAACAATTAATTTGAATATCAATTTACGTAGAATAGTTATTAGGCGACAATCTACAATGACACCACAGATAACAGTGAAAGCAGTGATAACTGTTACATTACAGTTCAATCTTGACAGTTAAATTTGACACGCCATAATGATATTTTTTATGTGATATTGAATTCTGAATTATTCAAAATTTTAAATTTTTGATTTAGTTGATATTGATTTCGCGGGTTCTCATTGTTCACAAGTTCTTATTTATCGATTATGGGTTCATTGAAATCGATGTTTAACATGTGACAACATCGATGTTTCGATGCTTAGCATGTGGCAACATCGATGTTTTACTTTTTATCACAGACTAATAAGACGATACTACGCAATACGCATTTTTTAACATCGATGATCATCGAATATCCCTACATTAAAAATACAAAAGTAATTCTACAATACCGAATCTATTTCTATTTTCTATGTATAATTATACGTAAAAGTAGCTTTAAATAAACTCAACGCTTGCACTGAAATTAAAAAAATAAAAATGCATCAAGAATCGAGATGGAAAAAGGATATTTTCATCACATAAATGTTGCTGTATTCGTCATATTTTCACAAAGAAATTCATAATTGCCGATTTAATTCATTAACGATTTTATATCAAACGTAAGTAGTATTCAGTAGTGTTCAAATAAGTTTCTTATAGATTGTCAATACTATAATTTTATGAAACTAAACAATTTGCCTATGACTACAAATATTAAAGTAAATAAGCGACCCAGTTGATAAGAATTTTTCGAGAAATGTCTTCGTATAGTGATATCATGATCATTACAGCCCCCAACATATGCCTAGAGCTCAGACTTCTTCATCTCAAAAAAGAATGATGTACTAATTGCTACATTTTTGTACGTGGTAGAGCCATGCTGCTGTTACATTAGTAGTATAGTTGTAGCACGAATGGCTCGGCTCGACCGGGGAAGGACCACGCTCTCACAGAATACCAGCGTGAAATAGTGGCTTAATGCTGCTGTGTTTCGTATGGTGAGTGTAGAGAACCGGATACCCTTTTTACTGGAAATGAGGCATTCCATCTTAGTCCTCACGGCTGACAATGCCTCTGCATTTTGATATTTGTGATCAAGGATAGATGTAGATGTCTATGGGCCACAGTAACCACTTACCGCCAGGTGGACTGTGCTCCTTTGTCACCCTGACCCATAAAAAAAACATATATTTTAAATGACGCCGAAATAATGTTCAACTTTTTTATTTTTTATCAGCCCTAAAAGTTCTCTACTGAATGTATACATATACAACTAAAACCATGTTTTTATAAGTGTGGGTTCTTCAATAAGCTGAGCATGGCTTTTGGGTCACTTGAAATCTGTTCAGTATTCTGTCTTGCTTTCTTAGGTGTACTGAATCGTTTTAACACGTGATAGTAAATATTGTTAGTTTTCAATGTTTGTAAATCATACTTTATATATTTTTAGACAAGTGTTGTTTTAGGAAATGGCTTAAAACAAACTAAATACTTTCATACTTATGCCCAACCATTTTGAATTCCTAGTATTTGTTACACCTATGAGGTGGTTTTGCAACTTCTGAGGCAAAAGACTCATCAATCCTTTGACTCTTTCAAGGCCTTTGAACGATATTGGATTACAAATACACTTAAATAAATGCAATCATCGATCACTAATAAAGAACTAGATGCACAATCCCATACAAAAGTTCTCCATAAACTGTCGCCTTTATATAAATATGCATTTATGTAAATTCAACCTTAAATACATTGCCTATAGTTGTATTCACAAAGATATATGAAAAGCAATAAATTTTTATAACATACTGGCTGGTCAACCTGTATCAAAACAAATTCAACCTTACACGCGTGTTTTAAAGTCAGAATTACAAAGTGCTAATAAAAAGCAATCAAATTTTAGGACTGAGGCTCATAGTTTAGACAAAAAATCATTGGAGTCGAACTGCCCAATATTTTTTGTTACTGTTATTTTAATTTTAAAATGTTTCAAACTTGTTTTAAAAACTGGTGTACATAAAGCATATTCTATTCTATTCTATGATGTATCATGTGTAATGGTTATAATTTACCTGAATGTAAATATGTATTTGGATAGGACACCAGATTCATTTAGTAACCAAAGTACTTGAAACAGTCATAATTATTTATTTATTCTTTATCTTGTGTCAAAAATTTAAAAATATTGCTTGACAAAGAACTTAAATCTTAATTCAATAGTTACTAAATATAAAAAGTATTTACAGAAAGTTGTAAGTCGTAGTCACATATTCATCACTTTCTAAAACATGGTTCGAACATACAACGCTTCCTTGGGTCGGCTTGAAGAATTCTTCGGACCTTTGACATGCTATGACTGATATCTATTCTGCACACCTGACTGGATCTCGAGGAGAGCTGAAAAATTAAAAATAAAATCTCACATCTTTAATTTTACCACATGCACATATTCAAAATTAAATCTATAATATGTTATGAAGTCTTATTAACCCTCAAGTTCCTGCCACCTATATTTGTAACGCAACTACCTGCCCGCGGTCACAGTGACTCCTACATTAAAACCATGTTTTTTTATGTAATATGAGTCAATAATGTAATAAATAATAAATGAAATGCACTTTAAGATTATAATAATGATATTGAAAAGAAAAAAACTAAATCACACAATATTTTCTTCTATGAAATGACAAAAACATAAATGCAGGCATATTTCTCTCAAAATTAACAATCATCTTCAAATAATGAGATCAATCAAAATAGGAACTTAAAATTTGAGCAATTTGCACTTTTTTCTTAATATATATAAATATTTGAACAAAACAGTTATATAAAATATAAAAATTATGAACATTTGATAAAAATTGCAGAGGGTAAAGTTCACAATTTTTCATGTCAATTTGTCAAACACATAAAACATTGGTAAAATGTTTTGCGTCTTTTCTTGGGATCGCAAGTTGAACATGTTTTACGTTTTTCTAGTTTATCTGCATCTGAACAGCTGGGCATTTCATCTTCAATTTTCAAAATGCAGAATATTGAATATTTTATGTCTCGAGGGGTATTTTCATAACCTCGTCGTCGCATGTGTGGTGTCGTCAGCTCTTGTGCTAGCCATTTCATAAATTTGAATCTGCTTCCGGTTCTCTGTGTTTGATTGTGTGAACTTATGACGTAAGCATTTGAAGTAGATATATTCTGGATACAGCAGCCGATAAAAATTACCAAGGGCCATCTTTGCGTTCGTCGGGCCGTTGAATAATTTGAGCACCTTTGATCCAATAAATCGACGCCAATTTTAGTCTGGTCGTAATACATAATAACTTCTGGCTTCTTTCTATTTTCATCTACGCTAGCTGTGAAGACACAAATCTATTCTCACCAGTAGAATGATCTTCGTCGATTTCGTCATATCAAACAAATAAGGAAACTGATATATGTTTGTCATTGCATCTAAATTACTGATACAAACTAATGAGCTTTATCAATGTGTCATCACTTATAAGATATGTTCCTGGAGTGGAGCAGGCAAAACTTACTACTTAATAGATGTTGAAAGAGCACAACCTGTTGTGCTCAAAATGTTACTTTTTCTTCCATATAGACACCCCACAACACTGGTGTATGAACAAACACAGGTATTTAGTGTGAGAAAATTATTTATATAGCAATGTATTAGATGATTCCATAGGTACTCTGCACCCAATCAACTTGACAGTAAAAAACATAATAGAAGAAATAAAGTAGATAGATACTTAGTCCCTAGAACACATAGTGCTTTTGCCAAAAGACAATTTTTTTTTACCTTGCGCTATTACTATAAAATAAATTTAATAAAATTTATATTATTTGTCGTGCTTACCAGCCGTGGTAGCTCAAATGGTTAACGCTCGCTGTAAATATAACAGAACGCTAGTAAACCTGGTTCGATCCCCGTCGACACCAATGAAATTGTTAATTGCAATTTTAAGTGCTGATTTACCACGTGCTCGGCGGTGAAGGGAAACACTGTGAGGAAACCTGCATGTCTGAGGAATAAGGAAAAAAAATATATTTTGAAGACATGAAGTTCGCCAACACGCATTGGGGCAGCGCGGCAGACACTTCCTTGCCCTAAATCCCTCTCGGAAATAAGGGGAGGCCTGTGCTCGGCAGTGGGACGTATGTAGGCTGTAACTTTACTTTTTTTTTAGTAATATAACATATGAACACTCACGCCTGTCACCCAGAGGGGTAGGCAGAGACTACAGACTTCCATTTTGCACGATCCTGACACACCTCTCTCGCCTCCTTCACATCCATACACTACGCATACATGCTCGTTGGTTAAGGGTACTCCTAATTTGGCCCGTTTTCAATAAATCGCCAATTTGGTCGATAAATTTTCGCCTAGGACGTCTCTTTCCGACTCTGCCATTCACTTCTGCAACATAAATTTTCTTTGTCACTCTTTCCTCATTCATTCTTTCCACATGACCAAACCACCGAAGCGTTCCTTTCTTAATCCTGGTCACAACATCATCTTGCAAACCACAGTCTTCTCTTATTACACAATTTCTTACCCTGTCATTCAGATTCAGCTCTAACATACTCCTTAACGACCGCATTTCTACTGCGTTCATTCTACTCTTGTGCTTCTTCTGCCACATCCAACTTTCACTACCATACGTTAAAGTGCCTTTTTCAACACATTTTGAGTCTTCACAATATAGTGTAGGGCCCCATTTACACTATTTCCTGCATTATATATAATATAAATTTTATTAAACTTATTTTATATACAACAACCATAAAATCAAAAATAAAATTATTTATTTGATTAAAACTTATGACTATGACGCTACTTAATGTCTATTAAACCTCTCGTATGTAAATGTAATTGCAATTGTTTTATTGTTTTCATATTATTTATTATTATACATATTAAATCATTAATAATTCAGGCAATCATACAAATTTCAAAATATAAAATCTACTCGTAGTAAAATCACATTCTCACCCCACATACACTCATGTACGCGCACACACACACACACATTCGTGAACGAACATGCACACACACACACACACACGTTTCCGGTTCTCTACACTCACCATAGGAAACACAGCACCATTAAGCTACTGTTGCGCGTCTACGTTGACGTGATGTACCCGGCACTAGCGCCATCTAGTGTCGGGGACGAGAGCGAGGTGAGCTTTCCGGAAAATGAAATCACTAATCTTTCAACCGACAGCGTATCGAAACGAAGAACTAAGCTTCTAGAAGCCGACACTCGAACTTTCGGCGCCTTATCGATTGGTGCGCGTATTTACTTGTATATTCTGGATGTTTCGGTGATAATGTGTGATAATTTATAGGCGCTGCAAGATGCGATCGAGAAGTATTGAATTTGGCGAGACAAGCGAAGCTTCCGAGCGAAATAAAGTGAATCAGTGTGGTTATTTATTAGTGTTCTAAGTTTTAATCAGTGTAAAGTGAATTAAAGAGTTAATTTTGGTAATTCAATCGGCAGTTTTTATTGTCACGAACCTCAAGCTACTACTATTTTACGCTGGTATTCTGTGAGAGCGTGGTCCTTCCCAGGATAAGCCGACCTATTCATGCTACAACTATACTATTTATATAACTGCAGCATGGCTCTACCACGTATAACCTTAAACAAAACTTATAACAAAAATACAATTTTTAAAAAATTTGTTTGTTTGTTCTGGCTAATAAGGCCAAAATGGTTGGACCCATTGAGTTATGCAACATTAGAGGAGCAAACCACATTACCGCGCGTCGAAAAAAGTGTAACCACTATCCGAACGCGACGACGTAGCTTTGAAACTAATAACAATTTTAAGTAAACATATATCTATCTCACTTACATAAGTTGCGAAAACAATATCGTCGCTAAGATTAGATAAAGATAGACACACAAACCAGGGATGTTGCGGATGCCGATTTTTTCACATCCGCGGATTTGAATGCGGATGCGGATTTTTGAAGGTTCACATCCGCGGATGCGGATGCGGATGTTTAAGATCTTATATAAAAATAGTATATGAATGAAGAATTAAAACAATGATAAAGTAATTATTAACATTTTGTTAATGAAAATTAGATTAAGTATAATTCTCTAATTTTTATTTAAGTATTTCACTTACTAATTTTTATTAATTATGAACTAATGATAAAGTAATTACAACATTTTTATTAATGAAAATCAATATTAAGTATAATGCTTCTACATTTTTTTGACTTCACTTACTAATTTTCATATTAGTAAGTGAAGTTAAAAATACTTAATAACGGGTTATACTGCCGCTTTTCTGATTCAAGGAGGTTACGTAGAGGTTTGTAAATTAAACCTGCGCTACTAAATAATTGTTCGCTAGAAACACTGCCTGATGGAGTGAATAAAAATCTTCGTGCTATCGGTGATAATATCTCAAATTCCTCTCGATGAATACTCCACCGCTTAAGAGGATTTTTATCCACATTGAATCTTTTTTTAGCGCAGTATGATAGTAATTCCTTTTTGAGTACAGCTTCAGTGCTACCATTTCCTGGTACTTCTTGACTCTCATCTTCACTTGACGAATCTAAATCTAAATGTAAACAAATCGTAAAAAAAGTTCTTTTGAGGTCGCTTTTACAATATAAACCTATTATGATTATTATCATAGCAAAATGTGTATATTTTATTAATTATTTATCACAAATATAAAAATTTATGAAAAATATAAAACTTTTTAGTGTCCAAGTCATAATTAATAAGTATAAAATTTAAATTAATGCAAAAATAAAATAAATAACTAAGCGACATTTACAAAGAAACCAAAAGCGAAAGGAACGAGTATTTCTTAATTTGCATTTGATTAAGTATCAAGACAGCTGCGACTAAAGAAATGTTAAAAAAAAGACATCACTACCTATTTAAATAATGATATTATGATAAATTTCTAGACCAAATATTTGCTAAAATAGCGAAGGTTTTATCTTCTGTAATTGATTTTCTTTACTCATGATCTCATATTTGGAAAATTCTTCTGGGTGCATCGACTTTAGATGATTTTCAAAGACGAGGTGGTTCGGCCCTCGCGAGAGTAGCTTTTATTGAATATTTTACAATCAGTCTTATCAAGGTCCTCTTTATTTCGTTCTAAATAATTCCATATATTACTTTGCGCCAGTGGTGACATTATTAATTAACTTGTTAGATAATTTAACAATAACGGGAACCTCACTAGATAAATAAAGAAAATAGTTTTAAAATGATAAACTTTACCTACAGTAAAACGTATTACCGGTATACACGTCACATAATGGCATTTACCTGACGATTTCCCAATAAACAATTATTTAAGTACACACAATGATCCACACAACAAGTAATCCACAGCGCAAACAAACACGTTATGATTTATTTACAATAAACAAACAATGCACCACAAGAAACGCGTCGGATCTTGTCCACCGATGTTTTCGCTCCCATCCCATTGGTATTTGTCACGTGCAAACGGCACGCGCCATTGCTGGCCCCGCTCATTTCTTTCTTGTCAATTTCTTGTCTTGTATTACATTCGCATCCGCATGAAAATCCGCATTGATTATTGCGGATGCGGATGCGGATGCAGAAGTCCAAATCTATGCGGAAGCTCCGCATTTGCGCAACATCCCTAACACAAACACGCAATGGTGGGTGGCTTACTATATGAAATTTTACCTAAAATACGCAATAAAAATGAGTTTTTTTAAGCTGCAGTTAATTGGTTTTATATTAAAAAAGTATATTTTATTTTAAAATCTTTATTACGTCCCTTAGAAAAAAAAGGATACAAAGCTTATCAGATGAATAGAAGTAAACATAATGATGAAATAAAACGTATTTTTATGGTACTAATAAATTAAACAATATAAAATAGGTAATAAAATATATTTAATAGATAATTCATGAATAAACTAAAATAAGAATAATTAATTATTTTGTATGAAAGTTAAAACGTAGTTTTTATTATAATTTCCAAAATATTTAAAATCAGAGGTAACAAATTAGCTTACTCCATTAATTAAAAACCGGCCAAGAGCGTGTCGGGCCACGCTCAGTGTAGGGTTCCGTAGTTTCCCGTCCGTCACAATAAGTGTTCCCACTTATGAGTTTAAAGGTGGGTATCCATTATGTTCGCGCTCCCGCGCTCCTGCAACTGGTCCCGGTAGTGGGTACTGTTGTTTCCATCCAAGTTCAAAATAATTTTCCTAGAAAGTCCTTATAAAGTTCTACTTTTCAGATTTTTTTCATATTTTCTAAACTTATGGTTCAAAAGTTAGAGGTGGGGGGACACATTGTTTTTTACTTTTGGAGCGATTTTTCCGAAATTATTGACATTATCAAAAAATGATTTTAGTAAACCCCTATTCATTTTTAAATACCTTTCCAACAATATATCACACGTTAGGGTTGAAATTAAAAAAAAAATCACTTCCCACTTTACATATAGGGGGCTACCCTAATAAAACATTTTTTTCCAATTTTTATTTCAGCACTTTGTCGGCGTGATTGATACACATATTGGTACCAAATTTCAGCTTTCTAGTGCTAACGGTCACAGAGATTAAGCGAGGACGGACAGACGGACAGACAGACATGGCGAAACTATAAAGGTTCCTAGTTGACTACGGAACCCTAATATAGTCTCCCATTAATGTAGGGTAATCACAAATGCGAAAAAGTGGCAACATTGAACCTAAATGGCAATATTCGATAATTTTATTTAATTATTTGAGGTATTTTACGTTTATATGAAAACAAGAACTAAAGATTATGTGTTGAAAGTGATTCCGCTTGATTTATTACGTTTTTGTGACCTTGAATAGCATTATTTCACTACACATTTACCCATTTTTCTCGCGGCTCAACTATGTCGGGTACATTACTGAATCTAGGCATATGGCTGTGGCCATATGTGCAGTGGCAACGCTTTGGCGCGGTTATTACTGATCTAGTGTTACATAAATCAATGGCTGGACCGATTTTGACGGTACAGGACACTGACAGATAACTGATGTTATAAGGATTAACTTAAGGCTACTTTTATTATAGAAAAATAATTAGAGTTCCGCGTAACAAAATTATAGCCCTAAATTACACGCGGGCGAAATTGCGGAGAACAGCTAATATATAAAGTATAGGCAATGCACAGGTTTTCTCTAATTTATGAAAGAATTTAAAGTTGAAACAAAACGCCGCGATGTGCCAATGTCACCTTATACACACTATCATTACAACAATTCACAATTCCACTGCTAAACATAGGCCTCCTCCAATGAATGACACAGAGTACAGTCCTGAGACGGCTAAATCCATCGACTTCTTGCATATCTTACTAGGTCGTCACTATTTAGTGGGTGGCAGCCCTACACTTCGCTCAGCAGTGCGAGATTGCCACTCGAGAATCTTTCTTTCCCATCTGTTGTCAGTTCTTTGAGCTTATTATCGGCCCATTGCCACTTCAGCTTACTGATTCGTTGGGCTATATAAATTTATCC